>JANJGN010000172.1:600000-1066497 GCA_026770705.1 Isurus oxyrinchus
GGTTGTTGTTGAATTTGTTGGTGTTTTTCAATGTTGAGATTGTTGTTTTTCAATGTTGAGGTTGTTGTTGAATTTGTTGGTGTTTTTAAATGTTGAGGTTGTTGTTGAATTTGCTGGTGTTTTGCAATTTTGAGGTTGTTGTTGTTTTTCAATGATGAGGTTGTTGTTGAATTTGTTGGTGTTTTTCAATGTTGAGGTTGTTGTTGTTTTTCAATGTTGAGGTTGTTGTTGTATTTGTTGGTGTTTTTCAATTTCGAGGTTGTTGTTGAATTTGTTGTTGTTTTTCAATGTTGAAGTTGTTGTTGAATTTGTTGGTGTTTTTCAATGTTGAGGTTGTTGTTGATTTTCAATGTTGAGGTTGTTGTTGAATTTGTTGGTGTTTTTCAATGTTGAGGTTGTTGTTGTTTTTCAATGCTGAGGTTGTTGTTGAATTTGTTGGTGTTTTTCAATGTTGAGGTTGTTGTTGAATTTGTTCGTGTTTTTCAATGTTGAGGTTGTTGTTGTTTTTCAATGTTGAGGTTGTTGTTGAATTTGTTGGTGTTTTTCAATGTTGAGTTTGTTGTTGTTTTTCAATGTTGAGGTTGTTGTTGAATTTGTTGGTGTTTTTCAATGTTGAGGTTGTTGTTGTTTTTCAATGTTGAGGTTGTTGTTGAATTTGTTGGTGTTTTTCAATGTTGAGGTTGTTGTTGTTTTTCAATGTTGAGGTTGTTGAATTTGTTGGTGTTTTTCAATGTTGAGGTTGTTGTTGTATTTGTTGGTGTTTTTCAATTTCGAGGTTGTTGTTGAATTTGTTGTTGTTTTTCAATGTTGAAGTTGTTGTTGAATTTGTTGGTGTTTTTCAATGTTGAGGTTGTTGTTGTTTTTCAATGTTGAGGTTGTTGTTGAATTTGTTGGTGTTTTTCAATGTTGAGGTTGTTGTTGTTTTTCAATGCTGAGGTTGTTGTTGAATTTGTTGGTGTTTTTCAATGTTGAGGTTGTTGTTGAATTTGTTCGTGTTTTTCAATGTTGAGGTTGTTGTTGTTTTTCAATGTTGAGGTTGTTGTTGAATTTGTTGGTGTTTTTCAATGTTGAGTTTGTTGTTGTTTTTCAATGTTGAGGTTGTTGTTGAATTTGTTGGTGTTTTTCAATGTTGAGGTTGTTGTTGTTTTTCAATGTTGAGGTTGTTGTTGAATTTGTTGGTGTTTTTCAATGTTGAGGTTGTTGTTGTTTTTCAATGTTGAGGTTGTTGAATTTGTTGGTGTTTTTCTAATGTTGAGGTTGTTGTTGTTTTTCAATGTTGAGGTTGTTGTTGAATTTGTTGGTGTTTTTCAATGTTGAGTTTGTTGTTGAATTTGTTGGTGTTTTTCAATGTTGAGGTTGTTGTTGAATTTGTTGGTCTTTTTCAATGTTGAGGTTGTTGTTGTTATTCAATGTTGAGGTTGTTGTTGAATTTGTTGGTGTTATTCAATGTTGAAGTTGTTGTTGTTTTTCAATGTTGAGGTTGTTGTTGAATTTGTTGGTGTTTTTCAATGTTGAGGTTGTTGTTGAATTTGTTGGTGTTTTTCAATGTTGAGGTTGTTGTTGTTTTTCAATGTTGAGGTTGTTGTTGAGTTTGTTCGTGTTTTTCAATGTTCAGGTTGTTGTTGAATTTGTTGGTGTTTTTCAATGTTGAGGTTGTTGTTGAATTTGTTGGTGTTTTTCAAAGTTGAGGTTGTTGTTGTTTTTAAATGTTGAGGTTGTTGTTGAATTTGTTGGTGTTTTTTCAATTTTGAGGTTGTTGGTGTTTTTCAATGTTGAGGTTGTTGTTGAATTTGATGGTGTTTTTCAATGTCGAGGTTGTTGTTGAATTAGTTGGTGTTTTTCAAGGTTGAAGTTTTTGTTGAATTTGTTGGTGTTTTTCAATGTTGAGGTTGTTGTTGTTTTTCAAAGATGAGGTTGTTGTTGAATTTGTTGGTGTTTTTCAATGTTGAGGTTGTTGTTGTTTTTCAATGTTGAGGTTGTTGTTGAATTTGTTGGTGTTTTTCAATGTTGAGGTTGTTGTTGTTTTTCAATGTTGAGGTTGTTGTTAAATTTGTTGGTGTTTTTCAATTTCGAGGTTGTTGTTGAATTTGTTGGTGTTTTTCAATGTTGAAGTTGTTGTTGAATTTGTTGGTGTTTTTAAATGTTGAGGTTGTTGTTGTTTTTCAATGTTGAGGTTGTTGTTGTTTTTCAATGTTGAGGTTGTTGTTGAATTTGTTGGTGTTTTTCAATGTTGAGGTTGTTGTTGTTTTTCAATGTTGAGGTTGTTGTTGAATTTGTTGGTGTTTTTCAATGTCGAGGTTGTTGTTGAATTTGTTGGTGTTCTTCAATGTTGAAGTTGTTGTTGAATTTGTTGGTGTTTTTCAATGTTGAGGTTGTTGTTGTTCTTCAATGTTGAGGTTGTTGTTGAATTTGTTGGTGTTGTTCAATGTTGAGATTGTTGTTTTTCAATGTTGAGGTTGTTGTTGAATTTGTTGGTGTTTTTAAATCTTGAGGTTGTTGTTGAATTTGCTGGTGTTTTGCAATTTTGAGGTTGTTGTTTTTCAATGATGAGGTTGTTGTTGAATTTGTTGGTGTTTTTCAATGTTGAGGTTGTTGTTGTTTTTCTATGTTGAGGTTGTTGTTGTATTTGTTGGTGTTTTTCAATTTCGAGGTTGTTGTTGAATTTGTTGTTGTTTTTCAATGTTGAAGTTGTTGTTGAATTTGTTGGTGTTTTTCAATGTTGAGGTTGTTGTTGTTTTTCAATGTTGAGGTTGTTGTTGAATTTGTTGATGTTTTTCAATGTTGAGGTTGTTGTTGTTTTTCAATGCTGAGGTTGTTGTTGAATTTGTTGGTGTTTTTCAATGTTGAGGTTGTTGTTGAATTTGTTGGTGTTTTTCAATGTTGAGGTTGTTGTTGTTTTTGAATGTTGAGGTTGTTGTTGAATTTGTTGGTGTTTTTCAATGTTGAGTTTGTTGTTGTTTTTCAATGTTGAGGTTGTTGTTGAATTTGTTGCTGTTTTTCAATGTTGAGGTTGTTGTTGTTTTTCAATGTTGAGGTTGTTGTTGAATTTGTTGGTGTTTTTCAATGTTGAGGTTGTTGTTGTTTTTCAATGTTGAGGTTGTTGAATTTGTTGGTGTTTTTCAATGTTGAGGTTGTTGTTGTTTTTCAATGTTGAGGTTGTTGTTGAATTTGTTGGTGTTTTTCAATGTTGAGTTTGTTGTTGAATTTGTTGGTGTTTTTCAATGTTGAGGTTGTTGTTGAATTTGTTGGTCTTTTTCAATGTTGAGGTTGTTGTTGAATTTGTTGGTGTTTTTCAATGTTGAGTTTGTTGCTGTTTTTCAATGTTGAGGTTGTTGTTGAATTTGTTGGTGTTTTTCAATGTTGAGGTTGTTGTTGTTATTCAATGTTGATGTTGTTGTTGAATTTGTTGGTGTTTTTCAATGTTGAGGTTGTTGTTGTTTTTCAATGTTGAGGTTGTTGTTGAATTTGTTGGTGTTTTTCAATGTTGAGGTTGTTGTTGAATTTGTTGGTGTTTTTCAATGTTGAGGTTGTTGTTGTTTTTCAATGTTGAGGTTGTTGAATTTGTTGGTGTTTTTCAATCTTGAGTTTGTTGTTGAATTTGTTGGTGTTTTTCAAAGTTGAGGTTGTTGTTGAATTTGTTGGTGTTTTTCAATGTTGAGGTTGTTGTTGTTTTTCAATGTTGAGGTTGTTGTTGAATTTGTTGGTGTTTTTCAATGTTGAGGTTGTTGTTGTTTTTCAATGTTGATGTTGTTGTTAAATTTGTTGGTGTTTTTCAATTTCGAGGTTGTTGTTGAATTTGTTGGTGTTTTTCAATGTTGAGGTTGTTGTTGAATTTGTTGGTGTTTTTAAATGTTGAGGTTGTTGTTTTTCAATGTTGAGGTTGTTGTTGAATTTGTTGGTGTTTCTCAATGTTGAGGTTGTTGTTGTTTTTCAATGCTGAGGTTGTTGTTGAATTTGTTGGTGTTTTTCAACGTTGAGGTTGTTGTTGAATTTGTTGGTGTTTTTCAATGTTGAGGTTGTTGTTGTTTTTCAATGCTGAGGTTGTTGTTAGATTTGTTGGTCTTTTTCAATGTTGAAGTTGTTGTTGAATTTGTTGGTGCTTTTCAATGTTGAGGTTGTGGTTGTTTTTCAATGTTGTGGTTATTGTTGAATTTGTTGGTGTTTTTCAATGTTGAGGTTGTTGTTGTTTTTCAATGTTGAGGTTGTTGTTGAATTTGTTGGTGTTTTTCAATGTTGAGGTTGTTGTTGCTTTTCAATGTTGAGGTTGTTGTTGATTTTGTTGGTGTTTTTCAATGTCGAGGTTGTTATTGAATTTGTTGGTGTTTTTCAATGTTGAAGTTGTTGTTGAATTTGTTGGTGTTTTTCAATGTTGAGGTTGTTGTTTTTCTTCAATGTTGAGGTTGTTGTTGAATTTGTTGGTGTTTTTCAATGTTGAGATTGTTGTTGTTTTTCAATGTTGAGGTTGTTGTTGAATTTGTTGGTGTTTTGAAATGTTGAGGTTGTTGTTGTTTTTCAATGTTGTGGTTATTGTTGAATTTGTTGGTGTTTTTCAATGTTGAGGTTGTTGTTGTTTTTCAATGTTGAGGTTGTTGTTGAATTTGTTGGTGTTTTTCAATGTTGAGGTTGTTGTTGCTTTTCAATGTTGAGGTTGTTGTTGATTTTGTTGGTGTTTTTCAATGTCGAGGTTGTTATTGAATTTGTTGGTGTTTTTCAATGTTGAAGTTGTTGTTGAATTTGTTGGTGTTTTTCAATGTTGAGGTTGTTGTTGTTCTTCAATGTTGAGGTTGTTGTTGAATTTGTTGGTGTTTTTCAATGTTGAGATTGTTGTTGTTTTTCAATGTTGAGGTTGTTGTTGAATTTGTTGGTGTTTTGAAATGTTGAGGTTGTTGTTGAATTTGCTGGTGTTTTGCAATGTTGAGGTTGTTGTTGTTTTTCAATGATGAGGTTGTTGTTGAATTTGTTGGTGTTTTTCAATGTTGAGGTTGTTGTTGTTTTTCCATGTTGAGGTTGTTGTTGTATTTGTTGGTGTTTTTCAATTTCGAGGTTGTTGTTGAATTTGTTGGTGTTTTTCAATGTTGAGGTTGTTGTTGTTTTTCAATGTTGAGGTTGTTGTTGAATTTGTTGGTGTTTTTCAATGTTGAGGTTGTTGTTGTTTTTCAATGCTGAGGTTGTTGTTGAATTTGTTGTTGTTTTTCAATGTTGAAGTTGTTGTTGAATTTGTTGGTGTTTTTCAATGTTGAGGTTGTTGTTGTTTTTCAATGTTGAGGTTGTTGTTGAATTTGTTGGTGTTTTTCAATGTTGAGGTTGTTGTTGTTTTTCAATGCTGAGGTTGTTGTTGAATTTGTTGGTGTTTTTCAATGTTGAGGTTGTTGTTGTTTTTGAATGTTGAGGTTGTTGTTGAATTTGTTGGTGTTTTTCAATGTTGAGTTTGTTGTTGTTTTTCAATGTTGAGGTTGTTGTTGAATTTGTTGCTGTTTTTCAATGTTGAGGTTGTTGTTGTTTTTCAATGTTGAGGTTGTTGTTGAATTTGTTGGTGTTTTTCAATGTTGAGGTTGTTGTTGTTTTTCAATGTTGAGGTTGTTGAATTTGTTGGTGTTTTTCAATGTTGAGGTTGTTGTTGTTTTTCAATGTTGAGGTTGT
Source organism: Isurus oxyrinchus (assembly GCA_026770705.1). Taxonomy (NCBI): domain Eukaryota; kingdom Metazoa; phylum Chordata; class Chondrichthyes; order Lamniformes; family Lamnidae; genus Isurus; species Isurus oxyrinchus. Next base: position 605,641 of record JANJGN010000172.1, read on the forward strand.
TGTTGAATTTGTTGGTGTTTTTCAATGTTGAGTTTGTTGTTGAATTTGTTGGTGTTTTTCAATGTTGAGGTTGTTGTTGAATTTGTTGGTCTTTTTCAATGTTGAGGTTGTTGTTGAATTTGTTGGTGTTTTTCAATGTTGAGGTTGTTGCTGTTTTTCAATGTTGAGGTTGTTGTTGAATTTGTTGGTGTTTTTCAATGTTGAGGTTGTTGTTGTTATTCAATGTTGATGTTGTTGTTGAATTTGTTGGTGTTTTTCAATGTTGAGGTTGTTGTTGTTTTTCAATGTTGAGGGTGTTGTTGAATTTGTTGGTGTTTTTCAATGTTGAGGTTGTTGTTGAATTTGTTGGTGTTTTTCAATGTTGAGGTTGTTGTTGCTTTTCAATGTTGAGGTTGTTGAATTTGTTGGTGTTTTTCAATCTTGAGTTTGTTGTTGAATTTGTTGGTGTTTTTCAAAGTTGAGGTTGTTGTTGAATTTGTTGGTGTTTTTCAATGTTGAGGTTGTTGTTGTTTTTCAATGTTGAGGTTGTTGTTGAATTTGTTGGTGTTTTTCAATGTTGAGGTTGTTGTTGTTTTTCAATGTTGAGGTTGTTGTTAAATTTGTTGGTGTTTTTCAATTTCGAGGTTGTTGTTGAATTTGTTGGTGTTTTTCAATGTTGAGGTTGTTGTTGAATTTGTTGGTGTTTTTAAATGTTGAGGTTGTTGTTTTTCAATGTTGAGGTTGTTGTTGAATTTGTTGGTGTTTCTCAATGTTGAGGTTGTTGTTGTTTTTCAATGCTGAGGTTGTTGTTGAATTTGTTGGTGTTTTTCAACGTTGAGGTTGTTGTTGAATTTGTTGGTGTTTTTCAATGTTGAGGTTGTTGTTGTTTTTCAATGCTGAGGTTGTTGTTAGATTTGTTGGTCTTTTTCAATGTTGAGGTTGTTGTTGTTTTTCAATGTTGAGGTTGTTGTTGAATTTGTTGGTGTTTTTCAATGTTGAGGTTGTTGTTGCTTTTCAATGTTGAGGTTGTTGTTGATTTTGTTGGTGTTTTTCAATGTCGAGGTTGTTATTGAATTTGTTGGTGTTTTTCAATGTTGAAGTTGTTGTTGAATTTGTTGGTGTTTTTCAATGTTGAGGTTGTTGTTTTTCTTCAATGTTGAGGTTGTTGTTGAATTTGTTGGTGTTTTTCAATGTTGAGATTGTTGTTGTTTTTCAATGTTGAGGTTGTTGTTGAATTTGTTGGTGTTTTGAAATGTTGAGGTTGTTGTTGTTTTTCAATGTTGTGGTTATTGTTGAATTTGTTGGTGTTTTTCAATGTTGAGGTTGTTGTTGTTTTTCAATGTTGAGGTTGTTGTTGAATTTGTTGGTGTTTTTCAATGTTGAGATTGTTGTTGTTTTTCAATGTTGAGGTTGTTGTTGAATTTGTTGGTGTTTTGAAATGTTGAGGTTGTTGTTGAATTTGCTGGTGTTTTGCAATGTTGAGGTTGTTGTTGTTTTTCAATGATGAGGTTGTTGTTGAATTTGTTGGTGTTTTTCAATGTTGAGGTTGTTGTTGTTTTTCAATGTTGAGGTTGTTGTTGTATTTGTTGGTGTTTTTCAATTTCGAGGTTGTTGTTGAATTTGTTGTTGTTTTTCAATGTTGAAGTTGTTGTTGAATTTGTTGGTGTTTTTCAATGTTGAGGTTGTTGTTGTTTTTCAATGTTGAGGTTGTTGTTGAATTTGTTGGTGTTTTTCAATGTTGAGGTTGTTGTTGTTTTTCAATGCTGAGATTGTTGTTGAATTTGTTGGTGTTTTTCAATCTTGAGGTTGTTGTTGAATTTGTTGGTGTTTTTCAATGTTGACGTTGTTGTTGTTTTTCAATGTTGAGTTTGTTGTTGAATTTGTTGGTGTTTTTCAATGTTGAGTTTGTTGTTGTTTTTCAATGTTGAGGTTGTTGTTGAATTTGTTGGTATTTTTCAATGTTGAGGTTGTTGTTGTTTTTCAATGTTGAGGTTGTTGTTGAATTTGTTGGTGTTTTTCAACGTTGAGGTTGTTGTTGTTTTTCAATGTTGAGGTTGTTGTTGAATTTGTTGGTGTTTTTCAATGTTGAGGTTGTTGTTGTTTTTCAATGTTGAGGTTGTTGTTGAATTTGTTGGTGTTTTTCAATGTTGAGTTTGTTGTTGAATTTGTTGGTGTTTTTCAAAGTTGAGGTTGTTGTTGAATTTGTTGGTCTTTTTCAATGTTGAGGTTGTTGTTGAATTTGTTGGTGTTTTTCAATGTTGAGGTTGTTGCTGTTTTTCAATGTTGAGGTTGTTGTTGAATTTGTTGGTGTTTTTCAATGTTGAGGTTGTTGTTGTTTTTCAATGTTGAGGTTGTTGTTGAATTTGTTGGTGTTTTTCAATGTTGAGTTTGTTGTTGAATTTGTTGGTGTTTTTCAATGTTGAGGTTGTTGTTGAATTTGTTGGTGTTTTTCAAAGTTGAGGTTGTTGTTGAATTTGTTGGTGTTTTTCAATGTTGAGCTTGTTGCTGTTTTTCAATGTTGAGGTTGTTGTTGAATTTGTTGGTGTTTTTCAATGTTGAGATTGTTGTTGTTTTTCAATGTTGAGGTTGTTGTTGAATTTGTTCGTGTCTTTAAATGTTGAGGTTGTTGTTGAATTTGTTGGTGTTTTTCAATGTTGAGGTTGTTGTTGTTTTTCAATGTTGAGGTTGTTGTTGAATTTGTTGGTGTTTTTCAATGTGGAGGTTGTTGTTGTTTTTCAATGTTGAGGTTGTTGTTGAATTTGTTGGTGTTTTTCAATTTCGAGGTTGTTGTTGAATTTGTTGGTGTTTTTCAATGTTGAAGCTGTTTTTGAATTTGTTGGTGTTTTTAAATGTTGAGGTTGTTGTTGTTTTTCAATGCTGAGGTTGTTGTTGAATTTGTTGGTGTTTTTCAATGTTGAGGTTGTTGTTGAATTTGTTGGTGTTTTTCAATGTTCAGGTTGCTGTCGTTTTTCAATGTTGAGGTTGTTGTTGAATTTGTTGGTGTTTTTCAATGTTGAAGTTGTTCTTGTTTTTCAATGTTGAGGTTGTTGTTGAATTTGTTGGTGTTTTTCAATGTTGAGGTTGTTGTTGAATTTGTTGGTGTTTTTCAATGTTGAGGTTGTTGTTGTTTTTCAATGTTGAGGTTATTGTTGAATTTGTTGGTGTTTTTCAATGTTGAGGTTGTTGTTGTTTTTCAATGTTGAGGTTGTTGTTGAATTTGTTGGTGTTTTTCAATGTTGAGGTTGTTGTTGTTTTTCAATGTTGAGGTTGTTGTTGAACTTGTTGGTGTTTTTCAATGTTGAGGTTGTTGTTGTTATTCAATGTTGAGGTTGTTGTTGAATTTGTTGGTGTTTTTCAAAGTTGATGTTGTTGTTGTTTTTCAATTTTGAGGTTGTTGTTGAATTTGTTGGTGTTTTTCAATGTTGATGTTGTTGTTGAATTTGTTGGTGTTTTTCAATGTTGAGGTTGTTGTTGTTTTTCAATGTTGAGGTTGTTGAATTTGTTGGTGTTTTTCAATCTTGAGTTTGTTGTTGAATTTGTTGGTGTTTTTCAAAGTTGAGGTTGTTGTTGAATTTGTTGGTGTTTTTCAATGTTGAGGTTGTTGTTGTTTTTCAATGTTGAGGTTGTTGTTGAGTTTGTTGGTGTTTTTCAATGTTGAGGTTGTTGTTGAATTTGTTGGTTTTTTTCAATGTTGAGGTTGTTGTTGAATGTGTTGGTGTTTTTCAATGTTGAGGTTGTTGTTGTTTTTAAATGTTGAGGTTGTTGTTGAATTTGTTGGTGTTTTTTCAATTTTGAGGTTGTTGGTGTTTTTCAATGTTGAGGTTGTTGTTGAATTTGTTGGTGTTTTTCAATGTTGAGGTTGTTGTTGTTTTTCCATGTTGAAGTTGTTGTTGAATTTGTTGGTGTTTTTCAATTTCGAGGTTGTTGTTGAATTTGTTGGTGTTTTTCAATGTTGAAGTTTTTGTTGAATTTTTTGGTGTTTTACAATGTTGAGGTTGTTGTTGTTTTTCAATGTTGAGGTTGTTGTTGAATTTGTTGGTGTTTTTCAACGTTGAGGTTGTTGTTGTTTTTCAATGCTGAGGTTGTTGTTGAATTTGTTGGTGTTGTTCAATGTTGAGGTTGTTGTTGAATTTGTTGGTGTTTTTCAATGTTGAGGTTATTGTTGTTTTTCAATGTTGAGGTTGTTGTTGAATTTGTTGGTGTTTTTCAATGTTGAGGTTGTTGTTGTTTTTCAATGTTGAGGGTGTTGTTGAATTTGTTGGTGTTTTTCAATGTTGAAGTTGTTGTTGAATTTGTTGGTGTTTTTCAATGTTGAGGTTGTTGTTGTTTTTCAATGTTGAGGTTGTTGTTGAATTTGTTGGTGTTTTTCAATGTTGAGTTTGTTGTTGTTTTTCAATGTTGAGGTTGTTGTTGAATTTGTTGGTGTCTTTCAATGTTGAGGTTGTTGTTGTTTTTCAATGTTGAGGTTGTTGTTGAATTTGTTGGTGTTTTTCAATGTTGAGGTTGTTGGTGTTTTTCAATGTTGAGGTTGTTGTTGAATTTGTTGGTGTTTTTCAATGTTGAGGTTGTTGTTCAATTTGTTGGTGTTTTTCAATGTTGAGGTTGTTGTTGTTTTTCAATGTTGAGGTTGTTGTTGAGTTTGTTGCTGTTTTTCAATGTTGAGGTTGTTGTTGAATTTGTTGGTGTTTTTCAATGTTGAGGTTGTTGTTGAATTTGTTGGAGTTTTTCAATGTTGAGGTTGTTGTTGTTTTGAAATGTTGGGGTTGTTGTTGAATTTGTTGTTGTTTTCAATTTTGAGGATGTTGTTGTTTTTCAATGTTGACGTTGTTGTTGAATTTGTTGGTGTTTTTCCATGATGAGGTTGTTGTTGTTTTTCAAAGTTGAGGTTGTTGTTGAATTTGTTGGTGTTTTTCAATGTCGGGGTTGTAGTTGAATTTGTTGGTGTTTTTCCATGTCGGGGTTGTTGTTGAATTTGTTGGTGTTTTTCAATGTTGAGGTTGTTGTTGAATTTGTTGGCGTTTTTAAATGTTGAGGTTGTTGTTGAATTTGTTGGTGTTTTCAATGTTGAGGTTGTTGTTGAATTTGTTGGTGTTATTAAATGTTGAGGTTGTTGTTGAATTTGCTGGTGTTTTGCAATGTTGAGGTTGTTGTTGTTTTTCAATGTTGAGGTTGTTGTTGAATTTGTTGGTGTTTTTCAATGTTGAGGTTGTTGTTGTTTTTCAATGTTGCGGTTGTTGTTGTATTTGTTGGTGTTTTTCAATTTCGAGGTTGTTGTTGAATTTGCTGGTGTTTTTCAATGTTGAGGTTGTTGTTGTTTTTCAATGTTGAGGTTGTTGTTGAATTTGTTGGTGTTTTTCAATGTTGAGGTTGTTGTTGTTTTTCAATGCTGAGGTTCTTGTTGAATTTGTTGGTGTTTTTCAATGTTGAGGTTGTTGTTGAATTTGTTGGTGTTTTTCAATGTTGAGGTTGTTGTTGTTTTTCAATGTTGAGTTTGTTGTTGAATTTGTTGGTGTTTTTCAATATTTAGGTTATTGTTGTTTTTCAATGTTGAGGTTGTTGTTGAATTTGTTGGTGTTTTTCAATGTTGGGGTGGTTGTTGAATTTGTTGGTGTTTTTCAATGTTGAGGTTGTTGTTGAATTTGTTGGCGTTTTTCAATGTTGCGTTTGTTGTTGTTTTTCAATGTTGAGGTTGTTGTTGAATTTGTTGGTGTTTTTCAAAGTTGAGGTTGTTATTGTTTTTCAATGTTGAGGTTGTTGTTGAATTTGTTGGTGTTTTTCAATGTTGAGGTTGTTGTTGTTTTTCAATGTTGAGGTTGTTGTTGAATTTGTTGGTGCTTTTCAATGTTGAGGTTGTTTTTGAATTTGTTGGTGTTTTTCAATGTTGAGGTTGTTTTTGTTTTTCAATGTTGAGGTTGTTGTTGAATTTGTTGGTGTTTTTCAATGTTGAGTTTGTTGTTGAATTTGTTGGTGTTATTCAATGTTGAGGTTGTTGTTGAATTTGTTGGTGTTTTTCAATGTTGAGGTTGTTGTTGAATTTGTTCGTGTTTTTCAATGTTGAGGTTGTTGGTGTTTTTCAATGTTGAGGTTGTTGTTGAATTTGTTGGTGTTTTTCAATGTTCAGATTGTTGTTGTTTTCCAATGTTGAGGTTGTTGTTGAATTTGTTGGTGTTTTTAAATGTTGAGGTTGTTGTTGAATTTGTTGGTGTTTTTCAATGTTGAGGTTGTTGTTGTTTTTCAATGTTGAGGTTGTTGGTGAATTTGTTGGTCTTTTTCAATGTTGAGGTTGTAGTTGTTTTTCAATGTTGAGGTTGTTGTTGAATTTGTTGGTGTTTTTCAATTTCGCGGTTGTTGTTGAATTTGTTGGTGTTTTTCAATGTTGAAGTTGTTGTTGAATTTGTTCGTGTTTTTCAATGTTGAGGTTGTTGTTGTTTTTCAATGTTGAGGTTGTTGTTGAATTTTTGGTGTTTTTCAATGTTGAGGTTGTTGTTGTTTTTCAATGCTGAGGTTGTTGTTGAATTTGTTGGTGTTTTTCAATGTTGAGGTTGTTGTTGAATTTGTTGGTGTTTTTCAATGTTGAGGTTGTTGTTGTTTTTCAATGTTGAGGTTGTTGTTGAATTTGTTGGTGTTTTTCAATGTTGAGGTTGTTGTTGTTTTTCAATGTTGAGGTTGTTGTTGAATTTGTTGGTGTTTTTCAATGTTGAGTTTGTTGTTGAATTTGTTGGTGTTTTTCAATGTTGAGGTTGTTGTTGTTTTTCAATGTTGAGGTTATTGTTGAATTTGTTGGTGTTTTTCAATGTTGAGGTTGTTGTTGTTTTTCAATGTTGAGGTTGTTGTTGAATTTGTTGGTGTTTTTCGATGTTGAGGTTGTTGTTGTTTTTCAATGTTGAGGTTGTTGTTGAATTTGTTGGTTTTTTTCAATGTCGAGGTTGTTGTTGAATTTGTTGGTGTTTTTCAATGTTGAAGTTGTTGTTGAATTTGTTGGTGTTTTTCAATGTTGAGGTTGTTGTTGTTCTTCAATGTTGAGGTTGTTGTTGAATTTGTTGGTGTTTTTCAATGTTGAGATTGTTGTTGTTTTTCAATGTTGAGGTTGTTGTTGAATTTGTTGGTGTTTTTAAATGTTGAGGTTGTTGTTGAATTTGCTGGTGTTTTGCAATGTTGAGGTTGTTGTTGTTTTTCAATGATGAGGTAGTAGTTGAATTTGTTGGTGTTTTTCAATGTTGAGGTTGTTGTTGTTTTTCAATGTTGAGGTTGTTGTTGTATTTGTTGGTGTTTTTCAATTTCGAGGTTGTTGTTGAATTTGTTGTTGTTTTTCAATGTTGAAGTTGTTGTTGAATTGGTTGGTGTTTTTCAATGGTGAGGTTGTTGTTGTTTTTCAATGTTGAGGTTGTTGTTGAATTTGTTGGTGTTTTTCAATGTTGAGGTTGTTGTTGTTTTTCAATGTTGAGGTTGTTGTTGAATTTGTTGGTGTTTTTCGATGTTGAGGTTGTTGTTGTTTTTCAATGTTGAGGTTGTTGTTGAATTTGTTGGTGTTTTTCAATGTCGAGGTTGTTGTTGAATTTGTTGGTGTTTTTCAATGTTGAAGTTGTTGTTGAATTTGTTGGTGTTTTTCAATGTTGAGGTTGTTGTTGTTCTTCAATGTTGAGGTTGTTGTTGAATTTGTTGGTGTTTTTCAATGTTGAGATTGTTGTTGTTTTTCAATGTTGAGGTTGTTGTTGAATTTGTTGGTGTTTTTAAATGTTGAGGTTGTTGTTGAATTTGCTGGTGTTTTGCAATGTTGAGGTTGTTGTTGTTTTTCAATGATGAGGTAGTAGTTGAATTTGTTGGTGTTTTTCAATGTTGAGGTTGTTGTTGTTTTTCAATGTTGAGGTTGTTGTTGTATTTGTTGGTGTTTTTCAATTTCGAGGTTGTTGTTGAATTTGTTGTTGTTTTTCAATGTTGAAGTTGTTGTTGAATTGGTTGGTGTTTTTCAATGGTGAGGTTGTTGTTGTTTTTCAATGTTGAGGTTGTTGTTGAATTTGTTGGTGTTTTTCAATGTTGAGGTTGTTGTTGTTTTTCAATGTTGAGGGTATTGTTGAATTTGTTGGTGTTTTGCAATGTTGAAGTTGTTGTTGAATTTGTTGGTGTTTTTCAATGTTGAGGTTGTTGTTGTTTTTCAATGTTGAGGTTGTTGTTGAATTTGTTGGTGTTTTTCAATGTTGAGTTTGTTGTTGTTTTTCAATGTTGAGGTTGTTGTTGAATTTGTTGGTGTCTTTCAATGTTGAGGTTGTTGTTATTTTTCAATGTTGAGGTTGTTGTTGAATTTGTTGGTGTTTTTCAATGTTGAGGTTGTTGGTGTTTTTCAATGTTGAGGTTGTTGTTGAATTTGTTGGTGTTTTTCAATGTTGAGGTTGTTGTTCAATTTGTTGGTGTTTTTCAATGTTGAGGTTGTTGTTGTTTTTCAATGTTGAGGTTGTTGTTGAGTTTGTTGGTGTTTTTCAATGTTGAGGTTGTTGTTGAATTTGTTGGTGTTTTTCAATGTTGAGGTTGTTGTTGAATTTGTTGGTGTTTTTCAATGTTGAGGTTGTTGTTGAATTTGTTGGTGTTTTTCAATGTTGAGTTTGTTGTTGTTTTTCAATGTTGAGGTTGTTGTTGAGTTTGTTGGTGTTTTTCAATGTTGAGGTTGTTGTTGAATTTGTTGGTGTTTTTCAATGTTGAGGTTGTTGTTGAATGTGTTGGTGTTTTTCAATGTTGAGGTTGTTGTTGTTTTTAAATGTTGAGGTTGTTGTTGAATTTGTTGGTGTTTTTCAATGTTGCGTTTGTTGTTGTTTTTCACTGTTGAGGTTGTTGTTGAATTTGTTGGTGTTTTTCAATGTTGCGTTTGTTGTTGTTTTTCAATGTTGAGGTTGTTGTTGAATTTGTTGGTGTTTTTCAATGTTGAGGTTGTTATTGTTTTTCAATGTTGAGGTTGTTGTTGTTTTTGAATGTTGAGGTTGTTGTTGAATTTGTTGGTGCTTTTCAATGTTGAGGTTGTTGTTGTTTAACAATGTTGAGGTTGTTGTTGAATTTGTTGGTGTTTTTCAATGTTGAGTTTGCTGTTGAATTTGTTGGTGTTTTTCAATGTTGAGGTTGTTGTTGAATTTGTTGGTGTTTTTCAATGTTGAGTTTGTTGTTGAATTTGTTGGTGTTATTCAATGTTGAGGTTGTTGTTGAATTTGTTGGTGTTTTTCAATGTTGAGGTTGTTGTTGAATTTGTTCGTGTTTTTCAATGTTGAGGTTGTTGGTGTTTTTCAATGTTGAGGTTGTTGTTGAATTTGTTGATGTTTTTCAATGTTCAGATTGTTGTTGTTTTTCAATGTTGAGGTTGTTGTTGAATTTGTTGGTGTTTTTAAATGTTGAGGTTGTTGTTGAATTTGTTGGTGTTTTTCAATGTTGAGGTTGTTGTTGTTTTTCAATGTTGAGGTTGTTGGTGAATTTTTGGTCTTTTTCAATGTTGAGGTTGTAGTTGTTTTTCAATGTTGAGGTTGTTGTTGAATTTGTTGGTGTTTTTCAATTTCGCGGTTGTTGTTGAATTTGTTGGTGTTTTTCAATGTTGAAGTTGTTGTTGAATTTGTTCGTGTTTTTCAATGTTGAGGTTGTTGTTGTTTTTCAATGTTGAGGTTGTTGTTGAATTTTTGGTGTTTTTCAATGTTGAGGTTGTTGTTGTTTTTCAATGCAGAGGTTGTTGTTGAATTTGTTGGTGTTTTTCAATGTTGAGGTTGTTGTTGAATTTGTTGGTGTTTTTCAATGTTGAGGTTGTTTTTGTTTTTCAATGTTGAGGTTGTTGTTGAATTTGTTGGTGTTTTTCAATGTTGAGGTTGTTGTTGTTTTTCAATGTTGAGGTTGTTGTTGAATTTGTTGGTGTTTTTCAATGTTGAGTTTGTTGTTGAATTTGTTGGTGTTTTTCAATGTTGAGGTTGTTGTTGTTTTTCAATGTTGAGGTTATTGTTGAATTTGTTGGTGTTTTTCAATGTTGAGGTTGTTGTTGTTTTTCAATGTTGAGGTTGTTGTTGAATTTGTTGGTGTTTTTCGATGTTGAGGTTGTTGTTGTTTTTCAATGTTGAGGTTGTTGTTGAATTTGTTGGTGTTTTTCAATGTCGAGGTTGTTGTTGAATTTGTTGGTGTTTTTCAATGTTGAAGTTGTTGTTGAATTTGTTGGTGTTTTTCAATGTTGAGGTTGTTGTTGTTCTTCAATGTTGAGGTTGTTGTTGAATTTGTTGGTGTTTTTTCAATGTTGAGATTGTTGTTGTTTTTCAATGTTGAGGTTGTTGTTGAATTTGTTGGTGTTTTTAAATGTTGAGGTTGTTGTTGAATTTGCTGGTGTTTTGCAATGTTGAGGTTGTTGTTGTTTTTCAATGATGAGGTAGTAGTTGAATTTGTTGGTGTTTTTCAATGTTGAGGTTGTTGTTGTTTTTCAATGTTGAGGTTGTTGTTGTATTTGTTGGTGTTTTTCAATTTCGAGGTTGTTGTTGAATTTGTTGTTGTTTTTCAATGCTGAAGTTGTTGTTGAATTGGTTGGTGTTTTTCAATGATGAGGTTGTTGTTGTTTTTCAATGTTGAGGTTGTTGTTGAATTTGTTGGTGTTTTTCAATGTTGAGGTTGTTGTTGTTTTTCAATGTTGAGGGTATTGTTGAATTTGTTGGTGTTTTGCAATGTTGAAGTTGTTGTTGAATTTGTTGGTGTTTTTCAATGTTGAGGTTGTTGTTGTTTTTCAATGTTGAGGTTGTTGTTGAATTTGTTGGTGTTTTTCAATGTTGAGTTTGTTGTTGTTTTTCAATGTTGAGGTTGTTGTTGAATTTGTTGGTGTCTTTCAATGTTGAGGTTGTTGTTATTTTTCAATGTTGAGGTTGTTGTTGAATTTGTTGTTGTTTTTCAATGTTGAGGTTGTTGGTGTTTTTCAATGTTGAGGTTGTTGTTGAATTTGTTGGTGTTTTTCAATGTTGAGGTTGTTGTTCAATTTGTTGGTGTTTTTCAATGTTGAGGTTGTTGTTGTTTTTCAATGTTGAGGTTGTTTGTTGAGTTTGTTGGTGTTTTTCAATGTTGAGGTTGTTGTTGAATTTGTTGGTGTTTTTCAATGTTGAGGTTGTTGTTGAATTTGTTGGTGTTTTTCAATGTTGAGGTTGTTGTTGAATTTGTTGGTGTTTTTCAATGTTGAGTTTGTTGTTGTTTTTCAATGTTGAGGTTGTTGTTGAGTTTGTTGGTGTTTTTCAATGTTGAGGTTGTTGTTGAATTTGTTGGTGTTTTTCAATGTTGAGGTTGTTGTTGAATGTGTTGGTGTTTTTCAATGTTGAGGTTGTTGTTGTTTTTAAATGTTGAGGTTGTTGTTGAATTTGTTGGTGTTTTTCAATGTTGCGTTTGTTGTTGTTTTTCAATGTTGAGGTTGTTGTTGAATTTGTTGGTGTTTTTCAATGTTGCGTTTGTTGGTGTTTTTCAATGTTGAGGTTGTTGCTGAATTTGTTGGTGTTTTTCAATGTTGTGGTTGTTATTGTTTTTCAATGTTGAGGTTGTTGTTGAATTTGTTGGTGTTTTTCAATGTTGAGGTTGTTGTTGTTTTTCAATGTTGAGGTTGTTGTTGAATTTGTTGGTGCTTTTCAATGTTGAGGTTGTTGTTGAATTTGTTGGTGTTTTTCAATGTTGAGGTTGTTGTTGTTTAACAATGTTGAGTTTGCTGTTGAATTTGTTGGTGTTTTCAATGTTGAGGTTGTTGTTGAATTTGTTGGTGTTTTTCAATGTTGAGGTTGTTGTTGAATTTGTTGGTGTTTTTCAATGTTGAGGTTGTTGGTGTTTTTCAATGTTGAGGTTGTTGTTGAATTTGTTGGTGTTTTTCAATGTTCAGAATGTTGTTGTTTTTCAATGTTGAGGTTCTTGTTGAATTTGTTGGTGTTTTTAAATGTTGAGGTTGTTGTTGAATTTGTTGGTGTTTTTCAATGTTGAGGTTGTTGTTGTTTTTCAATGTTGAGGTTGTTGTTGAATTTGTTGGTGTTTTTCAATGTTGAGGTTGTAGTTGTTTTTCAATGTTGAGGTTGTTGTTGAATTTGTTGGTGTTTTTCAATTTCGAGGTTGTTGTTGAATTTGTTGGTGTTTTTCAATGTTGAGGTTGTTGTTGTTTTTCAATGTTGAGGTTGTTGTTGAATTTGTTGGTGTTTTTCAATGTTGAGGTTGTTGTTGTTTTTCAATGCTGAGGTTGTTGTTGAATTTGTTGGTGTTTTTTCAATGTTGAGGTTGTTGTTGAATTTGTTGGTGTTTTTCAATGTTGAGGTTGTTGTTGTTTTTCAATGTTGAGGTTGTTGTTGAATTTGTTGGTGTTTTTCAATGTTGAGGTTGTTGTGTTTTTCAATGTTGAGGTTGTTGTTGAACTTGTTGGTGTTTTTCAATGTTGAGGTTGTTGTTGAATTTGTTGGTGTTTTTCAATGTTGAGGTTGTTGTTGTTTTTCAATGTTGAGGTTATTGTTGAATTTGTTGGTGTTTTTCAATGTTGAGGTTGTTGTTGTTTTTTCAATGTTGAGGTTGTTGTTGAATTTGTTGGTGTTTTTCAATGTTGAGGTTGTTGTTGTTTTTCAATGTTGAGGTTGTTGTTGAATTTGTTGGTGTTTTTCAATGTCGAGGTTGTTGTTGAATTTGTTGGTGTTTTTCAATGTTGAAGTTTTTGTTGAATTTGTTGGTGTTTTTCAATGTTGAGGTTGTTGTTGTTCTTCAATGTTGAGGTTGTTGTTGAATTTGTTGGTGTTTTTCAATGTTGAGGTTGTTGTTCAATTTGTTGGTGTTTTTCAATGTTGAGGTTGTTGTTGAGTTTGTTGGTGTTTTTCAATGTTGAGGTTGTTGTTGAATTTGTTTGGTGTTTTTCAATGTAGAGGTTGTTGTTGAATTTGTTGGTGTTTTTCAATGTTGAGGTTGTTGAATTTGTTGGTGTTTTTCAATCTTGAGTTGTTGTTGAATTTGTTGGTGTTTTTCAATGTTGAGGTTGTTGTTGAATTTGTTGGTGTTTTTCAATGTTGAGGTTGTTGTTGTTTTTCAATGTTGAAGTTGTTGTTGAGTTTGTTGGTGTTTTTCAATGTTGAGGTTGTTGTTGAATTTGTTGTTGTTTTTCAATGTTGAGGTTGTTGTTGAATTTGTTGGTGTTTTTCAATGTTGAGGTTGTTGTTGTTTTTTCAATGTTGAGGTTGTTGTTGAATTTGTTGGTGTTTTTCAATGTTGAGGTTGTTGTTGAATGTGTTGGTGTTTTTCAATGTTGAGGTTGTTGTTGTTTTTAAATGTTGAGGTTGTTGTTGAATTTGTTGGTGTTTTTCAATGTTGCGTTTGTTGTTGTTTTTCAATGTTGAGGTTGTTTTTGAATTTGTTGGTGTTTTTCAATGTTGCGTTTGTTGTTGTTTTTCAATGTTGAGGTTGTTGTTGAATTTGTTGGTGTTTTTCAATGTTGAGGTTGTTATTGTTTTTCAATGTTGAGGTTGTTGTTGAATTTGTTGGTGTTTTTCAATGTTGAGGTTGTTGTTGTTTTTCAATGTTGAGGTTGTTGTTGAATTTGTTGGTGCTTTTCAATGCTGAGGTTGTTGTTGAATTTGTTGGTGTTTTTCAATGTTGAGGTTGTTGTTGTTTAACAATGTTGAGGTTGTTGTTGAATTTGTTGGTGTTTTTCAATGTTGAGTTTGCTGTTGAATTTGTTGGTGTTTTTCAATGTTGAGGTTGTTGTTGAATTTGTTGGTGTTTTTCAATGTTGAGGTTGTTGTTGAATTTGTTGCTGTTTTTCAATGTTGAGGTTGTTGGTGTTTTTCAATGTTGAGGTTGTTGTTGAATTTGTTGGTGTTTTTCAATGTTCAGATTGTTGTTGTTTTTCAATGTTGAGGTTCTTGTTGAATTTGTTGGTGTTTTTAAATGTTGAGGTTGTTGTTGAACTTGTTGGTGTTTTTCAATGTTGAGGTTGTTGTTGAATTTGTTGGTGTTTTTCAATGTTGAGGTTGTTGTTGTTTTTCAATGTTGAGGTTATTGTTGAATTTGTTGGTGTTTTTCAATGTTGAGGTTGTTGTTGTTTTTCAATGTTGAGGTTGTTGTTGAATTTGTTGGTGTTTTTCAATGTTGAGGTTGTTGTTGTTTTTCAATGTTGAGGTTGTTGTTGAATTTGTTGGTGTTTTTCAATGTCGAGGTTGTTGTTGAATTTGTTGGTGTTTTTCAATGTTGAAGTTGTTGTTGAATTTGTTGGTGCTTTTCAATGTTGAGGTTGTTGTTGTTCTTCAATGTTGAGGTTGTTGTTGAATTTGTTGGTGTTATTCAATGTTGAGGTTGTTGTTCAATTTGTTGGTGTTTTTCAATGTTGAGGTTGTTGTTGAGTTTGTTGGTGTTTTTCAATGTTGAGGTTGTTGTTGAATTTGTTGGTGTTTTTCAATGTAGAGGTTGTTGTTGAATTTGTTGGTGTTTTTCAATGTTGAGGTTGTTGAATTTGTTGGTGTTTTTCAATCTTGAGTTGTTGTTGAATTTGTTGGTGTTTTTCAATGTTGAGGTTGTTGTTGAATTTGTTGGTGTTTTTCAATGTTGAGGTTGTTGTTGTTTTTCAATGTTGAAGTTGTTGTTGAGTTTGTTGGTGTTTTTCAATGTTGAGGTTGTTGTTGAATTTGTTGTTGTTTTTCAATGTTGAGGTTGTTGTTGAATTTGTTGGTGTTTTTCAATGTTGAGGTTGTTGTTGTTTTTCAATGTTGAGGTTGTTGTTGAATTTGTTGGTGTTTTTCAATGTTGAGGTTGTTGTTGAATGTGTTGGTGTTTTTCAATGTTGAGGTTGTTGTTGTTTTTAAATGTTGAGGTTGTTGTTGAATTTGTTGGTGTTTTTCAATGTTGCGTTTGTTGTTGTTTTTCAATGTTGAGGTTGTTTTTGAATTTGTTGGTGTTTTTCAATGTTGCGTTTGTTGTTGTTTTTCAATGTTGAGGTTGTTGTTGAATTTGTTGGTGTTTTTCAATGTTGAGGTTGTTATTGTTTTTCAATGTTGAGGTTGTTGTTGAATTTGTTGGTGTTTTTCAATGTTGAGGTTGTTGTTGTTTTTCAATGTTGAGGTTGTTGTTGAATTTGTTGGTGCTTTTCAATGCTGAGGTTGTTGTTGAATTTGTTGGTGTTTTTCAATGTTGAGGTTGTTGTTGTTTAACAATGTTGAGGTTGTTGTTGAATTTGTTGGTGTTTTTCAATGTTGAGTTTGCTGTTGAATTTGTTGGTGTTTTTCAATGTTGAGGTTGTTGTTGAATTTGTTGGTGTTTTTCAATGTTGAGGTTGTTGTTGAATTTGTTGCTGTTTTTCAATGTTGAGGTTGTTGGTGTTTTTCAATGTTGAGGTTGTTGTTGAATTTGTTGTGTTTTTCAATGTTCAGATTGTTGTTGTTTTTCAATGTTGAGGTTCCTGTTGAATTTGTTGGTGTTTTTAAATGTTGAGGTTGTTGTTGAATTTGTTGGTGTTTTTCAATGTTGAGGGTGTTGTTGTTTTTCAATGTTGAGGTTGTTGTTGAATTTGTTGGTGTTTTTCAATGTTGAGGTTGTTGTTGTTTTTCAATGTTGAGGTTGTTGTTGAATTTGTTGGTGTTTTTCAATGTCGAGGTTGTTGTTGAATTTGTTGGTGTTTTTCAATGTTGAAGTTGTTGTTGAATTTGTTGGTGTTTTTCAATGTTGAGGTTGTTGTTGTTCTTCAATGTTGAGGTTGTTGTTGAATTTGTTGGTGTTTTTCAATGTTGAGGTTGTTGTTCAATTTGTTGGTGTTTTTCAATGTTGAGGTTGTTGTTGTTTTTCAATGTTGAGGTTGTTGTTGAGTTTGTTGGTGTTTTTCAATGTTGAGGTTGTTGTTGAATTTGTTGGTGTTTTTCAATGTAGAGGTTTTTGTTGAATTTGTTCGTGTTTTTCAATGTTGAGGTTGTTGAATTTGTTGGTGTTTTTCAATCTTGAGTTGTTGTTGAATTTGTTGGTGTTTTTCAATGTTGAGGTTGTTGATGAATTCGTTGGTGTTTTTCAATGTTGACGTTGTTGTTGTTTTTCAATGTTGAGGTTGTTGTTGAGTTTGTTGGTGTTTTTCAATGTTGAGGTTGTTGTTGAATTTGTTGGTGTTTTTCAATGTTGAGGTTGTTGTTGAATGTGTTGGTGTTTTTCAATGTTGAGGTTGTTGTTGTTTTTAAATGTTGAGGTTGTTGTTGAATTTGTTGGTGTTTTTCAATGTTGCGTTTGTTGTTGTTTTTCAATGTTGAGGTTGTTTTTGAATTTGTTGGTGTTTTTCAATGTTGCGTTTGTTGTTGTTTTTCAATGTTGAGGTTGTTGTTGAATTTGTTGGTGTTTTTCAATGTTGAGGTTGTTATTGTTTTTCAATGTTGAGGTTGTTGTTGAATTTGTTGGTGTTTTTCAATGTTGAGGTTGTTGTTGTTTTTCAATGTTGAGGTTGTTGTTGAATTTGTTGGTGCTTTTCAATGTTGAGGTTGTTGTTGAATTTGTTGGTGTTTTTCAATGTTGAGGTTGTTGTTGTTTAACAATGTTGAGGTTGTTGTTGAATTTGTTGGTGTTTTTCAATGTTGAGTTTGCTGTTGAATTTGTTGGTGTTTTTCAATGTTGAGGTTGTTGTTGAATTTGTTGGTGTTTTTCAATGTTGAGGTTGTTGTTGAATTTGTTGCTGTTTTTCAATGTTGACGTTGTTGGTGTTTTTCAATGTTGAGGTTGTTGTTGAATTTGTTGGTGTTTTTCAATGTTCAGATTGTTGTTGTTTTTCAATGTTGAGGTTCTTGTTGAATTTGTTGGTGTTTTTAAATGTTGAGGTTGTTGTTGAATTTGTTGGTGTTTTTCAATGTTGAGGTTGTTGTTGTTTTTCAATGTTGAGGTTGTTGTTGAATTTGTTGGTGTTTTTCAATGTTGAGGTTGTAGTTGTTTTTCAATGTTGAGGTTGTTGTTGAATTTGTTGGTGTTTTTCAATTTCGAGGTTGTTGTTGAATTTGTTGTTGTTTTTCAATGTTGAAGTTGTTGTTGAATTGGTTGGTGTTTTTCAATGTTGAGGTTGTTGTTGTTTTTCAATGTTGAGGTTGTTGTTGAATTTGTTGGTGTTTTTCAATGTTGAGGTTGTTGTTGTTTATCAATGTTGAGGTTGTTGTTGAATTTGTTGGTGTTTTTCAATGTTGAGTTTGTAGTTGTTTTTCAATGTTGAGGTTGTTGTTGAATTTGTTGGTGTCTTTCAATGTTGAGGTTGTTGTTATTTTTCAATGTTGAGGTTGTTGTTGAATTTGTTGGTGTTTTTCAATGTTGAGGTTGTTGGTGTTTTTCAATGTTGAGGTTGTTGTTGTTTTTCAATGTTGAGGTTGTTGTTGAGTTTATTGGTGTTTTTCAATGTTGAGGTTGTTGTTGAATTTGTTGGTGTTTTTCAATGTTGAGGTTGTTGTTGAATTTGTTGGTGTTTTTCAATGTTGAGGTTGTTGTTGAATTTGTTGGTGTTTTTCAATGTTGAGTTTGTTGTTGTTTTTCAATTTTGAGGTTGTTGTTGAGTTTGTTGGTGTTTTTCAATGTTGAGGTTGTTGTTGAATTTGTTGGTGTTTTTCAATGTTCAGGTTGTTGTTGAATGTTTTGGTGTTTTTCAATGTTGAGGTTGTTGTTGTTTTTAAATGTTGAGGTTGTTGTTGAATTTGTTGGTGTTTTTCAATGTTGCGTTTGTTGTTGTTTTTCAATGTTGAGGTTGTTGTTGAATTTGTTGGTGTTTTTCAATGTTGCGTTTGTTGTTGTTTTTCAATGTTGAGGTTGTTGTTGAATTTGTTGGTGTTTTTCAATGTTGAGGTTGTTATTGTTTTTCAATGTTGAGGTTGTTGTTGAATTTGTTGGTGTTTTTCAATGTTGAGGTTGTTGTTGTTTTTCAATGTTGAGGTTGTTGTTGAATTTGTTGGTGCTTTTCAATGTTGAGGTTGTTGTTGAATTTGTTGGTGTTTTTCAATGTTGAGGTTGTTGTTGTTTAACAATGTTGAGGTTGTTGTTGAATTTGTTGGTGTTTTTCAATGTTGAGTTTGCTGTTGAATTTGTTGGTGTTTTTCAATGTTGAGGTTGTTGTTGAATTTGTTGGTGTTTTTCAATGTTGAGGTTGTTGTTGAATTTGTTGCTGTTTTTCAATGTTGAGGTTGTTGGTGTTTTTCAATGTTGAGGTTGTTGTTGAATTTGTTGGTGTTTTTCAATGTTCAGATTGTTGTTGTTTTTCAATGTTGAGGTTCTTGTTGAATTTGTTGGTGTTTTTAAATGTTGAGGTTGTTGTTGAATTTGTTGGTGTTTTTCAATGTTGAGGGTGTTGTTGTTTTTCAATGTTGAGGTTGTTGTTGAATTTGTTGGTGTTTTTCAATGTTGAGGTTGTTGTTGTTTTTCAATGTTGAGGTTGTTGTTGAATTTGTTGGTGTTTTTCAATGTCGAGGTTGTTGTTGAATTTGTTGGTGTTTTTCAATGTTGAAGTTGTTGTTGAATTTGTTGGTGTTTTTCAATGTTGAGGTTGTTGTTGTTCTTCAATGTTGAGGTTGTTGTTGAATTTGTTGGTGTTTTTCAATGTTGAGGTTGTTGTTCAATTTGTTGGTGTTTTTCAATGTTGAGGTTGTTGTTGTTTTTCAATGTTGAGGTTGTTGTTGAGTTTGTTGGTGTTTTTCAATGTTGAGGTTGTTGTTGAATTTGTTGGTGTTTTTCAATGTAGAGGTTGTTGTTGAATTTGTTCGTGTTTTTCAATGTTGAGGTTGTTGAATTTGTTGGTGTTTTTCAATCTTGAGTTGTTGTTGAATTTGTTGGTGTTTTTCAATGATGAGGTTGTTGATGAATTTGTTGGTGTTTTTCAATGTTGAGGTTGTTGTTGTTTTTCAATGTTGAGGTTGTTGTTGAGTTTGTTGGTGTTTTTCAATGTTGAGGTTGTTGTTGAATTTGTTGGTGTTTTTCAATGTTGAGGTTGTTGTTGAATGTGTTGGTGTTTTTCAATGTTGAGGTTGTTGTTGTTTTTAAATGTTGAGGTTGTTGTTGAATTTGTTGGTGTTTTTCAATGTTGCGTTTGTTGTTGTTTTTCAATGTTGAGGTTGTTTTTGAATTTGTTGGTGTTTTTCAATGTTGCGTTTGTTGTTGTTTTTCAATGTTGAGGTTGTTGATGAATTTGTTGGTGTTTTTCAATGTTGAGGTTGTTATTGTTTTTCAATGTTGAGGTTGTTGTTGAATTTGTTGGTGTTTTTCAATGTTGAGGTTGTTGTTGTTTTTCAATGTTGAGGTTGTTGTTGAATTTGTTGGTGCTTTTCAATGTTGATGTTGTTGTTGAATTTGTTGGTGTTTTTCAATGTTGAGGTTGTTGTTGTTTAACAATGTTGAGGTTGTTGTTGAATTTGTTGGTGTTTTTCAATGTTGAGTTTGCTGTTGAATTTGTTCGTGTTTTTCAATGTTGAGGTTGTTGTTGAATTTGTTGGTGTTTTTCAATGTTGAGGTTGTTGTTGAATTTGTTGCTGTTTTTCAATGTTGAGGTTGTTGGTGTTTTTCAATGTTGAGGTTGTTGTTGAATTTGTTGGTGTTTTTCAATGTTCAGATTGTTGTTGTTTTTCAATGTTGAGGTTCTTGTTGAATTTGTTGGTGTTTTTAAATGTTGAGGTTGTTGTTGAATTTGTTGGTGTTTTTCAATGTTGAGGTTGTTGTTGTTTTTCAATGTTGAGGTTGTTGTTGAATTTGTTGGTGTTTTTCAATGTTGAGGTTGTAGTTGTTTTTCAATGTTGAGGTTGTTGTTGAATTTGTTGGTGTTTTTCAATTTCGAGGTTGTTGTTGAATTTGTTGTTGTTTTTCAATGTTGAAGTTGTTGTTGAATTGGTTGGTGTTTTTCAATGTTGAGGTTGTTGTTGTTTTTCAATGTTGAGGTTGTTGTTGAATTTGTTGGTGTTTTTCAATGTTGAGGTTGTTGTTGTTTATCAATGTTGAGGTTGTTGTTGAATTTGTTGGTGTTTTTCAATGTTGAGTTTGTAGTTGTTTTTCAATGTTGAGGTTGTTGTTGAATTTGTTGGTGTCTTTCAATGTTGAGGTTGTTGTTATTTTTCAATGTTGAGGTTGTTGTTGAATTTGTTGGTGTTTTTCAATGTTGAGGTTGTTGGTGTTTTTCAATGTTGAGGTTGTTGTTGTTTTTCAATGTTGAGGTTGTTGTTGAGTTTGTTGGTGTTTTTCAATGTTGAGGTTGTTGTTGAATTTGTTGGTGTTTTTCAATGTTGAGGTTGTTGTTGAATTTGTTGGTGTTTTTCAATGTTGAGGTTGTTGTTGAATTTGTTGGTGTTTTTCAATGTTTAGTTTGTTGTTGTTTTTTAATTTTGAGGTTGTTGTTGAGTTTGTTGGTGTTTTTCAATGTTGAGGTTGTTGTTGAATTTGTTGGTGTTTTTCAATGTTCAGGTTGTTGTTGAATGTTTTGGTGTTTTTCAATGTTGAGGTTGTTGTTGTTTTTAAATGTTGAGGTTGTTGTTGAATTTGTTGGTGTTTTTCAATGTTGCGTTTGTTGTTGTTTTTCAATGTTGAGGTTGTTGTTGAATTTGTTGGTGTTTTTCAATGTTGCGTTTGTTGTTGTTTTTCAATGTTGAGGTTGTTGTTGAATTTGTTGGTGTTTTTCAATGTTGAGGTTGTTATTGTTTTTCAATGTTGAGGTTGTTGTTGAATTTGTTGGTGTTTTTCAATGTTGAGGTTGTTGTTGAATTTGTTGGTGTTTTTCAATGTTGAGGTTGTTGTTGAATTTGTTGCTGTTTTTCAATGTTGAGGTTGTTGGTGTTTTTCAATGTTGAGGTTGTTGTTGAATTTGTTGGTGTTTTTCAATGTTCAGATTGTTGTTGTTTTTCAATGTTGAGGTTCTTGTTGAATTTGTTGGTGTTTTTAAATGTTGAGGTTGTTGTTGAATTTGTTGGTGTTTTTCAATGTTGAGGGTGTTGTTGTTTTTCAATGTTGAGGTTGTTGTTGAATTTGTTGGTGTTTTTCAATGTTGAGGTTGTTGTTGTTTTTCAATGTTGAGGTTGTTGTTGAATTTGTTGGTGTTTTTCAATGTCGAGGTTGTTGTTGAATTTGTTGGTGTTTTTCAATGTTGAAGTTGTTGTTGAATTTGTTGGTGTTTTTCAATGTTGAGGTTGTTGTTGTTCTTCAATGTTGAGGTTGTTGTTGAATTTGTTGGTGTTTTTCAATGTTGAGTTTGCTGTTGAATTTGTTGGTGTTTTTCAATGTTGAGGTTGTTGTTGAATTTGTTGGTGTTTTTCAATGTTGAGGTTGTTGTTGTTTTTCAATGTTGAGGTTGTTGTTGAGTTTGTTGGTGTTTTTCAATGTTGAGGTTGTTGTTGAATTTGTTGGTGTTTTTCAATGTTGAGGTTGTTGTTGAATGTGTTGGTGTTTTTCAATGTTGAGGTTGTTGTTGTTTTTAAATGTTGAGGTTGTTGTTGAATTTGTTGGTGTTTTTCAATGTTGCGTTTGTTGTTGTTTTTCAATGTTGAGGTTGTTTTTGAATTTGTTGGTGTTTTTCAATGTTGCGTTTGTTGTTGTTTTTCAATGTTGAGGTTGTTGTTGAATTTGTTGGTGTTTTTCAATGTTGAGGTTGTTATTGTTTTTCAATGTTGAGGTTGTTGTTGAATTTGTTGGTGTTTTTCAATGTTGAGGTTGTTGTTGTTTTTCAATGTTGAGGTTGTTGTTGAATTTGTTGGTGCTTTTCAATGTTGAGGTTGTTGTTGAATTTGTTGGTGTTTTTCAATGTTGAGGTTGTTGTTGTTTAACAATGTTGAGGTTGTTGTTGAATTTGTTGGTGTTTTTCAATGTTGAGTTTGCTGTTGAATTTGTTGGTGTTTTTCAATGTTGAGGTTGTTGTTGAATTTGTTGGTGTTTTTCAATGTTGAGGTTGTTGTTGAATTTGTTGCTGTTTTTCAATGTTGAGGTTGTTGGTGTTTTTCAATGTTGAGGTTGTTGTTGAATTTGTTGGTGTTTTTCAATGTTCAGATTGTTGTTGTTTTTCAATGTTGAGGTTCTTGTTGAATTTGTTGGTGTTTTTAAATGTTGAGGTTGTTGTTGAATTTGTTGGTGTTTTTCAATGTTGAGGTTGTTGTTGTTTTTCAATGTTGAGGTTGTTGTTGAATTTGTTGGTGTTTTTCAATGTTGAGGTTGTAGTTGTTTTTCAATGTTGAGGTTGTTGTTGAATTTGTTGGTGTTTTTCAATTTCGAGGTTGTTGTTGAATTTGTTGTTGTTTTTCAATGTTGAAGTTGTTGTTGAATTGGTTGGTGTTTTTCAATGTTGAGGTTGTTGTTGTTTTTCAATGTTGAGGTTGTTGTTGAATTTGTTGCTGTTTTTCAATGTTGAGGTTGTTGTTGTTTATCAATGTTGAGGTTGTTGTTGAATTTGTTGGTGTTTTTCAATGTTGAGTTTGTAGTTGTTTTTCAATGTTGAGGTTGTTGTTGAATTTGTTGGTGTCTTTCAATGTTGAGGTTGTTGTTATTTTTCAATGTTGAGGTTGTTGTTGAATTTGTTGGTGTTTTTCAATGTTGAGGTTGTTGGTGTTTTTCAATGTTGAGGTTGTTGTTGTTTTTCAATGTTGAGGTTGTTGTTGAGTTTGTTGGTGTTTTTCAATGTTGAGGTTGTTGTTGAATTTGTTGGTGTTTTTCAATGTTGAGGTTGTTGTTGAATTTGTTGGTGTTTTTCAATGTTGAGGTTGTTGTTGAATTTGTTGCTGTTTTTCAATGTTGAGGTTGTTGGTGTTTTTCAATGTTGAGGTTGTTGTTGAATTTGTTGGTGTTTTTCAATGTTCAGATTGTTGTTGTTTTTCAATGTTGAGGTTCTTGTTGAATTTGTTGGTGTTTTTAAATGTTGAGGTTGTTGTTGAATTTGTTGGTGTTTTTCAATGTTGAGGGTGTTGTTGTTTTTCAATGTTGAGGTTGTTGTTGAATTTGTTGGTGTTTTTCAATGTTGAGGTTGTTGTTGTTTTTCAATGTTGAGGTTGTTGTTGAATTTGTTGGTGTTTTTCAATGTCGAGGTTGTTGTTGAATTTGTTGGTGTTTTTCAATGTTGAAGTTGTTGTTGAATTTGTTGGTGTTTTTCAATGTTGAGGTTGTTGTTGTTCTTCAATGTTGAGGTTGTTGTTGAATTTGTTGGTGTTTTTCAATGTTGAGGTTGTTGTTCAATTTGTTGGTGTTTTTCAATGTTGAGGTTGTTGTTGTTTTTCAATGTTGAGGTTGTTGTTGAGTTTGTTGGTGTTTTTCAATGTTGAGGTTGTTGTTGAATTTGTTGGTGTTTTTCAATGTAGAGGTTGTTGTTGAATTTGTTCGTGTTTTTCAATGTTGAGGTTGTTGAATTTGTTGGTGTTTTTCAATCTTGAGTTGTTGTTGAATTTGTTGGTGTTTTTCAATGTTGAGGTTGTTGATGAATTTGTTGGTGTTTTTCAATGTTGAGGTTGTTGTTGTTTTTCAATGTTGAGGTTGTTGTTGAGTTTGTTGGTGTTTTTCAATGTTGAGGTTGTTGTTGAATTTGTTGGTGTTTTTCAATGTTGAGGTTGTTGTTGAATGTGTTGGTGTTTTTCAATGTTGAGGTTGTTGTTGTTTTTAAATGTTGAGGTTGTTGTTGAATTTGTTGGTGTTTTTCAATGTTGCGTTTGTTGTTGTTTTTCAATGTTGAGGTTGTTTTTGAATTTGTTGGTGTTTTTCAATGTTGCGTTTGTTGTTGTTTTTCAATGTTGAGGTTGTTGATGAATTTGTTGGTGTTTTTCAATGTTGAGGTTGTTATTGTTTTTCAATGTTGAGGTTGTTGTTGAATTTGTTGGTGTTTTTCAATGTTGAGGTTGTTGTTGTTTTTCAATGTTGAGGTTGTTGTTGAATTTGTTGGTGCTTTTCAATGTTGAGGTTGTTGTTGAATTTGTTGGTGTTTTTCAATGTTGAGGTTGTTGTTGTTTAACAATGTTGAGGTTGTTGTTGAATTTGTTGGTGTTTTTCAATGTTGAGTTTGCTGTTGAATTTGTTCGTGTTTTTCAATGTTGAGGTTGTTGTTGAATTTGTTGGTGTTTTTCAATGTTGAGGTTGTTGTTGAATTTGTTGCTGTTTTTCAATGTTGAGGTTGTTGGTGTTTTTCAATGTTGAGGTTGTTGTTGAATTTGTTGGTGTTTTTCAATGTTCAGATTGTTGTTGTTTTTCAATGTTGAGGTTCTTGTTGAATTTGTTGGTGTTTTTAAATGTTGAGGTTGTTGTTGAATTTGTTGGTGTTTTTCAATGTTGAGGTTGTTGTTGTTTTTCAATGTTGAGGTTTTTGTTGAATTTGTTGGTGTTTTTCAATGTTGAGGTTGTAGTTGTTTTTCAATGTTGAGGTTGTTGTTGAATTTGTTGGTGTTTTTCAATTTCGAGGTTGTTGTTGAATTTGTTGTTGTTTTTCAATGTTGAAGTTGTTGTTGAATTGGTTGGTGTTTTTCAATGTTGAGGTTGTTGTTGTTTTTCAATGTTGAGGTTGTTGTTGAATTTGTTGGTGTTTTTCAATGTTGAGGTTGTTGTTGTTTATCAATGTTGAGGTTGCTGTTGAATTTGTTGGTGTTTTTCAATGTTGAGTTTGTAGTTGTTTTTCAATGTTGAGGTTGTTGTTGAATTTGTTGGTGTCTTTCAATGTTGAGGTTGTTGTTATTTTTCAATGTTGAGGTTGTTGTTGAATTTGTTGGTGTTTTTCAATGTTGAGGTTGTTGGTGTTTTTCAATGTTGAGGTTGTTGTTGTTTTTCAATGTTGAGGTTGTTGTTGAGTTTGTTGGTGTTTTTCAATGTTGAGGTTGTTGTTGAATTTGTTGGTGTTTTTCAATGTTGAGGTTGTTGTTGAATTTGTTGGTGTTTTTCAATGTTGAGGTTGTTGTTGAATTTGTTGGTGTTTTTCAATGTTGAGTTTGTTGTTGTTTTTTAATTTTGAGGTTGTTGTTGAGTTTGTTGGTGTTTTTCAATGTTGAGGTTGTTGTTGAATTTGTTGGTGTTTTTCAATGTTCAGGTTGTTGTTGAATGTTTTGGTGTTTTTCAATGTTGAGGTTGTTGTTGTTTTTAAATGTTGAGGTTGTTGTTGAATTTGTTGGTGTTTTTCAATGTTGCGTTTGTTGTTGTTTTTCAATGTTGAGGTTGTTGTTGAATTTGTTGGTGTTTTTCAATGTTGCGTTTGTTGTTGTTTTTCAATGTTGAGGTTGTTGTTGAATTTGTTGGTGTTTTTCAATGTTGAGGTTGTTATTGTTTTTCAATGTTGAGGTTGTTGTTGAATTTGTTGGTGTTTTTCAATGTTGAGGTTGTTGTTGAATTTGTTGGTGTTTCTCAATGTTGAGGTTGTTGTTGAATTTGTTGCTGTTTTTCAATGGTGAGGTTGTTGGTGTTTTTCAATGTTGAGGTTGTTGTTGAATTTGTTGGTGTTTTTCAATGTTCAGATTGTTGTTGTTTTTCAATGTTGAGGTTCTTGTTGAATTTGTTGGTGTTTTTAAATGTTGAGGTTGTTGTTGAATTTGTTGGTGTTTTTCAATGTTGAGGGTGTTGTTGTTTTTCAATGTTGAGGTTGTTGTTGAATTTGTTGGTGTTTTTCAATGTTGAGGTTGTTGTTGTTTTTCAATGTTGAGGTTGTTGTTGAATTTGTTGGTGTTTTTCAATGTCGAGGTTGTTGTTGAATTTGTTGGTGTTTTTCAATGTTGAAGTTGTTGTTGAATTTGTTGGTGTTTTTCAATGTTGAGGTTGTTGTTGTTCTTCAATGTTGAGGTTGTTGTTGAATTTGTTGGTGTTTTTCAATGTTGAGGTTGTTGTTCAATTTGTTGGTGTTTTTCAATGTTGAGGTTGTTGTTGTTTTTCAATGTTGAGGTTGTTGTTGAGTTTGTTGGTGTTTTTCAATGTTGAGGTTGTTGTTGAATTTGTTGGTTTTTTTCAATGTAGTGGTTGTTGTTGAATTTGTTCGTGTTTTTCAATGTTGAGGTTGTTGAATTTGTTGGTGTTTTTCAATCTTGAGTTGTTGTTGAATTTGTTGGTGTTTTTCAATGTTGAGGTTGTTGATGAATTTGTTGGTGTTTTTCAATGTTGAGGTTGTTGTTGTTTTTCAATGTTGAGGTTGTTGTTGAGTTTGTTGGTGTTTTTCAATGTTGAGGTTGTTGTTGAATTTGTTGGTGTTTTTCAATGTTGAGGTTGTTGTTGAATGTGTTGGTGTTTTTCAATGTTGAGGTTGTTGTTGTTTTTAAATGTTGAGGTTGTTGTTGAATTTGTTGGTGTTTTTCAATGTTGCGTTTGTTGTTGTTTTTCAATGTTGAGGTTGTTTTTGAATTTGTTGGTGTTTTTCAATGTTGCGTTTGTTGTTGTTTTTCAATGTTGAGGTTGTTGTTGAATTTGTTGGTGTTTTTCAATGTTGAGGTTGTTATTGTTTTTCAATGTTGAGGTTGTTGTTGAATTTGTTGGTGTTTTTCAATGTTGAGGTTGTTGTTGTTTTTCAATGTTGAGGTTGTTGTTGAATTTGTTGGTGCTTTTCAATGTTGAGGTTGTTGTTGAATTTGTTGGTGTTTTTCAATGTTGAGGTTGTTGTTGTTTAACAATGTTGAGGTTGTTGTTGAATTTGTTGGTGTTTTTCAATGTTGAGTTTGCTGTTGAATTTGTTGGTGTTTTTCAATGTTGAGGTTGTTGTTGAATTTGTTGGTGTTTTTCAATGTTGAGGTTGTTGTTGAATTTGTTGCTGTTTTTCAATGTTGAGGTTGTTGGTGTTTTTCAATGTTGAGGTTGTTGTTGAATTTGTTGGTGTTTTTCAATGTTCAGATTGTTGTTGTTTTTCAATGTTGAGGTTCTTGTTGAATTTGTTGGTGTTTTTAAATGTTGAGGTTGTTGTTGAATTTGTTGGTGTTTTTCAATGTTGAGGTTGTTGTTGTTTTTCAATGTTGAGGTTGTTGCTGAATTTGTTGGTGTTTTTCAATGTTGAGGTTGTAGTTGTTTTTCAATGTTGAGGTTGTTGTTGAATTTGTTGGTGTTTTTCAATTTCGAGGTTGTTGTTGAATTTGTTGTTGTTTTTCAATGTTGAAGTTGTTGTTGAATTGGTTGGTGTTTTTCAATGTTGAGGTTGTTGTTGTTTTTCAATGTTGAGGTTGTTGTTGAATTTGTTGCTGTTTTTCAATGTTGAGGTTGTTGTTGTTTATCAATGTTGAGGTTGTTGTTGAATTTGTTGGTGTTTTTCAATGTTGAGTTTGTAGTTGTTTTTCAATGTTGAGGTTGTTGTTGAATTTGTTGGTGTCTTTCAATGTTGAGGTTGTTGTTATTTTTCAATGTTGAGGTTGTTGTTGAATTTGTTGGTGTTTTTCAATGTTGAGGTTGTTGGTGTTTTTCAATGTTGAGGTTGTTGTTGTTTTTCAATGTTGAGGTTGTTGTTGAGTTTGTTGGTGTTTTTCAATGTTGAGGTTGTTGTTGAATTTGTTGGTGTTTTTCAATGTTGAGGTTGTTGTTGAATTTGTTGGTGTTTTTCAATGTTGAGGTTGTTGTTGAATTTGTTGGTGTTTTTCAATGTTGAGTTTGTTGTTGTTTTTCAATTTTGAGGTTGTTGTTGAGTTTGTTGGTGTTTTTCAATGTTGAGGTTGTTGTTGAATTTGTTGGTGTTTTTCAATGTTCAGGTTGTTGTTGAATGTTTTGGTGTTTTTCAATGTTGAGGTTGTTGTTGTTTTTAAATGTTGAGGTTGTTGTTGAATTTGTTGGTGTTTTTCAATGTTGCGTTTGTTGTTGTTTTTCAATGTTGAGGTTGTTGTTGAATTTGTTGGTGTTTTTCAATGTTGCGTTTGTTGTTGTTTTTCAATGTTGAGGTTGTTGTTGAATTTGTTGGTGTTTTTCAATGTTGAGGTTGTTATTGTTTTTCAATGTTGAGGTTGTTGTTGAATTTGTTGGTGTTTTTCAATGTTGAGGTTGTTGTTGTTTTTCAATGTTGAGGTTGTTGTTGAATTTGTTGGTGCTTTTCAATGTTGAGGTTGTTGTTGAATTTGTTGGTGTTTTTCAATGTTGAGGTTGTTGTTGTTTAACAATGTTGAGGTTGTTGTTGAATTTGTTGGTGTTTTTCAATGTTGAGTTTGCTGTTGAATTTGTTGGTGTTTTTCAATGTTGAGGTTGTTGTTGAATTTGTTGGTGTTTTTCAATGTTGAGGTTGTTGTTGAATTTGTTGGTGTTTTTCAATGTTGAGGTTGTTGGTGTTTTTCAATGTTGAGGTTGTTGTTGAATTTGTTGGTGTTTTTCAATGTTCAGAAAGTTGTTGTTTTTCAATGTTGAGGTTCTTGTTGAATTTGTTGGTGTTTTTAAATGTTGAGGTTGTTGTTGAATTTGTTGGTGTTTTTCAATGTTGAGGTTGTTGTTGTTTTTCAATGTTGAGGTTGTTGTTGAATTTGTTGGTGTTTTTCAATGTTGAGGTTGTAGTTGTTTTTCAATGTTGAGGTTGTTGTTGAATTTGTTGGTGTTTTTCAATTTCGAGGTTGTTGTTGAATTTGTTGGTGTTTTTCAATGTTGAAGTTGTTGTTGAATTTGTTGGTGTTTTTCAATGTTGAGGTTGTTGTTGTTTTTCAATGTTGAGGTTGTTGTTGAATTTGTTGGTGTTTTACAATGTTGAGGTTGTTGTTGTTTTTCAATGCTGAGGTTGTTGTTGAATTTGTTGGTGTTTTTCAATGTTGAGGTTGTTGTTGAATTTGTTGGTGTTTTTCAATGTTGAGGTTGTTGTTGTTTTTCAATGTTGAGGTTGTTGTTGAATTTGTTGGTGTCTTTCAATGTTGAGGTTGTTGTTGTTTTTCAATGTTGAGGTTGTTGTTGAATTTGTTGGTGTTTTTCAATGTTGAGGTTGTTGTTGTTTTTCAATGTTGAGGTTGTTGTTGAACTTGTTGGTGTTTTTCAATGTTGAGGTTGTTGTTGAATTTGTTGGTGTTTTTCAATGTTGAGGTTGTTGCTGTTTTTCAATGTTGAGGTTATTGTTGAATTTGTTGGTGTTTTTCAATGTTGAGGTTGTTGTTGTTTTTCAATGCTGAGGTTGTTGTTGAATTTGTTGGTGTCTTTCAATGTTGAGGTTGTTGTTATTTTTCAATGTTGAGGTTGTTGTTGAATTTGTTGGTGTTTTTCAATGTTGAGGTTGTTGGTGTTTTTCAATGTTGAGGTTGTTGTTGTTTTTCAATGTTGAGGTTGTTGTTGAGTTTGTTGGTGTTTTTCAATGTTGAGGTTGTTGTTGAATTTGTTGGTGTTTTTCAATGTTGAGGTTGTTGTTGAATTTGTTGGTGTTTTTCAATGTTGAGGTTGTTGTTGAATTTGTTGGTGTTTTTCAATGTTGAGTTTGTTGTTGTTTTTCAATTTTGAGGTTGTTGTTGAGTTTGTTGGTGTTTTTCAATGTTGAGGTTGTTGTTGAATTTGTTGGTGTTTTTCAATGTTCAGGTTGTTGTTGAATGTTTTGGTGTTTTTCAATGTTGAGGTTGTTGTTGTTTTTAAATGTTGAGGTTGTTGTTGAATTTGTTGGTGTTTTTCAATGTTGCGTTTGTTGTTGTTTTTCAATGTTGAGGTTGTTGTTGAATTTGTTGGTGTTTTTCAATGTTGCGTTTGTTGTTGTTTTTCAATGTTGAGGTTGTTGTTGAATTTGTTGGTGTTTTTCAATGTTGAGGTTGTTATTGTTTTTCAATGTTGAGGTTGTTGTTGAATTTGTTGGTGTTTTTCAATGTTGAGGTTGTTGTTGTTTTTCAATGTTGAGGTTGTTGTTGAATTTGTTGGTGCTTTTCAATGTTGAGGTTGTTGTTGAATTTGTTGGTGTTTTTCAATGTTGAGGTTGTTGTTGTTTAACAATGTTGAGGTTGTTGTTGAATTTGTTGGTGTTTTTCAATGTTGAGTTTGCTGTTGAATTTGTTGGTGTTTTTCAATGTTGAGGTTGTTGTTGAATTTGTTGGTGTTTTTCAATGTTGAGGTTGTTGTTGAATTTGTTGGTGTTTTTCAATGTTGAGGTTGTTGGTGTTTTTCAATGTTGAGGTTGTTGTTGAATTTGTTGGTGTTTTTCAATGTTCAGAAAGTTGTTGTTTTTCAATGTTGAGGTTCTTGTTGAATTTGTTGGTGTTTTTAAATGTTGAGGTTGTTGTTGAATTTGTTGGTGTTTTTCAATGTTGAGGTTGTTGTTGTTTTTCAATGTTGAGGTTGTTGTTGAATTTGTTGGTGTTTTTCAATGTTGAGGTTGTAGTTGTTTTTCAATGTTGAGGTTGTTGTTGAATTTGTTGGTGTTTTTCAATTTCGAGGTTGTTGTTGAATTTGTTGGTGTTTTTCAATGTTGAAGTTGTTGTTGAATTTGTTGGTGTTTTTCAATGTTGAGGTTGTTGTTGTTTTTCAATGTTGAGGTTGTTGTTGAATTTGTTGGTGTTTTACAATGTTGAGGTTGTTGTTGTTTTTCAATGCTGAGGTTGTTGTTGAATTTGTTGGTGTTTTTCAATGTTGAGGTTGTTGTTGAATTTGTTGGTGTTTTTCAATGTTGAGGTTGTTGTTGTTTTTCAATGTTGAGGTTGTTGTTGAATTTGTTGGTGTCTTTCAATGTTGAGGTTGTTGTTGTTTTTCAATGTTGAGGTTGTTGTTGAATTTGTTGGTGTTTTTCAATGTTGAGGTTGTTGTTGTTTTTCAATGTTGAGGTTGTTGTTGAACTTGTTGGTGTTTTTCAATGTTGAGGTTGTTGTTGAATTTGTTGGTGTTTTTCAATGTTGAGGTTGTTGCTGTTTTTCAATGTTGAGGTTATTGTTGAATTTGTTGGTGTTTTTCAATGTTGAGGTTGTTGTTGTTTTTCAATGTTGAGGGTTGTTGTTGAATTTGTTGGTGTTTTTCAATGTTGAGGTTGTTGTTGTTTTTCAATGTTGAGGTTGTTGTTGAATTTGTTGGTGTTTTTCAATGTCGAGGTTGTTGTTGAATTTGTTGGTGTTTTTCAATGTTGAAGTTGTTGTTGAATTTGTTGGTGTTTTTCAATGTTGAGGTTGTTGTTGTTCTTCAATGTTGAGGTTGTTGTTGAATTTGTTGGTGTTTTTCAATGTTGAGGTTGTTGTTCAATTTGTTGGTGTTTTTCAATGTTGAGGTTGTTGTTGTTTTTCAATGTTGAGGTTGTTGTTGAGTTTGTTGGTGTTTTTCAATGTTGAGGTTGTTGTTGAATTTGTTGGTGTTTTTCAATGTTGAGGTTGTTGTTGAATTTGTTGGTGTTTTTCAATGTTGAGGTTGTTGAATTTGTTGGTGTTTTTCAATCTTGAGTTGTTGTTGAATTTGTTGGTGTTTTTCAATGTTGAGGTTGTTGTTGAATTTGTTGGTGTTTTTCAATGTTGAGGTTGTTGTTGTTTTTCAATGTTGAGGTTGTTGTTGAGTTTGTTGGTGTTTTTCAATGTTGAGGTTGTTGTTGAATTTGTTGGTGTTTTTCAATGTTGAGGTTGTTGTTGAATGTGTTGGTGTTTTTCAATGTTGAGGTTGTTGTTGTTTTTAAATGTTGAGGTTGTTGTTGAATTTGTTGGTGTTTTTCAATGTTGCGTTTGTTGGTGTTTTTCAATGTTGAGGTTGTTGGTGTTTAACAATATTGAGGTTGTTGTTGAATTTGTTGGTGTTTTTCAATGTTGAGTTTGCTGTTGAATTTGTTGGTGTTTTTCAATGTTGAGGTTGTTGTTGAATTTGTTGGTGTTTTTCAATGTTGAGGTTGTTGTTGAATTTGTTGGTGTTTTTCAATGTTGAGGTTGTTGGTGTTTTTCAATGTTGAGGTTGTTGCTGAATTTGTTGGTCTTTTTCAATGTTCAGATTGTTGTTGTTTTTCAATGTTGAGGTTCTTGTTGAATTTGTTGGTGTTTTTAAATGTTGAGGTTGTTGTTGAATTTGTTGGTGTTTTTCAATGTTGAGGTTGTTGTTGTTTTTCAATGTTGAGGTTGTTGTTGAATTTGTTGGTGTTTTTCATTGTTGAGCTTGTAGTTGTTTTTCAATGTTGAGGTTGTTGTTGAATTTGTTGGTGTTTTTCAATTTCGAGGTTGTTGTTGAATTTGTTGGTGTTTTTCAATGTTGAAGTTGTTGTTGAATTTGTTGGTGTTTTTCAATGTTTAGGTTGTTGTTGTTTTTCAATGTTGAGGTTGTTGTTGAATTTGTTCGTGTTTTTCAATGTTGAGGTTGTTGTTGTTTTTCAATGCTGAGGTTGTTGTTGAATTTGTTGGTGTTTTTCAATGTTGAGGTTGCTGTTGAATTTGTTGGTGTTTTTCAATGTTGAGGTTGTTGTTGTTTTTCAATGTTGAGGTTGTTGTTGAATTTGTTGGTGTTTTTCAATGTTGAGGATGTTGTTGTTTTTCAATGTTGAGGTTGTTGTTGAACTTGTTGGTGTTTTTCAATGTTGAGGTTGTTGCTGAATTTGTTGGTGTTTTTCAATGTTGAGGTTGTTGATGTTTTTCAATGTTGAGGTTATTGTTGAATTTGTTGGTGTTTTTCAATGTTGAGGTTGTTGTTGTTTTTCAATGTTGAGGTTGTTGTTGAATTTGTTGGTGTTTTTCAATGTTGAGGTTGTTGTTGTTTTTCAATGTTGAGGTTGTTGTTGAATTTGTTGGTGTTTTTCAATGTCGAGGTTGTTGTTGAATTTGTTGGTGTTTTTCAATGTTGAAGTTGTTGTTGAATTTGTTGGTGTTTTTCAATGTTGAGGTTGTTGTTGTTCTTCAATGTTGAGGTTGTTGTCGAATTTGTTGGTGTTTTTCAATCTTGAGATTGTTGTTGTTTTTCAATGTTGAGGTTGTTGTTGAATTTGTTGGTGTTTTTAAATGTTGAGGTTGTTGTTGAATTTGCTGGTGTTTTGCAATGTTGAGGTTGTTGTTGTTTTTCAATGATGAGGTAGTTGTTGAATTTGTTGGTGTTTTTCAATGTTGAGGTTGTGGTTGTTTTTCAATGTTGAGGTTGTAGTTGTATTTGTTGGTGTTTTTCAATTTCGAGGTTGTTGTTGAATTTGTTGTTGTTTTTCAATGTTGAAGATGTTGTTGAATTTGTTGGTGTTTTTCAATGTTGAGGTTGTTGTAGTTTTTCAATGTTGAGGTTGTTGTTGAATTTGTTGGTGTTTTTCAATGTTGAGGTTGTTGTTGTTTTTCAATGTTGAGGGTGTTGTTGAATTTGTTGTTGTTTTTCAATGTTGAAGTTGTTGTTGAATTTGTTGGTGTTTTTCAATGTTGAGGTTGTTGTTGTTTTTCAATGTTGAGGTTGTTGTTGAATTTGTAGGTGTTTTTCAATGTTGAGTTTGTTGTTGTTTTTCAATGTTGAGGTTGTTGTTGAATTTGTTGGTGTCTTTCAATGTTGAGGTTGTTGTTGTTTTTCAATGTTGAGGTTGTTGTTGAGTTTGTTGGTGTTTTTCAATGTTGAGGTTGTTGTTGAATTTGTTGGTGTTTTTCAATGTTGTTGTTGTTGTTGAATGTGTTGGTGTTTTTCAATGTTGAGGTTGTTGTTGTTTTTAAATGTTGAGGTTGTTGTTGAATTTGTTGGTGTTTTTCAATGTTGCGTTTGTTGTTGTTTTTCAATGTTGAGGTTGTTGTTGAATTTGTTGGTGTTTTTCAATGTTGCGTTTGTTGTTGTTTTTCAATGTTGAGGTTGTTGTTGAATTTGTTGGTGTTTTTCAATGTTGAGGTTGTTATTGTTTTTCAATGTTGAGGTTGTTGTTGAATTTGTTGGTGTTTTTCAATGTTGAGGTTGTTGTTGTTTTTCAATGTTGAGGTTGTTGTTGAATTTGTTGGTGCTTTTCAATGTTGAGGTTGTTGTTGAATTTGTTGGTGTTTTTCAATGTTGAGGTTGTTGTTGTTTAACAATGTTGAGGTTGTTGTTGAATTTGTTGGTGTTTTTCAATGTTGAGTTTGCTGTTGAATTTGTTGGTGTTTTTCAATGTTGAGGTTGTTGTTGAATTTGTTGGTGTTTTTCAATGTTGAGGTTGTTGTTGAATTTGTTGGTGTTTTTCAATGTTCAGAAAGTTGTTGTTTTTCAATGTTGAGGTTCTTGTTGAATTTGTTGGTGTTTTTAAATGTTGAGGTTGTTGTTGAATTTGTTGGTGTTTTTCAATGTTGAGGTTGTTGTTGTTTTTCAATGTTGAGGTTGTTGTTGAATTTGTTGGTGTTTTTCAATGTTGAGGTTGTAGTTGTTTTTCAATGTTGAGGTTGTTGTTGAATTTGTTGGTGTTTTTCAATTTCGAGGTTGTTGTTGAATTTGTTGGTGTTTTTCAATGTTGAAGTTGTTGTTGAATTTGTTGGTGTTTTTCAATGTTGAGGTTGTTGTTGTTTTTCAATGTTGAGGTTGTTGTTGAATTTGTTGGTGTTTTTCAATGTTGAGGTTGTTGTTGTTTTTCAATGCTGAGGTTGTTGTTGAATTTGTTGGTGTTTTTCAATGTTGAGGTTGTTGTTGAATTTGTTGGTGTTTTTCAATGTTGAGGTTGTTGTTGTTTTTCAATGTTGAGGTTGTTGTTGAATTTGTTGGTGTCTTTCAATGTTGAGGTTGTTGTTGTTTTTCAATGTTGAGGTTGTTGTTGAATTTGTTGGTGTTTTTCAATGTTGAGGTTGTTGTTGTTTTTCAATGTTGAGGTTGTTGTTGAACTTGTTGGTGTTTTTCAATGTTGAGGTTGTTGTTGAATTTGTTGGTGTTTTTCAATGTTGAGGTTGTTGCTGTTTTTCAATGTTGAGGTTATTGTTGAATTTGTTGGTGTTTTTCAATGTTGAGGTTGTTGTTGTTTTTCAATGTTGAGGTTGTTGTTGAATTTGTTGGTGTTTTTCAATGTTGAGGTTGTTGTTGTTTTTCAATGTTGAGGTTGTTGTTGAATTTGTTGGTGTTTTTCAATGTCGAGGTTGTTGTTGAATTTGTTGGTGTTTTTCAATGTTGAAGTTGTTGTTGAATTTGTTGGTGTTTTTCAATGTTGAGGTTGTTGTTGTTCTTCAATGTTGAGGTTGTTGTTGAATTTGTTGGTGTTTTTCAATGTTGAGGTTGTTGTTCAATTTGTTGGTGTTTTTCAATGTTGAGGTTGTTGTTGTTTTTCAATGTTGAGGTTGTTGTTGAGTTTGTTGGTGTTTTTCAATGTTGAGGTTGTTGTTGAATTTGTTGGTGTTTTTCAATGTTGAGGTTGTTGTTGAATTTGTTGGTGTTTTTCAATGTTGAGGTTGTTGAATTTGTTGGTGTTTTTCAATCTTGAGTTGTTGTTGAATTTGTTGGTGTTTTTCAATGTTGAGGTTGTTGTTGAATTTGTTGGTGTTTTTCAATGTTGAGGTTGTTGTTGTTTTTCAATGTTGAGGTTGTTGTTGAGTTTGTTGGTGTTTTTCAATGTTGAGGTTGTTGTTGAATTTGTTGGTGTTTTTCAATGTTGAGGTTGTTGTTGAATGTGTTGGTGTTTTTCAATGTTGAGGTTGTTGTTGTTTTTAAATGTTGAGGTTGTTGTTGAATTTGTTGGTGTTTTTCAATGTTGCGTTTGTTGGTGTTTTTCAATGTTGAGGTTGTTGGTGTTTAACAATATTGAGGTTGTTGTTGAATTTGTTGGTGTTTTTCAATGTTGAGTTTGCTGTTGAATTTGTTGGTGTTTTTCAATGTTGAGGTTGTTGTTGAATTTGTTGGTGTTTTTCAATGTTGAGGTTGTTGTTGAATTTGTTGGTGTTTTTCAATGTTGAGGTTGTTGGTGTTTTTCAATGTTGAGGTTGTTGCTGAATTTGTTGGTCTTTTTCAATGTTCAGATTGTTGTTGTTTTTCAATGTTGAGGTTCTTGTTGAATTTGTTGGTGTTTTTAAATGTTGAGGTTGTTGTTGAATTTGTTGGTGTTTTTCAATGTTGAGGTTGTTGTTGTTTTTCAATGTTGAGGTTGTTGTTGAATTTGTTGGTGTTTTTCATTGTTGAGCTTGTAGTTGTTTTTCAATGTTGAGGTTGTTGTTGAATTTGTTGGTGTTTTTCAATTTCGAGGTTGTTGTTGAATTTGTTGGTGTTTTTCAATGTTGAAGTTGTTGTTGAATTTGTTGGTGTTTTTCAATGTTTAGGTTGTTGTTGTTTTTCAATGTTGAGGTTGTTGTTGAATTTGTTCGTGTTTTTCAATGTTGAGGTTGTTGTTGTTTTTCAATGCTGAGGTTGTTGTTGAATTTGTTGGTGTTTTTCAATGTTGAGGTTGCTGTTGAATTTGTTGGTGTTTTTCAATGTTGAGGTTGTTGTTGTTTTTCAATGTTGAGGTTGTTGTTGAATTTGTTGGTGTTTTTCAATGTTGAGGATGTTGTTGTTTTTCAATGTTGAGTTGTTGTTGAACTTGTTGGTGTTTTTCAATGTTGAGGTTGTTGCTGAATTTGTTGGTGTTTTTCAATGTTGAGGTTGTTGATGTTTTTCAATGTTGAGGTTATTGTTGAATTTGTTGGTGTTTTTCAATGTTGAGGTTGTTGTTGTTTTTCAATGTTGAGGTTGTTGTTGAATTTGTTGGTGTTTTTCAATGTTGAGGTTGTTGTTGTTTTTCAATGTTGAGGTTGTTGTTGAATTTGTTGGTGTTTTTCAATGTCGAGGTTGTTGTTGAATTTGTTGGTGTTTTTCAATGTTGAAGTTGTTGTTGAATTTGTTGGTGTTTTTCAATGTTGAGGTTGTTGTTGTTCTTCAATGTTGAGGTTGTTGTCGAATTTGTTGGTGTTTTTCAATCTTGAGATTGTTGTTGTTTTTCAATGTTGAGGTTGTTGTTGAATTTGTTGGTGTTTTTAAATGTTGCGGTTGTTGTTGAATTTGCTGGTGTTTTGCAATGTTGAGGTTGTTGTTGTTTTTCAATGATGAGGTAGTTGTTGAATTTGTTGGTGTTTTTCAATGTTGAGGTTGTGGTTGTTTTTCAATGTTGAGGTTGTAGTTGTATTTGTTGGTGTTTTTCAATTTCGAGGTTGTTGTTGAATTTGTTGTTGTTTTTCAATGTTGAAGATGTTGTTGAATTTGTTGGTGTTTTTCAATGTTGAGGTTGTTGTAGTTTTTCAATGTTGAGGTTGTTGTTGAATTTGTTGGTGTTTTTCAATGTTGAGGTTGTTGTTGTTTTTCAATGTTGAGGGTGTTGTTGAATTTGTTGTTGTTTTTCAATGTTGAAGTTGTTGTTGAATTTGTTGGTGTTTTTCAATGTTGAGGTTGTTGTTGTTTTTCAATGTTGAGGTTGTTGTTGAATTTGTAGGTGTTTTTCAATGTTGAGTTTGTTGTTGTTTTTCAATGTTGAGGTTGTTGTTGAATTTGTTGGTGTCTTTCAATGTTGAGGTTGTTGTTGTTTTTCAATGTTGAGGTTGTTGTTGAGTTTGTTGGTGTTTTTCAATGTTGAGGTTGTTGTTGAATTTGTTGGTGTTTTTCAATGTTGTTGTTGTTGTTGAATGTGTTGGTGTTTTTCAATGTTGAGGTTGTTGTTGTTTTTAAATGTTGAGGTTGTTGTTGAATTTGTTGGTGTTTTTCAATGTTGCGTTTGTTGTTGTTTTTCAATGTTGAGGTTGTTGTTGAATTTGTTGGTGTTTTTCAATGTTGCGTTTGTTGTTGTTTTTCAATGTTGAGGTTGTTGTTGAATTTGTTGGTGTTTTTCAATGTTGAGGTTGTTATTGTTTTTCAATGTTGAGGTTGTTGTTGAATTTGTTGGTGTTTTTCAATGTTGAGGTTGTTGTTGTTTTTCAATGTTGAGGTTGTTGTTGAATTTGTTGGTGCTTTTCAATGTTGAGGTTGTTGTTGAATTTGTTGGTGTTTTTCAATGTTGAGGTTGTTGTTGTTTAACAATGTTGAGGTTGTTGTTGAATTTGTTGGTGTTTTTCAATGTTGAGTTTGCTGTTGAATTTGTTGGTGTTTTTCAATGTTGAGGTTGTTGTTGAATTTGTTGGTGTTTTTCAATGTTGAGGTTGTTGTTGAATTTGTTGGTGTTTTTCAATGCTGAGGTTGTTGGTGTTTTTCAATGTTGAGGTTGTTGTTGAATTTGTTGCTGTTTTTCAATGTTCAGATTGTTGTTGTTTTTCAATGTTGAGGTTCTTGTTGAATTTGTTGGTGTTTTTAAATGTTGAGGTTGTTGTTGAATTTGTTGGTGTTTTTCAATGTTGAGGTTGTTGTTGTTTTTCAATGTTGAGGTTGTTGTTGAATTTGTTGGTGTTTTTCAATGTTGAGCTTGTAGTTGTTTTTCAATGTTGAGGTTGTTGTTGAATTTGTTGGTGTTTTTCAATTTCGAGGTTGTTGTTGAATTTGTTGGTGTTTTTCAATGTTGAAGTTGTTGTTGAATTTGTTGGTGTTTTTCAATGTTGAGGTTGTTGTTGTTTTTCAATGTTGAGGTTGTTGTTGAATTTGTTGGTGTTTTTCAATGTTGAGGTTGTTGGTGTTTTTCAATGCTGAGGTTGTTGTTGAATTTGTTGGTGTTTTTCAATGTTGAGGTTGTTGTTGAATTTGTTGGTGTTTTTCAATGTTGAGGTTGTTGTTGTTTATCAATGTTGAGGTTGTTGTTGAATTTGTTGGTGTTTTTCAATGTTGAGGTTGTTGTTGTTTTTCAATGTTGAGGTTGTTGTTGAACTTGTTGGTGTTTTTCAATGTTGAGGTTGTTGTTGAATTTGTTGGTGTTTTTCAATGTTGAGGTTGTTGTTGTTTTTCAATGTTGAGGTTATTGTTGAATTTGTTGGTGTTTTTCAATGTTGAGGTTGTTGTTGTTTTTCAATGTTGAGGTTGTTGTTGAATTTGTTGGTGTTTTTCAATGTTGAGGTTGTTGTTGTTTTTCAATGTTGAGGTTGTTGTTGAATTTGTTGGTGTTTTTCAATGTCGAGGTTGTTGTTGAATTTGTTGGTGTTTTTCAATGTTGAAGTTGTTGTTGAATTTGTTGGTGTTTTTCAATGTTGAGGTTGTTGTTGTTCTTCAATGTTGAGGTTGTTGTTGAATTTGTTGGTGTTTTTCAATCTTGAGATTGTTGTTGTTTTTCAATGTTGAGGTTGTTGTTGAATTTGTTGGTGTTTTTAAATGTTGAGGTTGTTGTTGAATTTGCTGGTGTTTTGCAATGTTGAGGTTGTTGTTGTTTTTCAATGATGAGGTAGTTGTTGAATTTGTTGGTGTTTTTCAATGTTGAGGTTGTTGTTGTTTTTCAATGTTGAGGTTGTTGTTGTATTTGTTGGTGTTTTTCAATTTCGAGGTTGTTGTTGAATTTGTTGTTGTTTTTCAATGTTGAGGTTGTTGTTGAATTTGTTGGTGTTTTTCAATGTTGAGGTTGTTGTTGTTTATCAATGTTGAGGGTATTGTTGAATTTGTTGGTGTTTTGCAATGTTGAAGTTGTTGTTGAATTTGTTGGTGTTTTTCAATGTTGAGGTTGTTGTTGTTTTTCAATGTTGAGGTTGTTGTTGAATTTGTTGGTGTCTTTCAATGTTGAGGTTGTTGTTATTTTTCAATGTTGAGGTTGTTGTTGAATTTGTTGGTGTTTTTCAATGTTGAGGTTGTTGGTGTTTTTCAATGTTGAGGTTGTTGTTGTTTTTCAATGTTGAGGTTGTTGTTGAGTTTGTTGGTGTTTTTCAATGTTGAGGTTGTTGTTGAATTTGTTGGTGTTTTTCAATGTTGAGGTTGTTGTTGAATTTGTTGGTGTTTTTCAATGTTGAGGTTGTTGTTGAATTTGCTGGTGTTTTTCAATGTTGAGGTTGTTGTTGTTATTCAATGTTGAGGTTATTGTTGAATTTGTTGGTGTTTTTCAATGTTGAGGTTGTTGTTGTTTTTCAATGTTGAGGTTGTTGTTGAATTTGTTGGTGTTTTTCAATGTTGAGGTTGTTATTGTTTTTCAATGTTGAGGTTGTTGTTGAATTTGTTGGTGTTTTTCAATGTTGAGGTTGTTGTTGTTTTTCAATGTTGAGGTTGTTGTTGAATTTGTTGGTGCTTTTCAATGTTGAGGTTGTTGTTGAATTTGTTGGTGTTTTTCAATGTTGAGGTTGTTGTTGTTTAACAATGTTGAGGTTGTTGTTGAATTTGTTGGTGTTTTTCAATGTTGAGTTTGCTGTTGAATTTGTTGGTGTTTTTCAATGTTGAGGTTGTTGTTGAATTTGTTGGTGTTTTTCAATGTTGAGGTTGTTGTTGAATTTGTTGGTGTTTTTCAATGCTGAGGTTGTTGGTGTTTTTCAATGTTGAGGTTGTTGTTGAATTTGTTGCTGTTTTTCAATGTTCAGATTGTTGTTGTTTTTCAATGTTGAGGTTCTTGTTGAATTTGTTGGTGTTTTTAAATGTTGAGGTTGTTGTTGAATTTGTTGGTGTTTTTCAATGTTGAGGTTGTTGTTGTTTTTCAATGTTGAGGTTGTTGTTGAATTTGTTGGTGTTTTTCAATGTTGAGCTTGTAGTTGTTTTTCAATGTTGAGGTTGTTGTTGAATTTGTTGGTGTTTTTCAATTTCGAGGTTGTTGTTGAATTTGTTGGTGTTTTTCAATGTTGAAGTTGTTGTTGAATTTGTTGGTGTTTTTCAATGTTGAGGTTGTTGTTGTTTTTCAATGTTGAGGTTGTTGTTGAATTTGTTGGTGTTTTTCAATGTTGAGGTTGTTGGTGTTTTTCAATGCTGAGGTTGTTGTTGAATTTGTTGGTGTTTTTCAATGTTGAGGTTGTTGTTGAATTTGTTGGTGTTTTTCAATGTTGAGGTTGTTGTTGTTTATCAATGTTGAGGTTGTTGTTGAATTTGTTGGTGTTTTTCAATGTTGAGGTTGTTGTTGTTTTTCAATGTTGAGGTTGTTGTTGAACTTGTTGGTGTTTTTCAATGTTGAGGTTGTTGTTGAATTTGTTGGTGTTTTTCAATGTTGAGGTTGTTGTTGTTTTTCAATGTTGAGGTTATTGTTGAATTTGTTGGTGTTTTTCAATGTTGAGGTTGTTGTTGTTTTTCAATGTTGAGGTTGTTGTTGAATTTGTTGGTGTTTTTCAATGTTGAGGTTGTTGTTGTTTTTCAATGTTGAGGTTGTTGTTGAATTTGTTGGTGTTTTTCAATGTCGAGGTTGTTGTTGAATTTGTTGGTGTTTTTCAATGTTGAAGTTGTTGTTGAATTTGTTGGTGTTTTTCAATGTTGAGGTTGTTGTTGTTCTTCAATGTTGAGGTTGTTGTTGAATTTGTTGGTGTTTTTCAATCTTGAGATTGTTGTTGTTTTTCAATGTTGAGGTTGTTGTTGAATTTGTTGGTGTTTTTAAATGTTGAGGTTGTTGTTGAATTTGCTGGTGTTTTGCAATGTTGAGGTTGTTGTTGTTTTTCAATGATGAGGTAGTTGTTGAATTTGTTGGTGTTTTTCAATGTTGAGGTTGTTGTTGTATTTCAATGTTGAGGTTGTTGTTGTATTTGTTGGTGTTTTTCAATTTCGAGGTTGTTGTTGAATTTGTTTGTTGTTTTTCAATGTTGAGGTTGTTGTTGAATTTGTTGGTG
Source organism: Isurus oxyrinchus (assembly GCA_026770705.1). Lineage (NCBI taxonomy): Eukaryota > Metazoa > Chordata > Chondrichthyes > Lamniformes > Lamnidae > Isurus > Isurus oxyrinchus. The sequence goes on from JANJGN010000172.1 coordinate 646,899, forward strand.
TTTTTCAATGTTGAGGTTGTTGTTGTTTATCAATGTTGAGGGTATTGTTGAATTTGTTGGTGTTTTGCAATGTTGAAGTTGTTGTTGAATTTGTTGGTGTTTTTCAATGTTGAGGTTGTTGTTGTTTTTCAATGTTGAGGTTGTTGTTGAATTTGTTGGTGTCTTTCAATGTTGAGGTTGTTGTTATTTTTCAATGTTGAGGTTGTTGTTGAATTTGTTGGTGTTTTTCAATGTTGAGGTTGTTGGTGTTTTTCAATGTTGAGGTTGTTTGTTGTTTTTCAATGTTGAGGTTGTTGTTGAGTTTGTTGGTGTTTTTCAATGTTGAGGTTGTTGTTGAATTTGTTGGTGTTTTTCAATGTTGAGGTTGTTGTTGAATTTGTTGGTGTTTTTCAATGTTGAGGTTGTTGTTGAATTTGTTGGTGTTTTTCAATGTTGAGGTTGTTGTTGTTATTCAATGTTGAGGTTATTGTTGAATTTGTTGGTGTTTTTCAATGTTGAGGTTGTTGTTGTTTTTCATGTTGAGGTTGTTGTTGAATTTGTTGGTGTTTTCAATGTTGAGGTTGTTGTTGTTTTTCAATGTTGAGGTTGTTGTTGAATTTGTTGGTGTTTTTCAATGTCGAGGTTGTTGTTGAATTTGTTGGTGTTTTTCAATGTTGAAGTTGTTGTTGAATTTGTTGGTGTTTTTCAATGTTGAGGTTGTTGTTGTTCTTCAATGTTGAGGTTGTTGTTGAATTTGTTGGTGTTTTTCAATCTTGAGATTGTTGTTGTTTTTCAATGTTGAGGTTGTTGTTGAATTTGTTGGTGTTTTTAAATGTTGAGGTTGTTGTTGAATTTGCTGGTGTTTTTCAATGTTGAGGTTGTTGTTGTTTTTCAATGTTGAGGTTGTTGTTGTATTTGTTGGTGTTTTTCAATTTCGAGGTTGTTGTTGAATTTGTTGTTGTTTTTCAATGTTGAGGTTGTTGTTGAATTTGTTGGTGTTTTTCAATGTTGAGGTTGTTGTTGTTTATCAATGTTGAGGGTATGTTGAATTTGTTGGTGTTTTGCAATGTTGAAGTTGTTGTTGAATTTGTTGGTGTTTTTCAATGTTGAGGTTGTTGTTGTTTTTCAATGTTGAGGTTGTTGTTGAATTTGTTGGTGTTTTTCAATGTTGAGTTTGTTGTTGTTTTTCAATGTTGAGGTTGTTGTTGAATTTGTTGGTGTCTTTCAATGTTGAGGTTGTTGTTATTTTTCAATGTTGAGGTTGTTGTTGAATTTGTTGGTGTTTTTCAATGTTGAGGTTGTTGGTGTTTTTCAATGTGAGGTTGTTGTTGTTTTTCAATGTTGAGGTTGTTGATGAGTTTGTTGGTGTTTTTCAATGTTGAGGTTGTTGTTGAATTTGTTGGTGTTTTTCAATGTTGAGGTTGTTGTTGAATTTGTTGGTGTTTTTCAATGTTGAGGTTGTTGTTGAATTTGTTGGTGTTTTTTCAATGTTGAGTTTGTTGTTGTTTTTCAATGTTGAGGTTGTTGTTGAGTTTGTTGGTGTTTTTCAATGTTGAGGTTGTTGTTGAATGTTTTGGTGTTTTTCAATGTTGAGGTTGTTGTTGTTTTTAAATGTTGAGGTTGTTGTTGAATTTGTTGGTGTTTTTCAATGTTGCGTTTGTTGTTGTTTTTCAATGTTGAGGTTGTTGTTGAATTTGTTGGTGTTTTTCAATGTTGCGTTTGTTGTTGTTTTTCAATGTTGAGGTTGTTGTTGAATTTGTTGGTGTTTTTCAATGTTGAGGTTGTTATTGTTTTTCAATGTTGAGGTTGTTGTTGAATTTGTTGGTGTTTTTCAATGTTGAGGTTGTTGTTGTTTTTCAAAGTTGAGGTTGTTGTTGAATTTGTTGGTGCTTTTCAATGTTGAGGTTGTTGTTGAATTTGTTGGTGTTTTTCAATGTTGAGGTTGTTGTTGTTTAACAATGTTGAGGTTGTTGTTGAATTTGTTGGTGTTTTTCAATGTTGAGGTTGTTGTTGTTTTTCAATGTTGAGGTTGTTGTTGAATTTGTTGGTGTTTTTCAATGTTGAGTTTGTTGTTGTTTTTCAATGTTGAGGTTGTTGTTGAATTTGTTGGTGTCTTTCAATGTTGAGGTTGTTGTTGTTTTTCAATGTTGAGGTTGTTGTTGAATTTGTTGGTGTTTTTCAATGTTGAAGTTGTTGTTGAATTTGTTGGTGTTTTTCAATGTTGAGGTTGTTGTTGTTCTTCAATGTTGAGGTTGTTGTCGAATTTGTTGGTGTTTTTCAATCTTGAGATTGTTGTTGTTTTTCAATGTTGAGGTTGTTGTTGAATTTGTTGGTGTTTTTAAATGTTGAGGTTGTTGTTGAATTTGCTGGTGTTTTGCAATGTTGAGGTTGTTGTTGTTTTTCAATGATGAGGTAGTTGTTGAATTTGTTGGTGTTTTTCAATGTTGAGGTTGTGGTTGTTTTTCAATGTTGAGGTTGTAGTTGTATTTGTTGGTGTTTTTCTATTTCGAGGTTGTTGTTGAATTTGTTGTTGTTTTTCAATGTTGAAGATGTTGTTGAATTTGTTGGTGTTTTTCAATGTTGAGGTTGTTGTAGTTTTTCAATGTTGAGGTTGTTGTTGAATTTGTTGGTGTTTTTCAATGTTGAGGTTGTTGTTGTTTTTCAATGTTGAGGGTGTTGTTGAATTTGTTGTTGTTTTTCAATGTTGAAGTTGTTGTTGAATTTGTTGGTGTTTTTCAATGTTGAGGTTGTTGTTGTTTTTCAATGTTGAGGTTGTTGTTGAATTTGTAGGTGTTTTTCAATGTTGAGTTTGTTGTTGTTTTTCAATGTTGAGGTTGTTGTTGAATTTGTTGGTGTCTTTCAATGTTGAGGTTGTTGTTGTTTTTCAATGTTGAGGTTGTTGTTGAGTTTGTTGGTGTTTTTCAATGTTGAGGTTGTTGTTGAATTTGTTGGTGTTTTTCAATGTTGTTGTTGTTGTTGAATGTGTTGGTGTTTTTCAATGTTGAGGTTGTTGTTGTTTTTAAATGTTGAGGTTGTTGTTGAATTTGTTGGTGTTTTTCAATGTTGCGTTTGTTGTTGTTTTTCAATGTTGAGGTTGTTGTTGAATTTGTTGGTGTTTTTCAATGTTGCGTTTGTTGTTGTTTTTCAATGTTGAGGTTGTTGTTGAATTTGTTGGTGTTTTTCAATGTTGAGGTTGTTATTGTTTTTCAATGTTGAGGTTGTTGTTGAATTTGTTGGTGTTTTTTCAATGTTGAGGTTGTTGTTGTTTTTCAATGTTGAGGTTGTTGTTGAATTTGTTGGTGCTTTTCAATGTTGAGGTTGTTGTTGAATTTGTTGGTGTTTTTCAATGTTGAGGTTGTTGTTGTTTAACAATGTTGAGGTTGTTGTTGAATTTGTTGGTGTTTTTCAATGTTGAGTTTGCTGTTGAATTTGTTGGTGTTTTTCAATGTTGAGGTTGTTGTTGAATTTGTTGGTGTTTTTCAATGTTGAGGTTGTTGTTGAATTTATTGGTGTTTTTCAATGCTGAGGTTGTTGGTGTTTTTCAATGTTGAGGTTGTTGTGAATTTGTTGCTGTTTTTCAATGTTCAGATTGTTGTTGTCTTTCAATGTTGAGGTTCTTGTTGAATTTGTTGGTGTTTTTAAATGTTGAGGTTGTTGTTGAATTTGTTGGTGTTTTTCAATGTTGAGGTTGTTGTTGTTTTTCAATGTTGAGGTTGTTGTTGAATTTGTTGGTGTTTTTCAATGTTGAGCTTGTAGTTGTTTTTCAATGTTGAGGTTGTTGTTGAATTTGTTGGTGTTTTTCAATTTCGAGGTTGTTGTTGAATTTGTTGGTGTTTTTCAATGTTGAAGTTGTTGTTGAATTTGTTGGTGTTTTTCAATGTTGAGGTTGTTGTTGTTTTTCAATGTTGAGGTTGTTGTTGAATTTGTTGGTGTTTTTCAATGTTGAGGTTGTTGGTGTTTTTCAATGCTGAGGTTGTTGTTGAATTTGTTGGTGTTTTTCAATGTTGAGGTTGTTGTTGAATTGTTGGTGTTTTTCAATGTTGAGGTTGTTGTTGTTTATCAATGTTGAGGTTGTTGTTGAATTTGTTGGTGTTTTTCAATGTTGAGGTTGTTGTTGTTTTTCAATGTTGAGGTTGTTGTTGAACTTGTTGGTGTTTTTCAATGTTGAGGTTGTTGTTGAATTTGTTGGTGTTTTTCAATGTTGAGGTTGTTGTTGTTTTTCAATGTTGAGGTTATTGTTGAATTTGTTGGTGTTTTTCAATGTTGAGGTTGTTGTTGTTTTTCAATGTTGAGGTTGTTGTTGAATTTGTTGGTGTTTTTCAATGTTGAGGTTGTTGTTGTTTTTCAATGTTGAGGTTGTTGTTGAATTTGTTGGTGTTTTTCAATGTCGAGGTTGTTGTTGAATTTGTTGGTGTTTTTCAATGTTGAAGTTGTTGTTGAATTTGTTGGTGTTTTTCAATGTTGAGGTTGTTGTTGTTCTTCAATGTTGAGGTTGTTGTTGAATTTGTTGGTGTTTTTCAATCTTGAGATTGTTGTTGTTTTTCAATGTTGAGGTTGTTGTTGAATTTGTTGGTGTTTTTAAATGTTGAGGTTGTTGTTGAATTTGCTGGTGTTTTGCAATGTTGAGGTTGTTGTTGTTTTTCAATGATGAGGTAGTTGTTGAATTTGTTGGTGTTTTTCAATGTTGAGGTTGTTGTTGTTTTTCAATGTTGAGGTTGTTGTTGTATTTGTTGGTGTTTTTCAATTTCGAGGTTGTTGTTGAATTTGTTGTTGTTTTTCAATGTTGAGGTTGTTGTTGAATTTGTTGGTGTTTTTCAATGTTGAGGTTGTTGTTGTTTATCAATGTTGAGGGTATTGTTGAATTTGTTGGTGTTTTGCAATGTTGAAGTTGTTGTTGAATTTGTTGGTGTTTTTCAATGTTGAGGTTGTTGTTGTTTTTCAATGTTGAGGTTGTTGTTGAATTTGTTGGTGTTTTTCAATGTTGAGTTTGTTGTTGTTTTTCAATGTTGAGGTTGTTGTTGAATTTGTTGGTGTCTTTCAATGTTGAGGTTGTTGTTATTTTTCAATGTTGAGGTTGTTGTTGAATTTGTTGGTGTTTTTCAATGTTGAGGTTGTTGGTGTTTTTCAATGTTGAGGTTGTTGTTGTTTTTCAATGTTGAGGTTGTTGTTGAGTTTGTTGGTGTTTTTCAATGTTGAGGTTGTTGTTGAATTTGTTGGTGTTTTTCAATGTTGAGGTTGTTGTTGAATTTGTTGGTGTTTTTCAATGTTGAGGTTGTTGTTGAATTTGTTGGTGTTTTTCAATGTTGAGGTTGTTGTTGTTTTTCAATGTTGAGGTTATTGTTGAATTTGTTGGTGTTTTTCAATGTTGAGGTTGTTGTTGTTTTTCAATGTTGAGGTTGTTGTTGAATTTGTTGGTGTTTTTCAATGTTGAGGTTGTTGTTGTTTTTCAATGTTGAGGTTGTTGTTGAATTTGTTGGTGTTTTTCAATGTCGAGGTTGTTGTTGAATTTGTTGGTGTTTTTCAATGTTGAAGTTGTTGTTGAATTTGTTGGTGTTTTTCAATGTTGAGGTTGTTGTTGTTCTTCAATGTTGAGGTTGTTGTTGAATTTGTTGGTGTTTTTCAATCTTGAGATTGTTGTTGTTTTTCAATGTTGAGGTTGTTGTTGAATTTGTTGGTGTTTTTAAATGTTGAGGTTGTTGTTGAATTTGCTGGTGTTTTTCAATGTTGAGGTTGTTGTTGTTTTTCAATGTTGAGGTTGTTGTTGTATTTGTTGGTGTTTTTCAATTTCGAGGTTGTTGTTGAATTTGTTGTTGTTTTTCAATGTTGAGGTTGTTGTTGAATTTGTTGGTGTTTTTCAATGTTGAGGTTGTTGTTGTTCATCAATGTTGAGGGTATTGTTGAATTTGTTGGTGTTTTGCAATGTTGAAGTTGTTGTTGAATTTGTTGGTGTTTTTCAATGTTGAGGTTGTTGTTGTTTTTCAATGTTGAGGTTGTTGTTGAATTTGTTGGTGTTTTTCAATGTTGAGTTTGTTGTTGTTTTTCAATGTTGAGGTTGTTGTTGAATTTGTTGGTGTCTTTCAATGTTGAGGTTGTTGTTATTTTTCAATGTTGAGGTTGTTGTTGAATTTGTTGGTGTTTTTCAATGTTGAGGTTGTTGGTGTTTTTCAATGTTGAGGTTGTTGTTGTTTTTCAATGTTGAGGTTGTTGTTGAGTTTGTTGGTGTTTTTCAATGTTGAGGTTGTTGTTGAATTTGTTGGTGTTTTTCAATGTTGAGGTTGTTGTTGAATTTGTTGGTGTTTTTCAATGTTGAGGTTGTTGTTGAATTTGTTGGTGTTTTTCAATGTTGAGTTTGTTGTTGTTTTTCAATGTTGAGGTTGTTGTTGAGTTTGTTGGTGTTTTTCAATGTTGAGGTTGTTGTTGAATGTTTTGGTGTTTTTCAATGTTGAGGTTGTTGTTGTTTTTAAATGTTGAGGTTGTTGTTGAATTTGTTGGTGTTTTTCAATGTTGCGTTTGTTGTTGTTTTTCAATGTTGAGGTTGTTGTTGAATTTGTTGGTGTTTTTCAATGTTGCGTTTGTTGTTGTTTTTCAATGTTGAGGTTGTTGTTGAATTTGTTGGTGTTTTTCAATGTTGAGGTTGTTATTGTTTTTCAATGTTGAGGTTGTTGTTGAATTTGTTGGTGTTTTTCAATGTTGAGGTTGTTGTTGTTTTTCAAAGTTGAGGTTGTTGTTGAATTTGTTGGTGCTTTTCAATGTTGAGGTTGTTGTTGAATTTGTTGGTGTTTTTCAATGTTGAGGTTGTTGTTGTTTAACAATGTTGAGGTTGTTGTTGAATTTGTTGGTGTTTTTCAATGTTGAGTTTGCTGTTGAATTTGTTGTTGTTTTTCAATGTTGAGGTTGTTGTTGAATTTGTTGGTGTTTTTCAATGTTGAGGTTGTTGTTGAATTTGTTGGTGTTTTTCAATTTCGAGGTTGTTGTTGAATTTGTTGGTGTTTTTCAATGTTGAAGTTGTTGTTGAATTTGTTGGTGTTTTTCAATGTTGAGGTTGTTGTTGTTTTTCAATGTTGAGGTTGTTGTTGAATTTGTTGGTGTTTTTCAATGTTGAGGTTGTTGTTGTTTTTCAATGCTGAGGTTGTTGTTGAATTTGTTGGTGTTTTTCAATGTTGAGGTTGTTGTTGAATTTGTTGGTGTTTTTCAATGTTGAGGTTGTTGTTGTTTTTCAATGTTGAGGTTGTTGTTGAATTTGTTGGTGTTTTTCAATGTTGAGGTTGTTATTGTTTTTCAATGTTGAGGTTGTTGTTGAATTTGTTGGTGTTTTTCAATGTTGAGGTTGTTGTTGTTTTTCAAAGTTGAGGTTGTTGTTGAATTTGTTGGTGCTTTTCAATGTTGAGGTTGTTGTTGAATTTGTTGGTGTTTTTCAATGTTGAGGTTGTTGTTGTTTAACAATGTTGAGGTTGTTGTTGAATTTGTTGGTGTTTTTCAATGTTGAGTTTGCTGTTGAATTTGTTGTTGTTTTTCAATGTTGAGGTTGTTGTTGAATTTGTTGGTGTTTTTCAATGTTGAGGTTGTTGTTGAATTTGTTGGTGTTTTTCAATTTCGAGGTTGTTGTTGAATTTGTTGGTGTTTTTCAATGTTGAAGTTGTTGTTGAATTTGTTGGTGTTTTTCAATGTTGAGGTTGTTGTTGTTTTTCAATGTTGAGGTTGTTGTTGAATTTGTTGGTGTTTTTCAATGTTGAGGTTGTTGTTGTTTTTCAATGCTGAGGTTGTTGTTGAATTTGTTGGTGTTTTTCAATGTTGAGGTTGTTGTTGAATTTGTTGGTGTTTTTCAATGTTGAGGTTGTTGTTGTTTTTCAATGTTGAGGTTGTTGTTGAATTTGTTGGTGTTTTTCAATGTTGAGGTTGTTGTTGTTTTTCAATGTTGAGGTTGTTCTTGAACTTGTTGGTGTTTTTCAATGTTGAGGTTGTTGTTGTTTTTCTATATTGAGGTTGTTGTTGAATTTGTTGGTGTTTTTAAATGTTGAGGTTGTTGTTGAATTTGTTGGTGTTTTTCAATGTCGAGGTTGTTGTTGAATTTGTTGGTGTTTTTCAATGTTGAAGTTGTTGTTGAATTTGTTGGTGTTTTTCAATGTTGAGGTTGTTGTTGTTCTTCAATGTTGAGGTTGTTGTTGAATTTGTTGGTGTTTTTCCATGTTGAGGTTGTTGTTCAATTTGTTGGTGTTTTTCAATGTTGAGGTTGTTGTTGTTTTTCAATGTTGAGGTTGTTGTTGAGTTTGTTGGTGTTTTTCAATGTTGAGGTTGTTGTTGAATTTGTTGGTGTTTTTCAATGTTGAAGTTGTTGTTGAATTTGTTGGTGTTTTTCAATGTTGAGGTTGTTGAATTTGTTGGTGTTTTTCAATCTTGAGTTGTTGTTGAATTTGTTGGTGTTTTTCAATGTTGAGGTTGTTGTTGAATTTGTTGGTGTTTTTCAATGTTGAGGTTGTTGTTGTTTTTCAATGTTGAGGTTGTTGTTGAGTTTGTTGGTGTTTTTCAATGTTGAGGTTGTTGTTGAATTTGTTGGTGTTTTTCAATGTTGAGGTTGTTGTTGAATGTGTTGGTGTTTTTCAATGTTGAGGTTGTTGTTGTTTTTAAATGTTGAGGTTGTTGTTGAATTTGTTGGTGTTTTTCAATGTTGCGTTTGTTGTTGTTTTTCAATGTTGAGGTTGTTTTTGAATTTGTTGGTGTTTTTCAATGTTACGTTTGTTGTTGTTTTTCAATGTTGAGGTTGTTGTTGAATTTGTTGGTGTTTTTCAATGTTGAGGTTGTTATTGTTTTTCAATGTTGAGGTTGTTGTTGAATTTGTTGGTGTTTTTCAATGTTGAGGTTGTTGTTGTTTTTTAATGTTGAGGTTGTTGTTGAATTTGTTGGTGCTTTTCAATGTTGAGGTTGTTGTTGAATTTGTTGGTGTTTTTCAATGTTGAGGTTGTTGTTGTTTAACAATGTTGAGGTTGTTGTTGAATTTGTTGGTGTTTTTCAATGTTGAGTTTGCTGTTGAATTTGTTGGTGTTTTTCAATGTTGAGGTTGTTGTTGAATTTGTTGGTGTTTTTCAATGTTGAGGTTGTTGTTGAATTTGTTGGTGTTTTTCAATGCTGAGGTTGTTGGTGTTTTTCAATGTTGAGGTTGTTGCTGAATTTGTTGGTCTTTTTCAATTTTCAGATTGTTGTTGTTTTTCAATGTTGAGGTTCTTGTTGAATTTGTTGGTGTTTTTAAATGTTGAGGTTGTTGTTGAATTTGTTGGTGTTTTTCAATGTTGAGGTTGTTGTTGTTTTTCAATGTTGAGGTTGTTGTTGAATTTGTTGGTGTTTTTCAATGTTGAGCTTGTAGTTGTTTTTCAAAGTTGAGGTTGTTGTTGAATTTGTTGGTGTTTTTCAATTTCGAGGTTGTTGTTGAATTTGTTGGTGTTTTTCAATGTTGAAGTTGTTGTTGAATTTGTTGGTGTTTTTCAATGTTTAGGTTGTTGTTGTTTTTCAATGTTGAGGTTGTTGTTGAATTTGTTCGTGTTTTTCAATGTTGAGGTTGTTGTTGTTTTTCAATGCTGAGGTTGTTGTTGAATTTGTTGGTGTTTTTCAATGTTGAGGTTGTTGTTGAATTTGTTGGTGTTTTTCAATGTTGAGGTTGTTGTTGTTTTTCAATGTTGAGGTTGTTGTTGAATTTGTTGGTGTATTTCAATGTTGAGGTTGTTGTTGTTTTTCAATGTTGAGGTTGTTGTTGAACTTGTTGGTGTTTTTCAATGTTGAGGTTGTTGCTGAATTTGTTGGTGTTTTTCAATGTTGAGGTTGTTGATGTTTTTCAATGTTGAGGTTATTGTTGAATTTGTTGGTGTTTTTCAATGTTGAGGTTGTTGTTGTTTTTCAATGTTGAGGTTGTTGTTGAATTTGTTGGTGTTTTTCAATGTTGAGGTTGTTGTTGTTTTTCAATGTTGAGGTTGTTGTTGAATTTGTTGGTGTTTTTCAATGTCGAGGTTGTTGTTGAATTTGTTGGTGTTTTTCAATGTTGAAGTTGTTGTTGAATTTGTTGGTGTTTTTCAATGTTGAGGTTGTTGCTGTTTTTCAATGTTGAGGTTGTTGTTGAATTTGTTGGTGTTTTTCAATGTTGAGTTTGTTGTTGTTTTTCAATGTTGAGGTTGTTGTTGAATTTGTTGGTGTCTTTCAATGTTGAGGTTGTTGTTGTTTTTCAATGTTGAGGTTGTTGTTGAGTTTGTTGGTGTTTTTCAATGTTGAGGTTGTTGTTGAATTTGTTAGTGTTTTTCAATGTTGAGGTTGTTGTTGAATGTGTTGGTGTTTTTCAATGTTGAGGTTGTTGTTGTTTTTAAATGTTGAGGTTGTTGTTGAATTTGTTGGTGTTTTTCAATGTTGCGTTTGTTGTTGTTTTTCAATGTTGAGGTTGTTGTTGAATTTGTTGGTGTTTTTCAATGAAGCGTTTGTTGTTGTTTTTCAATGTTGAGGTTGTTGTTGAATTTGTTGGTGTTTTTCAATGTTGAGGTTGTTATTGTTTTTCAATGTTGAGGTTGTTGTTGAATTTGTTGGTGTTTTTCAATCTTGAGATTGTTGTTGTTTTTCAATGTTGAGGTTGTTGTTGAATTTGTCGGTGTTTTTAAATGTTGAGGTTGTTGTTGAATTTGCTGGTGTTTTGCAATGTTGAGGTTGTTGTTGTTTTTCAATGATGAGGTAGTTGTTGAATTTGTTGGTGTTTTTCAATGTTGAGGTTGTGGTTGTTTTTCAATGTTGAGGTTGTTGTTGTATTTGTTGGTGTTTTTCAATTTCGAGGTTGTTGTTGAATTTGTTATTGTTTTTCAATGTTGAAGTTGTTGTTGAATTTGTTGGTGTTTTTCAATGTTGAGGTTGTTGTAGTTTTTCAATGTTGAGGTTGTTGTTGAATTTGTTGGTGTTTTTCAATGTTGAGGTTGTTGTTGTTTTTCAATGTTGAGGGTGTTGTTGAATTTGTTGTTGTTTTTCAATGTTGAAGTTGTTGTTGAATTTGTTGGTGTTTTTCAATGTTGAGGTTGTTGTTGTTTTTCAATGTTGAGGTTGTTGTTGAATTTGTTGGTGTTTTTCAATGTTGAGTTTGTTGTTGTTTTTCAATGTTGAGGTTGTTGTTGAATTTGTTGGTGTCTTTCAATGTTGAGGTTGTTGTTGTTTTTCAATGTTGAGGTTGTTGTTGAGTTTGTTGGTGTTTTTCAATGTTGAGGTTGTTGTTGAATTGTTGGTGTTTTTCAATGTTGAGGTTGTTGTTGAATGTGTTGGTGTTTTTCAATGTTGAGGTTGTTGTTGTTTTTAAATGTTGAGGTTGTTGTTGAATTTGTTGGTGTTTTTCAATGTTGCATTTGTTGTTGTTTTTCAATGTTGAGGTTGTTGTTGAATTTGTTGGTGTTTTTCAATGTTGCGTTTGTTGTTGTTTTTCAATGTTGAGGTTGTTGTTGAATTTGTTGGTGTTTTTCAATGTTGAGGTTGTTATTGTTTTTCAATGTTGAGGTTGTTGTTGAATTTGTTGGTGTTTTTCAATGTTGAGGTTGTTGTTGTTTTTCAATGTTGAGGTTGTTGTTGAATTTGTTGGTGCTTTTCAATGTTGAGGTTGTTGTTGAATTTGTTGGTGTTTTTCAATGTTGAGGTTGTTGTTGTTTAACAATGTTGAGGTTGTTGTTGAATTTGTTGGTGTTTTTCAATGTTGAGTTTGCTGTTGAATTTGTTGGTGTTTTTCAATGTTGAGGTTGTTGTTGAATTTGTTGGTGTTTTTCAATGTTGAGGTTGTTGTTGAATTTGTTGGTGTTTTTCAATGCTGAGGTTGTTGGTGTTTTTCAATGTTGAGGTTGTTGTTGAATTTGTTGGTGTTTTTCAATGTTCAGATTGTTGTTGTTTTTCAATGTTGAGGTTCTTGTTGAATTTGTTGGTGTTTTTAAATGTTGAGGTTGTTGTTGAATTTGTTGGTGTTTTTCAATGTTGAGGTTGTTGTTGTTTTTCAATGTTGAGGTTGTTGTTGAATTTGTTGGTGTTTTTCAATGTTGAGCTTGTAGTTGTTTTTCAATGTTGAGGTTGTTGTTGAATTTGTTGGTGTTTTTCAATTTCGAGGTTGTTGTTGAATTTGTTGGTGTTTTTCAATGTTGAAGTTGTTGTTGAATTTGTTGGTGTTTTTCAATGTTGATGTTGTTGTTGTTTTTCAATGTTGAGGTTGTTGTTGAATTTGTTGGTGTTTTTCAATGTTGAGGTTGTTGTTGTTTTTCAATGCTGAGGTTGTTGTTGAATTTGTTGGTGTTTTTCAATGTTGAGGTTGTTGTTGAATTTGTTGGTGTTTTTCAATGTTGAGGTTGTTGTTGTTTATCAATGTTGAGGTTGTTGTTGTATTTGTTGGTGTTTTTCAATTTCGAGGTTGCTGTTGAATTTGTTGTTGTTTTTCAATGTTGAAGTTGTTGTTGAATTTGTTGGTGTTTTTCAATGTTGAGGTTGTTGTAGTTTTTCAATGTTGAGGTTGTTGTTGAATTTGTTGGTGTTTTTCAATGTTGAGGTTGTTGTTGTTTTTCAATGTTGAGGGTGTTGTTGAATTTGTTGTTGTTTTTCAATGTTGAAGTTGTTGTTGAATTTGTTGGTGTTTTTCAATGTTGAGGTTGTTGTTGTTTTTCAATGTTGAGGTTGTTGTTGAATTTGTTGGTGTTTTTCAATGTTGAGTTTGTTGTTGTTTTTCAATGTTGAGGTTGTTGTTGAATTTGTTGGTGTCTTTCAATGTTGAGGTTGTTGTTGTTTTTCAATGTTGAGGTTGTTGTTGAGTTTGTTGGTGTTTTTCAATGTTGAGGTTGTTGTTGAATTTGTTGGTGTTTTTCAATGTTGAGGTTGTTGTTGAATGTGTTGGTGTTTTTCAATGTTGAGGTTGTTGTTGTTTTTAAATGTTGAGGTTGTTGTTGAATTTGTTGGTGTTTTTCAATGTTGCGTTTGTTGTTGTTTTTCAATGTTGAGGTTGTTGTTGAATTTGTTGGTGTTTTTCAATGTTGCGTTTGTTGTTGTTTTTCAATGTTGAGGTTGTTGTTGAATTTGTTGGTGTTTTTCAATGTTGAGGTTGTTATTGTTTTTCAATGTTGAGGTTGTTGTTGAATTTGTTGGTGTTTTTCAATGTTGAGGTTGTTGTTGTTTTTCAATGTTGAGGTTGTTGTTGAATTTGTTGGTGCTTTTCAATGTTGAGGTTGTTGTTGAATTTGTTGGTGTTTTTCAATGTTGAGGTTGTTGTTGTTTAACAATGTTGAGGTTGTTGTTGAATTTGTTGGTGTTTTTGAATGTTGAGTTTGCTGTTGAATTTGTTGGTGTTTTTCAATGTTGAGGTTGTTGTTGAATTTGTTGGTGTTTTTCAATGTTGAGGTTGTTGTTGAATTTGTTGGTGTTTTTCAATGCTGAGGTTGTTGGTGTTTTTCAATGTTGAGGTTGTTGTTGAATTTGTTGGTGTTTTTCAATGTTCAGATTGTTGTTGTTTTTCAATCTTGAGGTTCTTGTTGAATTTGTTGGTGTTTTTAAATGTTGAGGTTGTTGTTGAATTTGTTGGTGTTTTTCAATGTTGAGGTTGTTGTTGTTTTTCAATGTTGAGGTTGTTGTTGAATTTGTTGGTGTTTTTCAATGTTGAGCTTGTAGTTGTTTTTCAATGTTGAGGTTGTTGTTGAATTTGTTGGTGTTTTTCAATTTCGAGGTTGTTGTTGAATTTGTTGGTGTTTTTCAATGTTGAAGTTGTTGTTGAATTTGTTGGTGTTTTTCAATGTTGAGGTTGTTGTTGTTTTTCAATGTTGAGGTTGTTGTTGAATTTGTTGGTGTTTTTCAATGTTGAGGTTGTTGTTGTTTTTCAATGCTGAAGTTGTTGTTGAATTTGTTGGTGTTTTTCAATGTTGAGGTTGTTGTTGAATTTGTTGGTGTTTTTCAATGTTGAGGTTGTTGTTGTTTATCAATGTTGAGGTTGTTGTTGAATTTGTTGGTGTTTTTCAATGTAGAGGTTGTTGTTGTTTTTCAATGTTGAGGTTGTTGTTGAACTTGTTGGTGTTTTTCAATGTTGAGGTTGTTGTTGAATTTGTTGGTGTTTTTCAATGTTGAGGTTGTTGTTGTTTTTCAATGTTGAGGTTATTGTTGAATTTGTTGGTGTTTTTCAATGTTGAGGTTGTTGTTGTTTTTCAATGTTGAGGTTGTTGTTGAATTTGTTGGTGTTCTTCAATGTTGAGGTTGTTGTTGTTTTTCAATGTTGAGGTTGTTGTTGAATTTGTTGGTGTTTTTGAATGTCGAGGTTGTTGTTGAATTTGTTGGTGTTTTTCAATGTTGAAGTTGTTGTTGAATTTGTTGGTGTTTTTCAATGTTGAGGTTGTTGTTGTTCTTCAATGTTGAGGTTGTTGTTGAATTTGTTGGTGTTTTTCAATCTTGAGATTGTTGTTGTTTTTCAATGTTGAGGTTGTTGTTGAATTTGTTGGTGTTTTTAAATGTTGAGGTTGTTGTTGAATTTGCTGCTGTTTTGCAATGTTGAGGTTGTTGTTGTTTTTCAATGATGAGGTAGTTGTTGAATTTGTTGGTGTTTTTCAATGTTGAGGTTGTTGTTGTTTTTCAATGTTGAGGTTGTTGTTGTATTTGTTGGTGTTTTTCAATTTCGAGGTTGTTGTTGAATTTGTTGTTGTTTTTCAATGTTGAAGTTGTTGTTGAATTTGTTGGTGTTTTTCAATGTTGAGGTTGTTGTTGTTTTTCAATGTTGAGGTTGTTGTTGAATTTGTTGGTGTTTTTCAATGTTGAGGTTGTTGTTGTTTTTCAATGTTGAGGGTGTTGTTGAATTTGTTGGTGTTTTTCAATGTTGAAGTTGTTGTTGAATTTGTTGGTGTTTTTCAATGTTGAGGTTGTTGTTGTTTTTCAATGTTGAGGTTGTTGTGGAATTTGTTGGTGTTTTTCAATGCTGAGGTTGTTGGTGTTTTTCAATGTTGAGGTTGTTGTTGAATATGTTGGTGTTTTTCAATGTTCAGATTGTTGTTGTTTTTCAATGTTGAGGTTCTTGTTGAATTTGTTGGTGTTTTTAAATGTTGAGGTTGTTGTTGAATTTGTTGGTGTTTTTCAATGTTGAGGTTGTTGTTGTTTTTCAATGTTGAGGTTGTTGTTGAATTTGTTGTTGTTTTTCAATGTTGAAGTTGTTGTTGAATTAGTTGGTGTTTTTCAATGTTGAGGTTGCTGTTGTTTTTCAATGTTGAGGTTGTTGTTGAATTTGTTGGTGTTTTTCAATGTTGAGGTTGTTGTTGTTTAACAATGTTGAGGTTGTTGTTGAATTTGTTGGTGTTTTTCAATGTTGAGTTTGCTGTTGAATTTGTTGGTGTTTTTCAATGTTGAGGTTGTTGTTGTTTTTCAATGTTGAGGTTGTTGTTGAATTTGTTGGTGTTTTTCAATGTTGAGTTTGTTGTTGTTTTTCAATGTTGAGGTTGTTGTTGAATTTGTTGGTGTCTTTCAATGTTGAGGTTGTTGTTGTTTTTCAATGTTGAGGTTGTTGTTGAATTTGTTGTTGTTTTTCAATGTTGAAGTTGTTGTTGAATTTGTTGGTGTTTTTCAATGTTGAGGTTGTTGTTGTTTTTCAATGTTGAGGTTGTTGTTGAATTTGTTGGTGTTTTTCAATGTTGAGTTTGTTGTTGTTTTTCAATGTTGAGGTTGTTGTTGAATTTGTTGGTGTCTTTCAATGTTGAGGTTGTTGTTGTTTTTCAATGTTGAGGTTGTTGTTGAGTTTGTTGGTGTTTTTCAATGTTGAGGTTGTTGTTGAATTTGTTGGTGTTTTTCAATGTTGAGGTTGTTGTTGAATGTGTTGGTGTTTTTCAATGTTGAGGTTGTTGTTGTTTTTAAATGTTGAGGTTGTTGTTGAATTTGTTGGTGTTTTTCAATGTTGCATTTGTTGTTGTTTTTCAATGTTGAGGTTGTTGTTGAATTTGTTGGTGTTTTTTCAATGTTGCGTTTGTTGTTGTTTTTCAATGTTGAGGTTGTTGTTGAATTTGTTGGTGTTTTTCAATGTTGAGGTTGTTATTGTTTTTCAATGTTGAGGTTGTTGTTGAATTTGTTGGTGTTTTTCAATGTTGAGGTTGTTGTTGTTTTTCAATGTTGAGGTTGTTGTTGAATTTGTTGGTGTTTTTCAATGTTGCGTTTGTTGTTGTTTTTCAATGTTGAGGTTGTTGTTGAATTTGTTGGTGTTTTTCAATGTTGAGGTTGTTATTGTTTTTCAATGTTGAGGTTGTTGTTGAATTTGTTGGTGTTTTTCAATGTTGAGGTTGTTGTTGTTTTTCAATGTTGAGGTTGTTGTTGAATTTGTTGGTGCTTTTCAATGTTGAGGTTGTTGTTGAATTTGTTGGTGTTTTTCAATGTTGAGGTTGTTGTTGTTTAACAATGTTGAGGTTGTTGTTGAATTTGTTGGTGTTTTTCAATGTTGAGTTTGCTGTTGAATTTGTTGGTGTTTTTCAATGTTGAGGTTGTTGTTGAATTTGTTGGTGTTTTTCAATGTTGAGGTTGTTGTTGAATTTGTTGGTGTTTTTCAATGCTGAGGTTGTTGGTGTTTTTCAATGTTGAGGTTGTTGTTGAATTTGTTGGTGTTTTTCAATGTTCAGATTGTTGTTGTTTTTCAATCTTGAGGTTCTTGTTGAATTTGTTGGTGTTTTTAAATGTTGAGGTTGTTGTTGAATTTGTTGGTGTTTTTCAATGTTGAGGTTGTTGTTGTTTTTCAATGTTGAGGTTGTTGTTGAATTTGTTGGTGTTTTTCAATGTTGAGCTTGTAGTTGTTTTTCAATGTTGAGGTTGTTGTTGAATTTGTTGGTGTTTTTCAATTTCGAGGTTGTTGTTGAATTTGTTGGTGTTTTTCAATGTTGAAGTTGTTGTTGAATTTGTTGGTGTTTTTCAATGTTGAGGTTGTTGTTGTTTTTCAATGTTGAGGTTGTTGTTGAATTTGTTGGTGTTTTTCAATGTTGAGGTTGTTGTTGTTTTTCAATGCTGAAGTTGTTGTTGAATTTGTTGGTGTTTTTCAATGTTGAGGTTGTTGTTGAATTTGTTGGTGTTTTTCAATGTTGAGGTTGTTGTTGTTTATCAATGTTGAGGTTGTTGTTGAATTTGTTGGTGTTTTTCAATGTAGAGGTTGTTGTTGTTTTTCAATGTTGAGGTTGTTGTTGAACTTGTTGGTGTTTTTCAATGTTGAGGTTGTTGTTGAATTTGTTGGTGTTTTTCAATGTTGAGGTTGTTGTTGTTTTTCAATGTTGAGGTTATTGTTGAATTTGTTGGTGTTTTTCAATGTTGAGGTTGTTGTTGTTTTTCAATGTTGAGGTTGTTGTTGAATTTGTTGGTGTTCTTCAATGTTGAGGTTGTTGTTGTTTTTCAATGTTGAGGTTGTTGTTGAATTTGTTGGTGTTTTTGAATGTCGAGGTTGTTGTTGAATTTGTTGGTGTTTTTCAATGTTGAAGTTGTTGTTGAATTTGTTGGTGTTTTTCAATGTTGAGGTTGTTGTTGTTCTTCAATGTTGAGGTTGTTGTTGAATTTGTTGGTGTTTTTCAATCTTGAGATTGTTGTTGTTTTTCAATGTTGAGGTTGTTGTTGAATTTGTTGGTGTTTTTAAATGTTGAGGTTGTTGTTGAATTTGCTGGTGTTTTGCAATGTTGAGGTTGTTGTTGTTTTTCAATGATGAGGTAGTTGTTGAATTTGTTGGTGTTTTTCAATGTTGAGGTTGTTGTTGTTTTTCAATGTTGAGGTTGTTGTTGTATTTGTTGGTGTTTTTCAATTTCGAGGTTGTTGTTGAATTTGTTGTTGTTTTTCAATGTTGAAGTTGTTGTTGAATTTGTTGGTGTTTTTCAATGTTGAGGTTGTTGTTGTTTTTCAATGTTGAGGTTGTTGTTGAATTTGTTGGTGTTTTTCAATGTTGAGGTTGTTGTTGTTTTTCAATGTTGAGGGTGTTGTTGAATTTGTTGGTGTTTTTCAATGTTGAAGTTGTTGTTGAATTTGTTGGTGTTTTTCAATGTTGAGGTTGTTGTTGTTTTTCAATGTTGAGGTTGTTGTGGAATTTGTTGGTGTTTTTCAATGCTGAGGTTGTTGGTGTTTTTCAATGTTGAGGTTGTTGTTGAATATGTTGGTGTTTTTCAATGTTCAGATTGTTGTTGTTTTTCAATGTTGAGGTTCTTGTTGAATTTGTTGGTGTTTTTAAATGTTGAGGTTGTTGTTGAATTTGTTGGTGTTTTTCAATGTTGAGGTTGTTGTTGTTTTTCAATGTTGAGGTTGTTGTTGAATTTGTTGTTGTTTTTCAATGTTGAAGTTGTTGTTGAATTAGTTGGTGTTTTTCAATGTTGAGGTTGTTGTTGTTTTTCAATGTTGAGGTTGTTGTTGAATTTGTTGGTGTTTTTCAATGTTGAGGTTGTTGTTGTTTAACAATGTTGAGGTTGTTGTTGAATTTGTTGGTGTTTTTCAATGTTGAGTTTGCTGTTGAATTTGTTGGTGTTTTTCAATGTTGAGGTTGTTGTTGTTTTTCAATGTTGAGGTTGTTGTTGAATTTGTTGGTGTTTTTCAATGTTGAGTTTGTTGTTGTTTTTCAATGTTGAGGTTGTTGTTGAATTTGTTGGTGTCTTTCAATGTTGAGGTTGTTGTTGTTTTTCAATGTTGAGGTTGTTGTTGAATTTGTTGTTGTTTTTCAATGTTGAAGTTGTTGTTGAATTTGTTGGTGTTTTTCAATGTTGAGGTTGTTGTTGTTTTTCAATGTTGAGGTTGTTGTTGAATTTGTTGGTGTTTTTCAATGTTGAGTTTGTTGTTGTTTTTCAATGTTGAGGTTGTTGTTGAATTTGTTGGTGTCTTTCAATGTTGAGGTTGTTGTTGTTTTTCAATGTTGAGGTTGTTGTTGAGTTTGTTGGTGTTTTTCAATGTTGAGGTTGTTGTTGAATTTGTTGGTGTTTTTCAATGTTGAGGTTGTTGTTGAATGTGTTGGTGTTTTTCAATGTTGAGGTTGTTGTTGTTTTTAAATGTTGAGGTTGTTGTTGAATTTGTTGGTGTTTTTCAATGTTGCATTTGTTGTTGTTTTTCAATGTTGAGGTTGTTGTTGAATTTGTTGGTGTTTTTCAATGTTGCGTTTGTTGTTGTTTTTCAATGTTGAGGTTGTTGTTGAATTTGTTGGTGTTTTTCAATGTTGAGGTTGTTATTGTTTTTCAATGTTGAGGTTGTTGTTGAATTTGTTGGTGTTTTTCAATGTTGAGGTTGTTGTTGTTTTTCAATGTTGAGGTTGTTGTTGAATTTGTTGGTGCTTTTCAATGTTGAGGTTGTTGTTGAATTTGTTGGTGTTTTTCAATGTTGAGGTTGTAGTTGTTTAACAATGTTGAGGTTGTTGTTGAATTTGTTGGTGTTTTTCAATGTTGAGTTTGCTGTTGAATTTGTTGGTGTTTTTCAATGTTGAGGTTGTTGTTGAATTTGTTGGTGTTTTTCAATGTTGAGGTTGTTGTTGAATTTGTTGGTGTTTTTCAATGCTGAGGTTGTTGGTGTTTTTCAATGTTGAGGTTGTTGTTGAATTTGTTGGTGTTTTTCAATGTTCAGATTGTTGTTGTTTTTCAATGTTGAGGTTCTTGTTGAATTTGTTGGTGTTTTTAAATGTTGAGGTTGTTGTTGAATTTGTTGGTGTTTTTCAATGTTGAGGTTGTTGTTGTTTTTCAATGTTGAGGTTGTTGTTGAATTTGTTGGTGTTTTTCAATGTTGAGCTTGTAGTTGTTTTTCAATGTTGAGGTTGTTGTTGAATTTGTTGGTGTTTTTCAATTTCGAGGTTGTTGTTGAATTTGTTGGTGTTTTTCAATGTTGAAGTTGTTGTTGAATTTGTTGGTGTTTTTCAATGTTGAGGTTGTTGTTGTTTTTCAATGTTGAGGTTGTTGTTGAATTTGTTGGTGTTTTTCAATGTTGAGGTTGTTGTTGTTTTTCAATGCTGAGGTTGTTGTTGAATTTGTTGGTGTTTTTCAATGTTGAGGTTGTTGTTGAATTTGTTGGTGTTTTTCAATGTTGAGGTTGTTGTTGTTTATAAATGTTGAGGTTGTTGTTGTATTTGTTGGTGTTTTTCAATTTCGAGGTTGCTGTTGAATTTGTTGTTGTTTTTCAATGTTGAAGTTGTTGTTGAATTTGTTGGTGTTTTTCAATGTTGAGGTTGTTGTAGTTTTTCAATGTTGAGGTTGTTGTTGAATTTGTTGGTGTTTTTCAATGTTGAGGTTGTTGTTGTTTTTCAATGTTGAGGGTGTTGTTGAATTTGTTGTTGTTTTTCAATGTTGAAGTTGTTGTTGAATTTGTTGGTGTTTTTCAATGTTGAGGTTGTTGTTGTTTTTCAATGTTGAGGTTGTTGTTGAATTTGTTGGTGTTTTTCAATGTTGAGTTTGTTGTTGTTTTTCAATGTTGAGGTTGTTGTTGAATTTGTTGGTGTCTTTCAATGTTGAGGTTGTTGTTGTTTTTCAATGTTGAGGTTGTTGTTGAGTTTGTTGGTGTTTTTCAATGTTGAGGTTGTTGTTGAATTTGTTGGTGTTTTTCAATGTTGAGGTTGCTGTTGAATGTGTTGGTGTTTTTCAATGTTGAGGTTGTTGTTGTTTTTAAATGTTGAGGTTGTTGTTGAATTTGTTGGTGTTTTTCAATGTTGCGTTTGTTGTTGTTTTTCAATGTTGAGGTTGTTGTTGAATTTGTTGGTGTTTTTCAATGTTGCGTTTGTTGTTGTTTTTCAATGTTGAGGTTGTTGTTGAATTTGTTGGTGTTTTTCAATGTTGAGGTTGTTATTGTTTTTCAATGTTGAGGTTGTTGTTGAATTTGTTGGTGTTTTTCAATGTTGAGGTTGTTGTTGTTTTTCAATGTTGAGGTTGTTGTTGAATTTGTTGGTGCTTTTCAATGTTGAGGTTGTTGTTGAATTTGTTGGTGTTTTTCAATGTTGAGGTTGTTGTTGTTTAACAATGTTGAGGTTGTTGTTGAATTTGTTGGTGTTTTTCAATGTTGAGTTTGCTGTTGAATTTGTTGGTGTTTTTCAATGTTGAGGTTGTTGTTGAATTTGTTGGTGTTTTTCAATGTTGAGGTTGTTGTTGAATTTGTTGGTGTTTTTCAATGCTGAGGTTGTTGGTGTTTTTCAATGTTGAGGTTGTTGTTGAATTTGTTGGTGTTTTTCAATGTTCAGATTGTTGTTGTTTTTCAATCTTGAGGTTCTTGTTGAATTTGTTGGTGTTTTTAAATGTTGAGGTTGTTGTTGAATTTGTTGGTGTTTTTCAATGTTGAGGTTGTTGTTGTTTTTCAATGTTGAGGTTGTTGTTGAATTTGTTGGTGTTTTTCAATGTTGAGCTTGTAGCTTTTTTCAATGTTGAGGTTGTTGTTGAATTTGTTGGTGTTTTTCAATTTCGAGGTTGTTGTTGAATTTGTTGGTGTTTTTCAATGTTGAAGTTGTTGTTGAATTTGTTGGTGTTTTTCAATGTTGAGGTTGTTGTTGTTTTTCAATGTTGAGGTTGTTGTTGAATTTGTTGGTGTTTTTCAATGTTGAGGTTGTTGTTGTTTTTCAATGCTGAAGTTGTTGTTGAATTTGTTGGTGTTTTTCAATGTTGAGGTTGTTGTTGAATTTGTTGGTGTTTTTCAATGTTGAGGTTGTTGTTGTTTATCAATGTTGAGGTTGTTGTTGAATTTGTTGGTGTTTTTCAATGTAGAGGTTGTTGTTGTTTTTCAATGTTGAGGTTGTTGTTGAACTTGTTGGTGTTTTTCAATGTTGAGGTTGTTGTTGAATTTGTTGGTGTTTTTCAATGTTGAGGTTGTTGTTGTTTTTCAATGTTGAGGTTATTGTTGAATTTGTTGGTGTTTTTCAATGTTGAGGTTGTTGTTGTTTTTCAATGTTGAGGTTGTTGTTGAATTTGTTGGTGTTCTTCAATGTTGAGGTTGTTGTTGTTTTTCAATGTTGAGGTTGTTGTTGAATTTGTTGGTGTTTTTCAATGTCGAGGTTGTTGTTGAATTTGTTGGTGTTTTTCAATGTTGAAGTTGTTGTTGAATTTGTTGGTGTTTTTCAATGTTGAGGTTGTTGTTGTTCTTCAATGTTGAGGTTGTTGTTGAATTTGTTGGTGTTTTTCAATCTTGAGATTGTTGTTGTTTTTCAATGTTGAGGTTGTTGTTGAATTTGTTGGGGTTTTAAATGTTGAGGTTGTTGTTGAATTTGCTGGTGTTTTGCAATGTTGAGGTTCTTGTTGTTTTTCAATGATGAGGTAGTTGTTGAATTTGTTGGTGTTTTTCAATGTTGAGGTTGTTGTTGTTTTTCAATGTTGAGGTTGTTGTTGTATTTGTTGGTGTTTTTCAATTTCGAGGTTGTTGTTGAATTTGTTGTTGTTTTTCAATGTTGAAGTTGTTGTTGAATTTGTTGGTGTTTTTCAATGTTGAGGTTGTTGTTGTTTTTCAATGTTGAGGTTGTTGTTGAATTTGTTGGTGTTTTTCAATGTTGAGGTTGTTGTTGTTTTTCAATGTTGAGGGTGTTGTTGAATTTGTTGGTGTTTTTCAATGTTGAAGTTGTTGTTGAATTTGTTGGTGTTTTTCAATGTTGAGGTTGTTGTTGTTTTTCAATGTTGAGGTTGTTGTGGAATTTGTTGGTGTTTTTCAATGCTGAGGTTGTTGGTGTTTTTCAATGTTGAGGTTGTTGTTGAATATGTTGGTGTTTTTCAATGTTCAGATTGTTGTTGTTTTTCAATGTTGAGGTTCTTGTTGAATTTGTTGGTGTTTTTAAATGTTGAGGTTGTTGTTGAATTTGTTGGTGTTTTTCAATGTTGAGGTTGTTGTTGTTTTTCAATGTTGAGGTTGTTGTTGAATTTGTTGGTGTTTTTCAATGTTGAGCTTGTTGTTGTTTTTCAATGTTGAGGTTGTTGTTGAATTTGTTGGTGTTTTTCAATTTCGAGGTTGTTGTTGAATTTGTTGGTGTTTTTCAATGTTGAAGTTGTTGTTGAATTTGTTGGTGTTTTTCAATGTTGAGGTTGTTGTTGTTTTTCAATGTTGAGGTTGTTGTTGAATTTGTTGGTGTTTTTCAATGTTGAGGTTGTTGTTGTTTTTCAATGCTGAGGTTGTTGTTGAATTTGTTGGTGTTTTTCAATGTTGAGGTTGTTGTTGAATTTGTTGGTGTTTTTCAATGTTGAGGTTGTTGTTGTTTATCAATGTTGAGGTTGTTGTTGAATTTGTTGGTGTTTTTCAATGTAGAGGTTGTTGTTGTTTTTCAATGTTGAGGTTGTTGTTGAACTTGTTGGTGTTTTTCAATGTTGAGGTTGTTGTTGAATTTGTTGGTGTTTTTCAATGTTGAGGTTGTTGTTGTTTTTCAATGTTGAGGTTATTGTTGAATTTGTTGGTGTTTTTCAATGTTGAGGTTGTTGTTGTTTTTCAATGTTGAGGTTGTTGTTGAATTTGTTGGTGTTTTTCAATGTTGAGGTTGTTGTTGTTTTTCAATGTTGAGGTTGTTGTTGAATTTGTTGGTGTTTTTCAATGTCGAGGTTGTTGTTGAATTTGTTGGTGTTTTTCAATGTTGAAGTTGTTGTTGAATTTGTTGGTGTTTTTCAATGTTGAGGTTGTTGTTGTTCTTCAATGTTGAGGTTGTTGTTGAATTTGTTGGTGTTTTTCAATCTTGAGATTGTTGTTGTTTTTCAATGTTGAGGTTGTTGTTGAATTTGTTGGTGTTTTTAAATGTTGAGGTTGTTGTTGAATTTGCTGGTGTTTTGCAATGTTGAGGTTGTTGTTGTTTTTCAATGATGAGGTAGTTGTTGAATTTGTTGGTGTTTTTCAATGTTGAGGTTGTTGTTGTTTTTCAATGTTGAGGTTGTTGTTGTATTTGTTGGTGTTTTTCAATTTCGAGGTTGTTGTTGAATTTGTTGTTGTTTTTCAATGTTGAAGTTGTTGTTGAATTTGTTGGTGTTTTTCAATGTTGAGGTTGTTGTTGTTTTTCAATGTTGAGGTTGTTGTTGAATTTGTTGGTGTTTTTCAATGTTGAGGTTGTTGTTGTTTTTCAAAGTTGAGGGTGTTGTTGAATTTGTTGGTGTTTTTCAATGTTGAAGTTGTTGTTGTTTTTCAATGTTGAGGTTGTTGTTGAATTTGTTGGTGTTTTTCAATGTTGAGGTTGTTATTGTTTTTCAATGTTGAGGTTGTTGTTGAATTTGTTGGTGTTTTTCAATGTTGAGGTTGTTGTTGTTTTTCAATGTTGAGGTTGTTGTTGAATTTGTTGGTGCTTTTCAATGTTGAGGTTGTTGTTGAATTTGTTGGTGTTTTTCAATGTTGAGGTTGTTGTTGTTTAACAATGTTGAGGTTGTTGTTGAATTTGTTGGTGTTTTTCAATGTTGAGTTTGCTGTTGAATTTGTTGGTGTTTTTCAATGTTGAGGTTGTTGTTGAATTTGTTGGTGTTTTTCAATGTTGAGGTTGTTGTTGAATTTGTTGGTGTTTTTCAATGCTGAGGTTGTTGGTGTTTTTCAATGTTGAGGTTGTTGTTGAATTTGTTGGTGTTTTTCAATGTTCAGATTGTTGTTGTTTTTCAATCTTGAGGTTCTTGTTGAATTTGTTGGTGTTTTTAAATGTTGAGGTTGTTGTTGAATTTGTTGGTGTTTTTCAATGTTGAGGTTGTTGTTGTTTTTCAATGTTGAGGTTGTTGTTGAATTTGTTGGTGTTTTTCAATGTTGAGCTTGTAGCTTTTTTCAATGTTGAGGTTGTTGTTGAATTTGTTGGTGTTTTTCAATTTCGAGGTTGTTGTTGAATTTGTTGGTGTTTTTCAATGTTGAAGTTGTTGTTGAATTTGTTGGTGTTTTTCAATGTTGAGGTTGTTGTTGTTTTTCAATGTTGAGGTTGTTGTTGAATTTGTTGGTGTTTTTCAATGTTGAGGTTGTTGTTGTTTTTCAATGCTGAAGTTGTTGTTGAATTTGTTGGTGTTTTTCAATGTTGAGGTTGTTGTTGAATTTGTTGGTGTTTTTCAATGTTGAGGTTGTTGTTGTTTATCAATGTTGAGGTTGTTGTTGAATTTGTTGGTGTTTTTCAATGTAGAGGTTGTTGTTGTTTTTCAATGTTGAGGTTGTTGTTGAACTTGTTGGTGTTTTTCAATGTTGAGGTTGTTGTTGAATTTGTTGGTGTTTTTCAATGTTGAGGTTGTTGTTGTTTTTCAATGTTGAGGTTATTGTTGAATTTGTTGGTGTTTTTCAATGTTGAGGTTGTTGTTGTTTTTCAATGTTGAGGTTGTTGTTGAATTTGTTGGTGTTCTTCAATGTTGAGGTTGTTGTTGTTTTTCAATGTTGAGGTTGTTGTTGAATTTGTTGGTGTTTTTCAATGTCGAGGTTGTTGTTGAATTTGTTGGTGTTTTTCAATGTTGAAGTTGTTGTTGAATTTGTTGGTGTTTTTCAATGTTGAGGTTGTTGTTGTTCTTCAATGTTGAGGTTGTTGTTGAATTTGTTGGTGTTTTTCAATCTTGAGATTGTTGTTGTTTTTCAATGTTGAGGTTGTTGTTGAATTTGTTGGGGTTTTAAATGTTGAGGTTGTTGTTGAATTTGCTGGTGTTTTGCAATGTTGAGGTTCTTGTTGTTTTTCAATGATGAGGTAGTTGTTGAATTTGTTGGTGTTTTTCAATGTTGAGGTTGTTGTTGTTTTTCAATGTTGAGGTTGTTGTTGTATTTGTTGGTGTTTTTCAATTTCGAGGTTGTTGTTGAATTTGTTGTTGTTTTTCAATGTTGAAGTTGTTGTTGAATTTGTTGGTGTTTTTCAATGTTGAGGTTGTTGTTGTTTTTCAATGTTGAGGTTGTTGTTGAATTTGTTGGTGTTTTTCAATGTTGAGGTTGTTGTTGTTTTTCAATGTTGAGGTGTTGTTGAATTTGTTGGTGTTTTTCAATGTTGAAGTTGTTGTTGAATTTGTTGGTGTTTTTCAATGTTGAGGTTGTTGTTGTTTTTCAATGTTGAGGTTGTTGTGGAATTTGTTGGTGTTTTTCAATGCTGAGGTTGTTGGTGTTTTTCAATGTTGAGGTTGTTGTTGAATATGTTGGTGTTTTTCAATGTTCAGATTGTTGTTGTTTTTCAATGTTGAGGTTCTTGTTGAATTTGTTGGTGTTTTTAAATGTTGAGGTTGTTGTTGAATTTGTTGGTGTTTTTCAATGTTGAGGTTGTTGTTGTTTTTCAATGTTGAGGTTGTTGTTGAATTTGTTGGTGTTTTTCAATGTTGAGCTTGTTGTTGTTTTTCAATGTTGAGGTTGTTGTTGAATTTGTTGGTGTTTTTCAATTTCGAGGTTGTTGTTGAATTTGTTGGTGTTTTTCAATGTTGAAGTTGTTGTTGAATTTGTTGGTGTTTTTCAATGTTGAGGTTGTTGTTGTTTTTCAATGTTGAGGTTGTTGTTGAATTTGTTGGTGTTTTTCAATGTTGAGGTTGTTGTTGTTTTTCAATGCTGAGGTTGTTGTTGAATTTGTTGGTGTTTTTCAATGTTGAGGTTGTTGTTGAATTTGTTGGTGTTTTTCAATGTTGAGGTTGTTGTTGTTTATCAATGTTGAGGTTGTTGTTGAATTTGTTGGTGTTTTTCAATGTAGAGGTTGTTGTTGTTTTTCAATGTTGAGGTTGTTGTTGAACTTGTTGGTGTTTTTCAATGTTGAGGTTGTTGTTGAATTTGTTGGTGTTTTTCAATGTTGAGGTTGTTGTTGTTTTTCAATGTTGAGGTTATTGTTGAATTTGTTGGTGTTTTTCAATGTTGAGGTTGTTGTTGTTTTTCAATGTTGAGGTTGTTGTTGAATTTGTTGGTGTTTTTCAATGTTGAGGTTGTTGTTGTTTTTCAATGTTGAGGTTGTTGTTGAATTTGTTGGTGTTTTTCAATGTCGAGGTTGTTGTTGAATTTGTTGGTGTTTTTCAATGTTGAAGTTGTTGTTGAATTTCTTGGTGTTTTTCAATGTTGAGGTTGTTGTTGTTCTTCAATGTTGAGGTTGTTGTTGAATTTGTTGGTGTTTTTCAATCTTGAGATTGTTGTTGTTTTTCAATGTTGAGGTTGTTGTTGAATTTGTTGGTGTTTTT
Organism: Isurus oxyrinchus; assembly: GCA_026770705.1. Classification (NCBI taxonomy): domain Eukaryota; kingdom Metazoa; phylum Chordata; class Chondrichthyes; order Lamniformes; family Lamnidae; genus Isurus; species Isurus oxyrinchus. The sequence continues at coordinate 673,883 of JANJGN010000172.1, forward strand.
AAATGTTGAGGTTGTTGTTGAATTTGCTGGTGTTTTGCAATGTTGAGGTTGTTGTTGTTTTTCAATGATGAGGTAGTTGTTGAATTTGTTGGTGTTTTTCAATGTTGAGGTTGTTGTTGTTTTTCAATGTTGAGGTTGTTGTTGTATTTGTTGGTGTTTTTCAATTTCGAGGTTGTTGTTGAATTTGTTGTTGTTTTTCAATGTTGAAGTTGTTGTTGAATTTGTTGGTGTTTTTCAATGTTGAGGTTGTTGTTGTTTTTCAATGTTGAGGTTGTTGTTGAATTTGTTGGTGTTTTTCAATGTTGAGGTTGTTGTTGTTTTTCAAAGTTGAGGGTGTTGTTGAATTTGTTGGTGTTTTTCAATGTTGAAGTTGTTGTTGAATTTGTTGGTGTTTTTCAATGTTGAGGTTGTTGTTGTTTTTCAATGTTGAGGTTGTTGTTGAATTTGTTGGTGTTTTTCAATGTTGAGTTTGTTGTTGTTTTTCAATGTTGAGGTTGTTGTTGAATTTGTTGGTGTCTTTCAATGTTGAGGTTGTTGTTGTTTTTCAATGTTGAGGTTGTTGTTGAATTTGTTGGTGTTTTTCAATGTTGAGGTTGTTGTTCAATTTGTTGGTGTTTTTCAATGTTGAGGTTGTTGTTGTTTTTCAATGTTGAGGTTGTTGTTGAGTTTGTTGGTGTTTTTCAATGTTGAGGTTGTTGTTGAATTTGTTGGTGTTTTTCAATGTTGAGGTTGTTGTTGAATTTGTTGGTGTTTTTCAATGTTGAGGTTGTTGTTGTTTTTCAATGTTGAGGTTGTTGAATTTGTTGGTGTTTTTCAATCTTGAGTTTGTTGTTGAATTTGTTGGTGTTTTTCAATGTTGAGGTTGTTGTTGAATTTGCTGGTGCTTTGCAATGTTGAGGTTGTTGTTGTTTTTCAATGATGAGGTAGTTGTTGAATTTGTTGGTGTTTTTCAATGTTGAGGTTGTTGTTGTTTTTCAATGTTGAGGTTGTTGTTGTATTTGTTGGTGTTTTTCAATTTCGAGGTTGTTGTTGAATTTGTTGTTGTTTTTCAATGTTGAAGTTGTTGTTGAATTTGTTGGTGTTTTTCAATGTTGAGGTTGTTGTTGTTTTTCAATGTTGAGGTTGTTGTTGAATTTGTTGGTGTTTTTCAATGTTGAGTTTGTTGTTGTTTTTCAATGTTGAGGTTGTTGTTGAATTTGTTGGTGTCTTTCAATGTTGAGGTTGTTGTTGTTTTTCAATGTTGAGGTTGTTGTTGAATTTGTTGGTGTTTTTCAATGTTGAGGTTGTTGTTCAATTTGTTGGTGTTTTTCAATGTTGAGGTTGTTGTTGTTTTTCAATGTTGAGGTTGTTGTTGAGTTTGTTGGTGTTTTTCAATGTTGAGGTTGTTGTTGAATTTGTTGGTGTTTTTCAATGTTGAGGTTGTTGTTGAATTTGTTGGTGTTTTTCAATGTTGAGGTTGTTGTTGTTTTTCAATGTTGAGGTTGTTGAATTTGTTGGTGTTTTTCAATCTTGAGTTTGTTGTTGAATTTGTTGGTGTTTTTCAATGTTGAGGTTGTTGTTGAATTTGCTGGTGCTTTGCAATGTTGAGGTTGTTGTTGTTTTTCAATGATGAGGTAGTTGTTGAATTTGTTGGTGTTTTTCAATGTTGAGGTTGTTGTTGTTTTTCAATGTTGAGGTTGTTGTTGTATTTGTTGGTGTTTTTCAATTTCGAGGTTGTTGTTGAATTTGTTGTTGTTTTTCAATGTTGAAGTTGTTGTTGAATTTGTTGGTGTTTTTCAATGTTGAGGTTGTTGTTGTTTTTCAATGTTGAGGTTGTTGTTGAATTTGTTGGTGTTTTTCAATTTTGAGGTTGTTGTTGTTTTTCAATGTTGAGGGTGTTCTTGAATTTGTTGGTGTTTTTCAATGTTGAAGTTGTTGTTGAATTTGTTGGTGTTTTTCAATGTTGAGGTTGTTGTTGAATTTGCTGGTGTTTTGCAATGTTGAGGTTGTTGTTGTTTTTCAATGATGAGGTAGTTGTTGAATTTGTTGGTGTTTTTCAATGTAGAGGTTGTTGTTGTTTTTCAATGTTGAGGTTGTTGTTGAACTTGTTGGTGTTTTTCAATGTTGAGGTTGTTGTTGAATTTGTTGGTGTTTTTCAATGTTGAGGTTGTTGTTGTTTTTCAATGTTGAGGTTATTGTTGAATTTGTTGGTGTTTTTCAATGTTGAGGTTGTTGTTGTTTTTCAATGTTGAGGTTGTTGTTGAATTTGTTGGTGTTTTTCAATGTTGAGGTTGTTGTTGTTTTTCAATGTTGAGGTTGTTGTTGAATTTGTTGGTGTTTTTCAATGTCGAGGTTGTTGTTGAATTTGTTGGTGTTTTTCAATGTTGAAGTTGTTGTTGAATTTGTTGGTGTTTTTCAATGTTGAGGTTGTTGTTGTTCTTCAATGTTGAGGTTGTTGTTGAATTTGTTGGTGTTTTTCAATCTTGAGATTGTTGTTGTTTTTCAATGTTGAGGTTGTTGTTGAATTTGTTGGTGTTTTTAAATGTTGAGGTTGTTGTTGAATTTGCTGGTGTTTTGCAATGTTGAGGTTGTTGTTGTTTTTCAATGATGAGGTAGTTGTTGAATTTGTTGGTGTTTTTCAATGTTGAGGTTGTTGTTGTTTTTCAATGTTGAGGTTGTTGTTGTATTTGTTGGTGTTTTTCAATTTCGAGGTTGTTGTTGAATTTGTTGTTGTTTTTCAATGTTGAAGTTGTTGTTGAATTTGTTGGTGTTTTTCAATGTTGAGGTTGTTGTTGTTTTTCAATGTTGAGGTTGTTGTTGAATTTGTTGGTGTTTTTCAATGTTGAGGTTGTTGTTGTTTTTCAAAGTTGAGGGTGTTGTTGAATTTGTTGGTGTTTTTCAATGTTGAAGTTGTTGTTGAATTTGTTGGTGTTTTTCAATGTTGAGGTTGTTGTTGTTTTTCAATGTTGAGGTTGTTGTTGAATTTGTTGGTGTTTTTCAATGTTGAGTTTGTTGTTGTTTTTCAATGTTGAGGTTGTTGTTGAATTTGTTGGTGTCTTTCAATGTTGAGGTTGTTGTTGTTTTTCAATGTTGAGGTTGTTGTTGAATTTGTTGGTGTTTTTCAATGTTGAGGTTGTTGTTCAATTTGTTGGTGTTTTTCAATGTTGAGGTTGTTGTTGTTTTTCAATGTTGAGGTTGTTGTTGAGTTTGTTGGTGTTTTTCAATGTTGAGGTTGTTGTTGAATTTGTTGGTGTTTTTCAATGTTGAGGTTGTTGTTGAATTTGTTGGTGTTTTTCAATGTTGAGGTTGTTGTTGTTTTTCAATGTTGAGGTTGTTGAATTTGTTGGTGTTTTTCAATCTTGAGTTTGTTGTTGAATTTGTTGGTGTTTTTCAATGTTGAGGTTGTTGTTGAATTTGCTGGTGCTTTGCAATGTTGAGGTTGTTGTTGTTTTTCAATGATGAGGTAGTTGTTGAATTTGTTGGTGTTTTTCAATGTTGAGGTTGTTGTTGTTTTTCAATGTTGAGGTTGTTGTTGTATTTGTTGGTGTTTTTCAATTTCGAGGTTGTTGTTGAATTTGTTGTTGTTTTTCAATGTTGAAGTTGTTGTTGAATTTGTTGGTGTTTTTCAATGTTGAGGTTGTTGTTGTTTTTCAATGTTGAGGTTGTTGTTGAATTTGTTGGTGTTTTTCAATTTTGAGGTTGTTGTTGTTTTTCAATGTTGAGGGTGTTCTTGAATTTGTTGGTGTTTTTCAATGTTGAAGTTGTTGTTGAATTTGTTGGTGTTTTTCAATGTTGAGGTTGTTGTTGAATTTGCTGGTGTTTTGCAATGTTGAGGTTGTTGTTGTTTTTCAATGTTGAGGTTGTTGTTGTATTTGTTGGTCTTTTTCAATTTCGAGGTTGTTGTTGAATTTGTTGTTGTTTTTCAATGTTGAAGTTGTTGTTGAATTTGTTGGTGTTTTTCAATGTTGAGGTTGTTGTTGTTTTTCAATGTTGAGGTTGTTGTTGAATTTGTTGGTGTTTTTCAATGTTGAGGTTGTTGTTGTTTTTCAATGTTGAGGGTGTTCTTGAATTTGTTGGTGTTTTTCAATGTTGAAGTTGTTGTTGAATTTGTTGGTGTTTTTCAATGTTGAGGTTGTTGTTGTTTTTCAATGTTGAGGTTGTTGTTGAATTTGTTGGTGTTTTTCAATGTTGAGTTTGTTGTTGTTTTTCAATGTTGAGGTTGTTGTTGAATTTGTTGGTGTCTTTCAATGTTGAGGTTGTTGTTGCTTTTCAATGTTGAGGTTGTTGTTGAATTTGTTGGTGTTTTTCAATGTTGAGGTTGTTGGTGTTTTTCAATGTTGAGGTTGTTGTTGTATTTGTTGGTGTTTTTCAATTTCCAGGTTGTTGTTGAATTTGTTGTTGTTTTTCAATTTTGAAGTTGTTGTTGAATTTGTTGGTGTTTTTCAATGTTGAGGTTGTTGTTGTTTTTCAATGTTGAGGTTGTTGTTGAATTTGTTGGTGTTTTTCAATTTTGAGGTTGTTGTTGTTTTTCAATGTTGAGGGTGTTCTTGAATTTGTTGGTGTTTTTCAATGTTGAAGTTGTTGTTGAATTTGTTGGTGTTTTTCAATGTTGAGGTTGTTGTTGAATTTGCTGGTGTTTTGCAATGTTGAGGTTGTTGTTGTTTTTCAATGATGAGGTAGTTGTTGAATTTGTTGGTGTTTTTCAATGTTGAGGTTGTTGTTGTTTTTCAATGTTGAGGTTGTTGTTGTATTTGTTGGTCTTTTTCAATTTCGAGGTTGTTGTTGAATTTGTTGTTGTTTTTCAATGTTGAAGTTGTTGTTGAATTTGTTGGTGTTTTTCAATGTTGAGGTTGTTGTTGTTTTTCAATGTTGAGGTTGTTGTTGAATTTGTTGGTGTTTTTCAATGTTGAGGTTGTTGTTGTTTTTCAATGTTGAGGGTGTTCTTGAATTTGTTGGTGTTTTTCAATGTTGAAGTTGTTGTTGAATTTGTTGGTGTTTTTCAATGTTGAGGTTGTTGTTGTTTTTCAATGTTGAGGTTGTTGTTGAATTTGTTGGTGTTTTTCAATGTTGAGTTTGTTGTTGTTTTTCAATGTTGAGGTTGTTGTTGAGTTTGTTGGTGTTTTTCAATGTTGAGGTTGTTGTTGTTTTTCAATGTTGAGGGTGTTCTTGAATTTGTTGGTGTTTTTCAATGTTGAAGTTGTTGTTGAATTTGTTGGTGTTTTTCAATGTTGAGGTTGTTGTTGTTTTTCAATGTTGAGGTTGTTGTTGAATTTGTTGGTGTTTTTCAATGTTGAGGTTGTTGTTGTTTTTCAATGTTGAGGTTGTTGTTGAGTTTGTTGGTGTTTTTCAATGTTGAGGTTGTTGTTGAATTTGTTGGTGTTTTTCAATGTTGAGGTTGTTGTTGAATTTGTTGGTGTTTTTCAATGTTGAGGTTGCTGTTGTTTTTCAATGTTGAGGTTGTTGAATTTGTTGGTGTTTTTCAATCTTGAGTTTGTTGTTGAATTTGTTGGTGTTTTTCAATTTCGAGGTTGTTGTTGAATTTGTTGGTGTTTTTCAATGTTGAGGTTGTTGTTGAATTTGTTGGTGTTTTTCAATGTTGAGGTTGTTGTTGTTTTTCAATGTTGAGGTTGTTGTTGAATTTGTTGGTGTTTTTCAATGTTGAGCTTGTTGTTGTTTTTCAATGTTGAGGTTGTTGTTGAATTTGTTGGTGTTATTCAATTTCGAGGTTGTTGTTGAATTTGTTGGTGTTTTTCAATGTTGAAGTTGTTGTTGAATTTGTTGGTGTTTTTCAATGTTGAGGTTGTTGTTGTTTTTCAATGTTGAGGTTGTTGTTGAATTTGTTGGTGTTTTTCAATGTTGAGGTTGTTGTTGTTTTTCAATGCTGAGGTTGTTGTTGAATTTGTTGGTGTTTTTCAATGTTGAGGTTGTTGTTGAATTTGTTGGTGTTTTTCAATGTTGAGGTTGTTGTTGTTTATCAATGTTGAGGTTGTTGTTGAATTTGTTGGTGTTTTTCAATGTAGAGGTTGTTGTTGTTTTTCAATGTTGAGGTTGTTGTTGAACTTGTTGGTGTTTTTCAATGTTGAGGTTGTTGTTGAATTTGTTGGTGTTTTTCAATGTTGAGGTTGTTGTTGTTTTTCAATGTTGAGGTTATTGTTGAATTTGTTGGTGTTTTTCAATGTTGAGGTTGTTGTTGTTTTTCAATGTTGAGGTTGTTGTTGAATTTGTTGGTGTTTCTCAATGTTGAGGTTGTTGTTGTTTTTCAATGTTGAGGTTGTTGTTGAATTTGTTGGTGTTTTTCAATGTCGAGGTTGTTGTTGAATTTGTTGGTGTTTTTCAATGTTGAAGTTGTTGTTGAATTTGTTGGTGTTTTTCAATGTTGAGGTTGTTGTTGTTCTTCAATGTTGAGGTTGTTGTTGAATTTGTTGGTGTTTTTCAATCTTGAGATTGTTGTTGTTTTTCAATGTTGACGTTGTTGTTGAATTTGTTGGTGTTTTTAAATGTTGAGGTTGTTGTTGAATTTGCTGGTGTTTTGCAATGTTGAGGTTGTTGTTGTTTTTCAATGATGAGGTAGTTGTTGAATTTGTTGGTGTTTTTCAATGTTGAGGTTGTTGTTGTTTTTCAATGTTGAGGTTGTTGTTGTATTTGTTGGTGTTTTTCAATTTCGAGGTTGTTGTTGAATTTGTTGTTGTTTTTCAATGTTGAAGTTGTTGATGAATTTGTTGGTGTTTTTCAATGTTGAGGTTGTTGTTGTTTTTCAATGTTGAGGTTGTTGTTGAATTTGTTGGTGTTTTTCAATGTTGAGGTTGTTGTTGTTTTTCAATGTTGAGGGTGTTGTTGAATTTGTTGGTGTTTTTCAATGTTGAAGTTGTTGTTGAATTTGTTGGTGTTTTTCAATGTTGAGGTTGTTGTTGTTTTTCAATGTTGAGGTTGTTGTTGAATTTGTTGGTGTTTTTCAATGTTGAGTTTGTTGTTGTTTTTCAATGTTGAGGTTGTTGTTGAATTTGTTGGTGTCTTTCAATGTTGAGGTTGTTGTTGTTTTTCAATGTTGAGGTTGTTGTTGAATTTGTTGGTGTTTTTCAATGTTGAGGTTGTTGTTCAATTTGTTGGTGTTTTTCAATGTTGAGGTTGTTGTTGTTTTTCAATGTTGAGGTTGTTGTTGAGTTTGTTGGTGTTTTTCAATGTTGAGGTTGTTGTTGAATTTGTTGGTGTTTTTCAATGTTGAGGTTGTTGTTGTTTTTCAATGTTGAGGTTGTTGAATTTGTTGGTGTTTTTCAATCTTGAGTTTGTTGTTGAATTTGTTGGTGTTTTTCAATGTTGAGGTTGTTGTTGAATTTGCTGGTGCTTTGCAATGTTGAGGTTGTTGTTGTTTTTCAATGATGAGGTAGTTGTTGAATTTGTTGGTGTTTTTCAATGTTGAGGTTGTTGTTGTTTTTCAATGTTGAGGTTGTTGTTGTATTTGTTGGTGTTTTTCAATTTCGAGGTTGTTGTTGAATTTGTTGTTGTTTTTCAATGTTGAAGTTGTTGTTGAATTTGTTGGTGTTTTTCAATGTTGAGGTTGTTGTTGTTTTTCAATGTTGAGGTTGTTGTTGAATTTGTTGGTGTTTTTCAATTTTGAGGTTGTTGTTGTTTTTCAATGTTGAGGGTGTTCTTGAATTTGTTGGTGTTTTTCAATGTTGAAGTTGTTGTTGAATTTGTTGGTGTTTTTCAATGTTGAGGTTGTTGTTGAATTTGCTGGTGTTTTGCAATGTTGAGGTTGTTGTTGTTTTTCAATGATGAGGTAGTTGTTGAATTTGTTGGTGTTTTTCAATGTTGAGGTTGTTGTTGTTTTTCAATGTTGAGGTTGTTGTTGTATTTGTTGGTCTTTTTCAATTTCGAGGTTGTTGTTGAATTTGTTGTTGTTTTTCAATGTTGAAGTTGTTGTTGAATTTGTTGGTGTTTTTCAATGTTGAGGTTGTTGTTGTTTTTCAATGTTGAGGTTGTTGTTGAATTTGTTGGTGTTTTTCAATGTTGAGGTTGTTGTTGTTTTTCAATGTTGAGGGTGTTCTTGAATTTGTTGGTGTTTTTCAATGTTGAAGTTGTTGTTGAATTTGTTGGTGTTTTTCAATGTTGAGGTTGTTGTTGTTTTTCAATGTTGAGGTTGTTGTTGAATTTGTTGGTGTTTTTCAATGTTGAGTTTGTTGTTGTTTTTCAATGTTGAGGTTGTTGTTGAATTTGTTGGTGTCTTTCAATGTTGAGGTTGTTGTTGCTTTTCAATGTTGAGGTTGTTGTTGAATTTGTTGCTGTTTTTCAATGTTGAGGTTGTTGGTGTTTTTCAATGTTGAGGTTGGTGTTGAATTTGTTGGTGTTTTTCAATGTTGAGGTTGTTGTTCAATTTGTAGGTGTTTTTCAATGTTGAGGTTGTTGTTGTTTTTCAATGTTGAGGTTGTTGTTGAGTTTGTTGGTGTTTTTCAATGTTGAGGTTGTTGTTGAATTTGTTGGTGTTTTTCAATGTTGAGGTTGTTGTTGAATTTGTTGGTGTTTTTCAATGTTGAGGTTGCTGTTGTTTTTCAATGTTGAGGTTGTTGAATTTGTTGGTGTTTTTCAATCTTGAGTTTGTTGTTGAATTTGTTGGTGTTTTTCAATTTCGAGGTTGTTGTTGAATTTGTTGGTGTTTTTCAATGTTGAGGTTGTTGTTGAATTTGTTGGTGTTTTTCAATGTTGAGGTTGTTGTTGTTTTTCAATGTTGAGGTTGTTGTTGAATTTGTTGGTGTTTTTCAATGTTGAGCTTGTTGTTGTTTTTCAATGTTGAGGTTGTTGTTGAATTTGTTGGTGTTATTCAATTTCGAGGTTGTTGTTGAATTTGTTGGTGTTTTTCAATGTTGAAGTTGTTGTTGAATTTGTTGGTGTTTTTCAATGTTGAGGTTGTTGTTGTTTTTCAATGTTGAGGTTGTTGTTGAATTTGTTGGTGTTTTTCAATGTTGAGGTTGTTGTTGTTTTTCAATGCTGAGGTTGTTGTTGAATTTGTTGGTGTTTTTCAATGTTGAGGTTGTTGTTGAATTTGTTGGTGTTTTTCAATGTTGAGGTTGTTGTTGTTTATCAATGTTGAGGTTGTTGTTGAATTTGTTGGTGTTTTTCAATGTAGAGGTTGTTGTTGTTTTTCAATGTTGAGGTTGTTGTTGAACTTGTTGGTGTTTTTCAATGTTGAGGTTGTTGTTGAATTTGTTGGTGTTTTTCAATGTTGAGGTTGTTGTTGTTTTTCAATGTTGAGGTTATTGTTGAATTTGTTGGTGTTTTTCAATGTTGAGGTTGTTGTTGTTTTTCAATGTTGAGGTTGTTGTTGAATTTGTTGGTGTTTTTCAATGTTGAGGTTGTTGTTGTTTTTCAATGTTGAGGTTGTTGTTGAATTTGTTGGTGTTTTTCAATGTCGAGGTTGTTGTTGAATTTGTTGGTGTTTTTCAATGTTGAAGTTGTTGTTGAATTTGTTGGTGTTTTTCAATGTTGAGGTTGTTGTTGTTCTTCAATGTTGAGGTTGTTGTTGAATTTGTTGGTGTTTTTCAATCTTGAGATTGTTGTTGTTTTTCAATGTTGACGTTGTTGTTGAATTTGTTGGTGTTTTTAAATGTTGAGGTTGTTGTTGAATTTGCTGGTGTTTTGCAATGTTGAGGTTGTTGTTGTTTTTCAATGATGAGGTAGTTGTTGAATTTGTTGGTGTTTTTCAATGTTGAGGTTGTTGTTGTTTTTCAATGTTGAGGTTGTTGTTGTATTTGTTGGTGTTTTTCAATTTCGAGGTTGTTGTTGAATTTGTTGTTGTTTTTCAATGTTGAAGTTGTTGATGAATTTGTTGGTGTTTTTCAATGTTGAGGTTGTTGTTGTTTTTCAATGTTGAGGTTGTTGTTGAATTTGTTGGTGTTTTTCAATGTTGAGGTTGTTGTTGTTTTTCAATGTTGAGGGTGTTGTTGAATTTGTTGGTGTTTTTCAATGTTGAAGTTGTTGTTGAATTTGTTGGTGTTTTTCAATGTTGAGGTTGTTGTTGTTTTTCAATGTTGAGGTTGTTGTTGAATTTGTTGGTGTTTTTCAATGTTGAGTTTGTTGTTGTTTTTCAATGTTGAGGTTGTTGTTGAATTTGTTGGTGTCTTTCAATGTTGAGGTTGTTGTTGTTTTTCAATGTTGAGGTTGTTGTTGAATTTGTTGGTGTTTTTCAATGTTGAGGTTGTTGTTCAATTTGTTGGTGTTTTTCAATGTTGAGGTTGTTGTTGTTTTTCAATGTTGAGGTTGTTGTTGAGTTTGTTGGTGTTTTTCAATGTTGAGGTTGTTGTTGAATTTGTTGGTGTTTTTCAATGTTGAGGTTGTTGTTGTTTTTCAATGTTGAGGTTGTTGAATTTGTTGGTGTTTTTCAATCTTGAGTTTGTTGTTGAATTTGTTGGTGTTTTTCAATGTTGAGGTTGTTGTTGAATTTGCTGGTGCTTTGCAATGTTGAGGTTGTTGTTGTTTTTCAATGATGAGGTAGTTGTTGAATTTGTTGGTGTTTTTCAATGTTGAGGTTGTTGTTGTTTTTCAATGTTGAGGTTGTTGTTGTATTTGTTGGTGTTTTTCAATTTCGAGGTTGTTGTTGAATTTGTTGTTGTTTTTCAATGTTGAAGTTGTTGTTGAATTTGTTGGTGTTTTTCAATGTTGAGGTTGTTGTTGTTTTTCAATGTTGAGGTTGTTGTTGAATTTGTTGGTGTTTTTCAATTTTGAGGTTGTTGTTGTTTTTCAATGTTGAGGGTGTTCTTGAATTTGTTGGTGTTTTTCAATGTTGAAGTTGTTGTTGAATTTGTTGGTGTTTTTCAATGTTGAGGTTGTTGTTGAATTTGCTGGTGTTTTGCAATGTTGAGGTTGTTGTTGTTTTTCAATGATGAGGTAGTTGTTGAATTTGTTGGTGTTTTTCAATGTTGAGGTTGTTGTTGTTTTTCAATGTTGAGGTTGTTGTTGTATTTGTTGGTCTTTTTCAATTTCGAGGTTGTTGTTGAATTTGTTGTTGTTTTTCAATGTTGAAGTTGTTGTTGAATTTGTTGGTGTTTTTCAATGTTGAGGTTGTTGTTGTTTTTCAATGTTGAGGTTGTTGTTGAATTTGTTGGTGTTTTTCAATGTTGAGGTTGTTGTTGTTTTTCAATGTTGAGGGTGTTCTTGAATTTGTTGGTGTTTTTCAATGTTGAAGTTGTTGTTGAATTTGTTGGTGTTTTTCAATGTTGAGGTTGTTGTTGTTTTTCAATGTTGAGGTTGTTGTTGAATTTGTTGGTGTTTTTCAATGTTGAGTTTGTTGTTGTTTTTCAATGTTGAGGTTGTTGTTGAATTTGTTGGTGTCTTTCAATGTTGAGGTTGTTGTTGCTTTTCAATGTTGAGGTTGTTGTTGAATTTGTTGCTGTTTTTCAATGTTGAGGTTGTTGGTGTTTTTCAATGTTGAGGTTGGTGTTGAATTTGTTGGCGTTTTTCAATGTTGAGGTTGTTGTTCAATTTGTTGGTGTTTTTCAATGTTGAGGTTGTTGTTGTTTTTCAATGTTGAGGTTGTTGTTGAGTTTGTTGGTGTTTTTCAATGTTGAGGTTGTTGTTGAATTTGTTGGTGTTTTTCAATGTTGAGGTTGTTGTTGAATTTGTTGGTGTTTTTCAATGTTGAGGTTGCTGTTGTTTTTCAATGTTGAGGTTGTTGAATTTGTTGGTGTTTTTCAATCTTGAGTTTGTTGTTGAATTTGTTGGTGTTTTTCAATTTCGAGGTTGTTGTTGAATTTGTTGGTGTTTTTCAATGTTGAGGTTGTTGTTGAATTTGTTGGTGTTTTTCAATGTTGAGGTTGTTGTTGTTTTTCAATGTTGAGGTTGTTGTTGAATTTGTTGGTATTTTTCAATGTTGAGGTTGTTGTTGTTTTTCAATGCTGAGGTTGTTGTTGAATTTGTTGGTGTTTTTCAATGTTGAGGTTGTTGTTGAATTTGTTGGTGTTTTTCAATGTGGAGGTTGTTGTTGTTTTTCAATGTTGAGGTTGTTGTTGAATTTGTTGGTGTTTTTCAATGTTGAGGTTGTTGTTGTTTTTCAATGTTGAGGTTGTTGTTGAATTTGTTGGTGTTTTTCAATGTTGAGGTTGTTGTTGAATTTGTTGGTGTTTTTCAATGTTGAGGTTGTTGTTGTTTTTCAATGTTGAGGTTATTGTTGAATTTGTTGGTGTTTTTCAATGTTGAGGTTGTTGTTGTTTTTCAATGTTGAGGTTGTTGTTGAATTTGTTGGAGTTTTTCAATGTTGAGGTTGTTGTTGTTTTTCAATGTTGAGGTTGTTGTTGAATTTGTTGGTGTTTTTCAATGTCGAGGTTGTTGTTGAATTTGTTGGTGTTTTTCAATTTTGAAGTTGTTGTTGAATTTGTTGGTGTTTTTCAATGTTGAGGTTGTTGTTGTTCTTCAATGTTGAGGTTGTTGTTGAATTTGTTGGTGTTTTTCAATGTTGAGATTGTTGTTGTTTTTCAATGTTGAGGTTGTTGTTGAATTTGTTGTTGTTTTTCAATGTTGAGGTTGTTGTTGAATTTGCTGGTGTTTTGCAATGTTGAGGTTGTTGTTGTTTTTCAATGATGAGGTAGTTGTTGAATTTGTTGGTGTTTTTCAATGTTGAGGTTGTTGTTGTTTTTCAATGTTGAGGTTGTTGTTGTATTTGTTGGTGTTTTTCAATTTCGAGGTTGTTGTTGAATTTGTTGTTGTTTTTCAATGTTGAAGTTGTTGTTGAATTTGTTGGTGTTTTTCAATGTTGAGGTTGTTGTTGTTTTTCAATGTTGAGGTTGTCGTTGAATTTGTTGGTGTTTTTCAATTTTGAGGCTGTTGTTGTTTTTCAATGTTGAGGGTGTTGTTGAATTTGTTGGTGTTTTTCAATGTTGAGGTTGTTGTTGAATTTGTTGGTGTTTTTCAATGTTGAGGTTGTTGTTGAATTTGCTGGTGCTTTGCAATGTTGAGGTTGTTGTTGTTTTTCAATGATGAGGTAGTTGTTGAATTTGTTGGTGTTTTTCAATGTTGAGGTTGTTGTTGTTTTTCAATGTTGAGGTTGTTGTTGTATTTGTTGGTGTTTTTCAATTTCGAGGTTGTTGTTGAATTTGTTGTTGTTTTTCAATGTTGAAGTTGTTGTTGAATTTGTTGGTGTTTTTCAATGTTGAGGTTGTTGTTGTTTTTCAATGTTGAGGTTGTTGTTGAATTTGTTGGTGTTTTTCAATTTTGAGGTTGTTGTTGTTTTTCAATGTTGAGGGTGTTCTTGAATTTGTTGGTGTTTTTCAATGTTGAAGTTGTTGTTGAATTTGTTGGTGTTTTTCAATGTTGAGGTTGTTGTTGAATTTGTTGGTGTTTTTCAATGTTGAGGTTGCTGTTGTTTTTCAATGTTGAGGTTGTTGAATTTGTTGGTGTTTTTCAATCTTGAGTTTGTTGTTGAATTTGTTGGTGTTTTTCAATTTCGAGGTTGTTGTTGAATTTGTTGGTGTTTTTCAATGTTGAGGTTGTTGTTGAATTTGTTGGTGTTTTTCAATGTTGAGGTTGTTGTTGTTTTTCAATGTTGAGGTTGTTGTTGAATTTGTTGGTATTTTTCAATGTTGAGGTTGTTGTTGTTTTTCAATGCTGAGGTTGTTGTTGAATTTGTTGGTGTTTTTCAATGTTGAGGTTGTTGTTGAATTTGTTGGTGTTTTTCAATGTGGAGGTTGTTGTTGTTTTTCAATGTTGAGGTTGTTGTTGAATTTGTTGGTGTTTTTCAATGTTGAGGTTGTTGTTGTTTTTCAATGTTGAGGTTGTTGTTGAATTTGTTGGTGTTTTTCAATGTTGAGGTTGTTGTTGAATTTGTTGGTGTTTTTCAATGTTGAGGTTGTTGTTGTTTTTCAATGTTGAGGTTATTGTTGAATTTGTTGGTGTTTTTCAATGTTGAGGTTGTTGTTGTTTTTCAATGTTGAGGTTGTTGTTGAATTTGTTGGTGTTTTTCAATGTTGAGGTTGTTGTTGTTTTTCAATGTTGAGGTTGTTGTTGAATTTGTTGGTGTTTTTCAATGTCGAGGTTGTTGTTGAATTTGTTGGTGTTTTTCAATTTTGAAGTTGTTGTTGAATTTGTTGGTGTTTTTCAATGTTGAGGTTGTTGTTGTTCTTCAATGTTGAGGTTGTTGTTGAATTTGTTGGTGTTTTTCAATGTTGAGATTGTTGTTGTTTTTCAATGTTGAGGTTGTTGTTGAATTTGTTGTTGTTTTTCAATGTTGAGGTTGTTGTTGAATTTGCTGGTGTTTTGCAATGTTGAGGTTGTTGTTGTTTTTCAATGATGAGGTAGTTGTTGAATTTGTTGGTGTTTTTCAATGTTGAGGTTGTTGTTGTTTTTCAATGTTGAGGTTGTTGTTGTATTTGTTGGTGTTTTTCAATTTCGAGGTTGTTGTTGAATTTGTTGTTGTTTTTCAATGTTGAAGTTGTTGTTGAATTTGTTGGTGTTTTTCAATGTTGAGGTTGTTGTTGTTTTTCAATGTTGAGGTTGTCGTTGAATTTGTTGGTGTTTTTCAATTTTGAGGCTGTTGTTGTTTTTCAATGTTGAGGGTGTTGTTGAATTTGTTGGTGTTTTTCAATGTTGAGGTTGTTGTTGAATTTGTTGGTGTTTTTCAATGTTGAGGTTGTTGTTGTTTATCAATGTTGAGGTTGTTGTTGAATTTGTTGGTGTTTTTCAATGTAGAGGTTGTTGTTGTTTTTCAATGTTGAGGTTGTTGTTGAACTTGTTGGTGTTTTTCAATGTTGAGGTTGTTGTTGAATTTGTTGGTGTTTTTCAATGTTGAGGTTGTTGTTGTTTTTCAATGTTGAGGTTATTGTTGAATTTGTTGGTGTTTTTCAATGTTGAGGTTGTTGTTGTTTTTCAATGTTGAGGTTGTTGTTGAATTTGTTGGTGTTTTTCAATGTTGAGGTTGTTGTTGTTTTTCAATGTTGAGGTTGTTGTTGAATTTGTTGGTGTTTTTCAATGTCGAGGTTGTTGTTGAATTTGTTGGTGTTTTTCAATGTTGAAGTTGTTGTTGAATTTGTTGGTGTTTTTCAATGTTGAGGTTGTTGTTGTTCTTCAATGTTGAGGTTGTTGTTGAATTTGTTGGTGTTTTTCAATCTTGAGATTGTTGTTGTTTTTCAATGTTGAGGTTGTTGTTGAATTTGTTGGTGGTTTTAAATGTTGAGGTTGTTGTTGAATTTGCTGGTGTTTTGCAATGTTGAGGTTGTTGTTGTTTTTCAATGATGAGGTAGTTGTTGAATTTGTTGGTGTTTTTCAATGTTGAGGTTGTTGTTGTTTTTCAATGTTGAGGTTGTTGTTGTATTTGTTGGTGTTTTTCAATTTCGAGGTTGTTGTTGAATTTGTTGTTGTTTTTCAATGTTGAAGTTGTTGTTGAATTTGTTGGTGTTTTTCAATGTTGAGGTTGTTGTTGTTTTTCAATGTTGAGGTTGTTGTTGAATTTGTTGGTGTTTTTCAATGTTGAGGTTGTTGTTGTTTTTCAATGTTGAGGGTGTTGTTGAATTTGTTGGTGTCTTTCAATGTTGAGGTTGTTGTTGTTTTTCAATGTTGAGGTTGTTGTTGAATTTGTTGGTGTTTTTCAATGTTGAGGTTGTTGTTCAATTTGTTGGTGTTTTTCAATGTTGAGGTTGTTGTTGTTTTTCAATGTTGAGGTTGTTGTTGAGTTTGTTGGTGTTTTTCAATGTTGAGCTTGTTGTTGAATTTGTTGGTGTTTTTCAATGTTGAGGTTGTTGTTGTTTTTCAATGTTGAGGTTGTTGAATTTGTTGGTGTTTTTCAATCTTGAGTTTGTTGTTGAATTTGTTGGTGTTTTTCAATGTTGAGGTTGTTGTTGAATTTGCTGGTGCTTTGCAATGTTGAGGTTGTTGTTGTTTTTCAATGATGAGGTAGTTGTTGAATTTGTTGGTGTTTTTCAATGTTGAGGTTGTTGTTGTTTTTCAATGTTGAGGTTGTTGTTGTATTTGTTGGTGTTTTTCAATTTCGAGGTTGTTGTTGAATTTGTTGTTGTTTTTCAATGTTGAAGTTGTTGTTGAATTTGTTGGTGTTTTTCAATGTTGAGGTTGTTGTTGTTTTTCAATGTTGAGGTTGTTGTTGAATTTGTTGGTGTTTTTCAATTTTGAGGTTGTTGTTGTTTTTCAATGTTGAGGGTGTTCTTGAATTTGTTGGTGTTTTTCAATGTTGAAGTTGTTGTTGAATTTGTTGGTGTTTTTCAATGTTGAGGTTGTTGTTGAATTTGCTGGTGTTTTGCAATGTTGAGGTTGTTGTTGAATTTGTTGGTGTTTTTCAATGTTGAGGTTGTTGTTGTTTTTCAATGTTGAGGTTGTTGTTGAATTTGTTGGTATTTTTCAATGTTGAGGTTGTTGTTGAATTTGTTGGTGTTTTTCAATGTTGAGGTTGTTGTTGAATTTGTTGGTGTTTTTCAATGTTGAGGTTGTTGTTGTTTTTCAATGTTGAGGTTGTTGTTGAATTTGTTGGTGTTTTTCAATGTTGAGGTTGTTGTTGTTTTTCAATGTAGAGGTTGTTGTTGAATTTGTTGGTGTTTTTCAATGTTGAGGTTGTTGTTGAATTTGTTGGTGTTTTTCAATGTTGAGGTTGTTGTTGTTTTTCAATGTTGAGGTTATTGTTGAATTTGTTGGTGTTTTTCAATGTTGAGGTTGTTGTTGTTTTTCAATGTTGAGGTTGTTGTTGAATTTGTTGGTGTTTTTCAATGTTGAGGTTGTTGTTGTTTTTCAATGTTGAGGTTGTTGTTGAATTTGTTGGTGTTTTTCAATGTCGAGGTTGTTGTTGAATTTGTTGGTGTTTTTCAATTTTGAAGTTGTTGTTGAATTTGTTGGTGTTTTTCAATGTTGAGGTTGTTGTTGTTCTTCAATGTTGAGGTTGTTGTTGAATTTGTTGGTGTTTTTCAATGTTGAGATTGTTGTTGTTTTTCAATGTTGAGGTTGTTGTTGAATTTGTTGGTGTTTTTAAATGTTGAGGTTGTTGTTGAATTTGCTGGTGTTTTGCAATGTTGAGGTTGTTGTTGTTTTTCAATGATGAGGTAGTTGTTGAATTTGTTGGTGTTTTTCAATGTTGAGGTTGTTGTTGTTTTTCAATGTTGAGGTTGTTGTTGTATTTGTTGGTGTTTTTCAATTTCGAGGTTGTTGTTGAATTTGTTGTTGTTTTTCAATGTTGAAGTTGTTGTTGAATTTGTTGGTGTTTTTCAATGTTGAGGTTGTTGTTGTTTTTCAATGTTGAGGTTGTCGTTGAATTTGTTGGTGTTTTTCAATGTTGAGGTTGTTGTTGTTTTTCAATGTTGAGGGTGTTGTTGAATTTGTTGGTGTTTTTCAATGTTGAGGTTGTTGTTGAATTTGTTGGTGTTTTTCAATGTTGAGGTTGTTGTTGTTTATCAATGTTGAGGTTGTTGTTGAATTTGTTGGTGTTTTTCAATGTAGAGGTTGTTGTTGTTTTTCAATGTTGAGGTTGTTGTTGAACTTGTTGGTGTTTTTCAATGTTGAGGTTGTTGTTGAATTTGTTGGTGTTTTTCAATGTTGAGGTTGTTGTTGTTTTTCAATGTTGAGGTTATTGTTGAATTTGTTGGTGTTTTTCAATGTTGAGGTTGTTGTTGTTTTTCAATGTTGAGGTTGTTGTTGAATTTGTTGGTGTTTTTCAATGTTGAGGTTGTTGTTGTTTTTCAATGTTGAGGTTGTTGTTGAATTTGTTGGTGTTTTTCAATGTCGAGGTTGTTGTTGAATTTGTTGGTGTTTTTCAATGTTGAAGTTGTTGTTGAATTTGTTGGTGTTTTTCAATGTTGAGGTTGTTGTTGTTCTTCAATGTTGAGGTTGTTGTTGAATTTGTTGGTGTTTTTCAATCTTGAGATTGTTGTTGTTTTTCAATGTTGAGGTTGTTGTTGAATTTGTTGGTGTTTTTAAATGTTGAGGTTGTTGTTGAATTTGCTGGTGTTTTGCAATGTTGAGGTTGTTGTTGTTTTTCAATGATGAGGTAGTTGTTGAATTTGTTGGTGTTTTACAATGTTGAGGTTGTTGTTGTTTTTCAATGTTGAGGTTGTTGTTGTATTTGTTGGTGTTTTTCAATTTCGAGGTTGTTGTTGAATTTGTTGTTGTTTTTCAATGTTGAAGTTGTTGTTGAATTTGTTGGTGTTTTTCAATGTTGAGGTTGTTGTTGTTTTTCAATGTTGAGGTTGTTGTTGAATTTGTTGGTGTTTTTCAATGTTGAGGTTGTTGTTGTTTTTCAATGTTGAGGGTGTTGTTGAATTTGTTGGTGTTTTTCAATGTTGAAGTTGTTGTTGAATTTGTTGGTGTTTTTCAATGTTGAGGTTGTTGTTGTTTTTCAATGTTGAGGTTGTTGTTGAATTTGTTGGTGTTTTTCAATGTTGAGTTTGTTGTTGTTTTTCAATGTTGAGGTTGTTGTTGAATTTGTTGGTGTCTTTCAATGTTGAGGTTGTTGTTGTTTTTCAATGTTGAGGTTGTTGTTGAATTTGTTGGTGTTTTTCAATGTTGAGGTTGTTGTTCAATTTGTTGGTGTTTTTCAATGTTGAGGTTGTTGTTGTTTTTCAATGTTGAGGTTGTTGTTGAGTTTGTTGGTGTTTTTCAATGTTGAGGTTGTTGTTGAATTTGTTGGTGTTTTTCAATGTTGAGGTTGTTGTTGTTTTTCAATGTTGAGGTTGTTGAATTTGTTGGTGTTTTTCAATCTTGAGTTTGTTGTTGAATTTGTTGGTGTTTTTCAATGTTGAGGTTGTTGTTGAATTTGCTGGTGCTTTGCAATGTTGAGGTTGTTGTTGTTTTTCAATGATGAGGTAGTTGTTGAATTTGTTGGTGTTTTTCAATGTTGAGGTTGTTGTTGTTTTTCAATGTTGAGGTTGTTGTTGTATTTGTTGGTGTTTTTCAATTTCGAGGTTGTTGTTGAATTTGTTGTTGTTTTTCAATGTTGAAGTTGTTGTTGAATTTGTTGGTGTTTTTCAATGTTGAGGTTGTTGTTGTTTTTCAATGTTGAGGTTGTTGTTGAATTTGTTGGTGTTTTTCAATTTTGAGGTTGTTGTTGTTTTTCAATGTTGAGGGTGTTCTTGAATTTGTTGGTGTTTTTCAATGTTGAAGTTGTTGTTGAATTTGTTGGTGTTTTTCAATGTTGAGGTTGTTGTTGAATTTGCTGGTGTTTTGCAATGTTGAGATTGTTGTTGTTTTTCAATGATGAGGTAGTTGTTGAATTTGTTGGTGTTTTTCAATGTTGAGGTTGTTGTTGTTTTTCAATGTTGAGGTTGTTGTTGTATTTGTTGGTCTTTTTCAATTTCGAGGTTGTTGTTGAATTTGTTGTTGTTTTTCAATGTTGAAGTTGTTGTTGAATTTGTTGGTGTTTTTCAATGTTGAGGTTGTTGTTGTTTTTCAATTTTGAGGTTGTTGTTGAATTTGTTGGTGTTTTTCAATGTTGAGGTTGTTGTTGTTTTTCAATGTTGAGGGTGTTCTTGAATTTGTTGGTGTTTTTCAATGTTGAAGTTGTTGTTGAATTTGTTGGTGTTTTTCAATGTTGAGGTTGTTGTTGTTTTTCAATGTTGAGGTTGTTGTTGAATTTGTTGGTGTTTTTCAATGTTGAGTTTGTTGTTGTTTTTCAATGTTGAGGTTGTTGTTGAATTTGTTGGTGTCTTTCAATGTTGAGGTTGTTGTTGCTTTTCAATGTTGAGGTTGTTGTTGAATTTGTTGCTGTTTTTCAATGTTGAGGTTGTTGGTGTTTTTCAATGTTGAGGTTGGTGTTGAATTTGTTGGTGTTTTTCAATGTTGAGGTTGTTGTTCAATTTGTTGGTGTTTTTCAATGTTGAGGTTGTTGTTGTTTTTCAATGTTGAGGTTGTTGAATTTGTTGGTGTTTTTCAATCTTGAGTTTGTTGTTGAATTTGTTGGTGTTTTTCAATTTCGAGGTTGTTGTTGAATTTGTTGGTGTTTTTCAATGTTGAGGTTGTTGTTGAATTTGTTGGTGTTTTTCAATGTTGAGGTTGTTGTTGTTTTTCAATGTTGAGGTTGTTGTTGAATTTGTTGGTATTTTTCAATGTTGAGGTTGTTGTTGTTTTTCAATGCTGAGGTTGTTGTTGAATTTGTTGGTGTTTTTCAATGTTGAGGTTGTTGTTCAATTTGTTGGTGTTTTTCAATGTTGAGGTTGTTGTTGTTTTTCAATGTTGAGGTTGTTGAATTTGTTGGTGTTTTTCAATCTTGAGTTTGTTGTTGAATTTGTTGGTGTTTTTCAATTTCGAGGTTGTTGTTGAATTTGTTGGTGTTTTTCAATGTTGAGGTTGTTGTTGAATTTGTTGGTGTTTTTCAATGTTGAGGTTGTTGTTTTTCAATGTTGAGGTTGTTGTTGAATTTGTTGGTATTTTTCAATGTTGAGGTTGTTGTTGTTTTTCAATGCTGAGGTTGTTGTTGAATTTGTTGGTGTTTTTCAATGTTGAGGTTGTTGTTGAATTTGTTGGTGTTTTTCAATGTTGAGGTTGTTGTTGTTTTTCAATGTTGAGGTTGTTGTTGAATTTGTTGGTGTTTTTCAATGTTGAGGTTGTTGTTGTTTTTCAATGTTGAGGTTGTTGTTGAATTTGTTGGTGTTTTTCAATGTTGAGGTTGTTGTTGAATTTGTTGGTGTTTTTCAATGTTGAGGTTGTTGTTGTTTTTCAATGTTGAGGTTGTTGTTGAATTTGTTGGTGTTTTTCAATGTCGAGGTTGTTGTTGAATTTGTTGGTGTTTTTCAATTTTGAAGTTGTTGTTGAATTTGTTGGTGTTTTTCAATGTTGAGGTTGTTGTTGTTCTTCAATGTTGAGGTTGTTGTTGAATTTGTTGGTGTTTTTCAATGTTGAGATTGTTGTTGTTTTTCAATGTTGAGGTTGTTGTTGAATTTGTTGGTGTTTTTAAATGTTGAGGTTGTTGTTGAATTTGCTGGTGTTTTGCAATGTTGAGGTTATTGTTGTTTTTCAATGATGAGGTAGTTGTTGAATTTGTTGGTGTTTTTCAATGTTGAGGTTGTTGTTGTTTTTCAATGTTGAGGTTGTTGTTGTATTTGTTGGTGTTTTTCAATTTCGAGGTTGTTGTTGAATTTGTTGTTGTTTTTCAATGTTGAAGTTGTTGTTGAATTTGTTGGTGTTTTTCAATGTTGAGGTTGTTGTTGTTTTTCAATGTTGAGGTTGTCGTTGAATTTGTTGGTGTTTTTCAATGTTGAGGTTGTTGTTGTTTTTCAATGTTGAGGGTGTTGTTGAATTTGTTTGTGTTTTTCAATGTTGAAGTTGTTGTTGAATTTGTTGGTGTTTTTCAATGTTGAGGTTGTTGTTGTTTTTCAATGTTGAGGTTGTTGTTGAATTTGTTGGTGTTTTTCAATGTTGAGGTTGTTGTTGTTTTTCAATGTTGAGGTTGTTGTTGAATTTGTTGGTGTTTTTCAATGACGAGGTTGTTGTTGAATTTGTTGGTGTTTTTCAATGTTGAAGTTGTTGTTGAATTTGTTGGTGTTTTTCAATCTGAGATTGTTGTTGTTTTTCAATGTTGAGGTTGTTGTTGAATTTGTTGGTGTTTTTAAATGTTGAGGTTGTTGTTGAATTTGCTGGTGTTTTGCAATGTTGAGGATGTTGTTGTTTTTCAATGATGAGGTAGTTGTTGAATTTGTTGGTGTTTTTCAATGTTGAGGTTGTTGTTTTTCAATGTTGCGGTTGTTGTTGTATTTGTTGGTGTTTTTCAATTTCGAGGTTGTTGTTGAATTTGTTGTTGTTTTTCAATGTTGAAGTTGTTGTTGAATTTGTTGGTGTTTTTCAATGTTGAGGTTGTTGTTGTTTTTCAATGTTGAGGTTGTTGTTGAATTTGTTGGTGTTTTTCAATGTTGAGGTTGTTGTTGTTTTTCAATGTTGAGGGTGTTGTTGAATTTGTTGGTGTTTTTCAATGTTGAAGTTGTTGTTGAATTTGTTGGTGTTTTTCAATGTTGAGGTTGTTGTTGTTTTTCAATGTTGAGGTTGTTGTTGAATTTGTTGGTGTTTTTCAATGTTGAGTTTGTTGTTGTTTTTCAATGTTGAGGTTGTTGTTGAATTTGTTGGTGTCTTTCAATGTTGAGGTTGTTGTTGTTTTTCAATGTTGAGGTTGTTGTTGAATTTGTTGGTGTTTTTCAATGTTGAGGTTGTTGTTCAATTTGTTGGTGTTTTTCAATGTTGAGGTTGTTGTTGTTTTTCAATGTTGAGGTTGTTGTTGAGTTTGTTGGTGTTTTTCAATGTTGAGGTTGTTGTTGAATTTGTTGGTGTTTTTCAATGTTGAGGTTGTTGTTGAATTTGTTGGTGTTTTTCAATGTTGAGGTTGTTGTTGTTTTTCAATGTTGAGGTTGTTGAATTTGTTGGTGTTTTTCAATCTTGAGTTTGTTGTTGAATTTGTTGGTGTTTTTCAATGTTGAGGTTGTTGTTGAATTTGCTGGTGTTTTGCAATGTTGAGGTTGTTGTTGTTTTTCAATGATGAGGTAGTTGTTGAATTTGTTGGTGTTTTTCAATGTTGAGGTTGTTGTTGTTTTTCAATGCTGAGGTTGTTGTTGTATTTGTTGGTGTTTTTCAATTTCGAGGTTGTTGTTGAATTTGTTGTTGTTTTTCAATGTAGAAGTTGTTGTTGAATTTGTTGGTGTTTTTCAATGTTGAGGTTGTTGTTGTTTTTCAATGTTGAGGTTGTTGTTGAATTTGTTGGTGTTTTTCAATGTTGAGGTTGTTGTTGTTTTTCAATGTTGAGGGTGTTCTTGAATTTGTTGGTGTTTTTCAATGTTGAGTTTGTTGTTGTTTTTCAATGTTGAGGTTGTTGTTGAATTTGTTGGTGTCTTTCAATGTTGAGGTTGTTGTTGCTTTTCAATGTTGAGGTTGTTGTTGAATTTGTTGCTGTTTTTCAATGTTGAGGTTGTTGGTGTTTTTCAATGTTGAGGTTGTTGTTGAATTTGTTGGTGTTTTTCAATGTTGAGGTTGTTGTTCAATTTGTTGGTGTTTTTCAATGTTGAGGTTGTTGTTGTTTTTCAATGTTGAGGTTGTTGTTGAGTTTGTTGGTGTTTTTCAATGTTGAGGTTGTTGTTGAATTTGTTGGTGTTTTTCAATGTTGAGGTTGTTGTTGAATTTGTTGGTGTTTTTCAATGTTGAGGTTGTTGTTCAATTTGTTGGTGTTTTTCAATGTTGAGGTTGTTGTTGTTTTTCAATGTTGAGGTTGTTGAATTTGTTGGTGTTTTTCAATCTTGAGTTTGTTGTTGAATTTGTTGGTGTTTTTCAATTTCGAGGTTGTTGTTGAATTTGTTGGTGTTTTTCAATGTTGAGGTTGTTGTTGAATTTGTTGGTGTTTTTCAATGTTGAGGTTGTTGTTTTTCAATGTTGAGGTTGTTGTTGAATTTGTTGGTATTTTTCAATGTTGAGGTTGTTGTTGTTTTTCAATGCTGAGGTTGTTGTTGAATTTGTTGGTGTTTTTCAATGTTGAGGTTGTTGTTGAATTTGTTGGTGTTTTTCAATGTTGAGGTTGTTGTTGTTTTTCAATGTTGAGGTTGTTGTTGAATTTGTTGGTGTTTTTCAATGTTGAGGTTGTTGTTGTTTTTCAATGTTGAGGTTGTTGTTGAATTTGTTGGTGTTTTTCAATGTTGAGGTTGTTGTTGAATTTGTTGGTGTTTTTCAATGTTGAGGTTGTTGTTGTTTTTCAATGTTGAGGTTGTTGTTGAATTTGTTGGTGTTTTTCAATGTCGAGGTTGTTGTTGAATTTGTTGGTGTTTTTCAATTTTGAAGTTGTTGTTGAATTTGTTGGTGTTTTTCAATGTTGAGGTTGTTGTTGTTCTTCAATGTTGAGGTTGTTGTTGAATTTGTTGGTGTTTTTCAATGTTGAGATTGTTGTTGTTTTTCAATGTTGAGGTTGTTGTTGAATTTGTTGGTGTTTTTAAATGTTGAGGTTGTTGTTGAATTTGCTGGTGTTTTGCAATGTTGAGGTTGTTGTTGTTTTTCAATGATGAGGTAGTTGTTGAATTTGTTGGTGTTTTTCAATGTTGAGGTTGTTGTTGTTTTTCAATGTTGAGGTTGTTGTTGTATTTGTTGGTGTTTTTCAATTTCGAGGTTGTTGTTGAATTTGTTGTTGTTTTTCAATGTTGAAGTTGTTGTTGAATTTGTTGGTGTTTTTCAATGTTGAGGTTGTTGTTGTTTTTCAATGTTGAGGTTGTCGTTGAATTTGTTGGTGTTTTTCAATGTTGAGGTTGTTGTTGTTTTTCAATGTTGAGGGTGTTGTTGAATTTGTTTGTGTTTTTCAATGTTGAAGTTGTTGTTGAATTTGTTGGTGTTTTTCAATGTTGAGGTTGTTGTTGTTTTTCAATGTTGAGGTTGTTGTTGAATTTGTTGGTGTTTTTCAATGTTGAGGTTGTTGTTGTTTTTCAATGTTGAGGTTGTTGATGAATTTGTTGGTGTTTTTCAATGACGAGGTTGTTGTTGAATTTGTTGGTGTTTTTCAATGTTGAAGTTGTTGTTGAATTTGTTGGTGTTTTTCAATCTGAGATTGTTGTTGTTTTTCAATGTTGAGGTTGTTGTTGAATTTGTTGGTGTTTTTAAATGTTGAGGTTGTTGTTGAATTTGCTGGTGTTTTGCAATGTTGAGGATGTTGTTGTTTTTCAATGATGAGGTAGTTGTTGAATTTGTTGGTGTTTTTCAATGTTGAGGTTGTTGTTTTTCAATGTTGCGGTTGTTGTTTTATTTGTTGGTGTTTTTCAATTTCGAGGTTGTTGTTGAATTTGTTGTTGTTTTTCAATGTTGAAGTTGTTGTTGAATTTGTTGGTGTTTTTCAATGTTGAGGTTGTTGTTGTTTTTCAATGTTGAGGTTGTTGTTGAATTTGTTGGTGTTTTTCAATGTTGAGGTTGTTGTTGTTTTTCAATGTTGAGGGTGTTGTTGAATTTGTTGGTGTTTTTCAATGTTGAAGTTGTTGTTGAATTTGTTGGTGTTTTTCAATGTTGAGGTTGTTGTTGTTTTTCAATGTTGAGGTTGTTGTTGAATTTGTTGGTGTTTTTCAATGTTGAGTTTGTTGTTGTTTTTCAATGTTGAGGTTGTTGTTGAATTTGTTGGTGTCTTTCAATGTTGAGGTTGTTGTTGTTTTTCAATGTTGAGGTTGTTGTTGAATTTGTTGGTGTTTTTCAATGTTGAGGTTGTTGTTCAATTTGTTGGTGTTTTTCAATGTTGAGGTTGTTGTTGTTTTTCAATGTTGAGGTTGTTGTTGAGTTTGTTGGTGTTTTTCAATGTTGAGGTTGTTTTGAATTTGTTGGTGTTTTTCAATGTTGAGGTTGTTGTTGAATTTGTTGGTGTTTTTCAATGTTGAGGTTGTTGTTGTTTTTCAATGTTGAGGTTGTTGAATTTGTTGGTGTTTTTCAATCTTGAGTTTGTTGTTGAATTTGTTGGTGTTTTTCAATGTTGAGGTTGTTGTTGAATTTGCTGGTGTTTTGCAATGTTGAGGTTGTTGTTGTTTTTCAATGATGAGGTAGTTGTTGAATTTGTTGGTGTTTTTCAATGTTGAGGTTGTTGTTGTTTTTCAATGCTGAGGTTGTTGTTGTATTTGTTGGTGTTTTTCAATTTCGAGGTTGTTGTTGAATTTGTTGTTGTTTTTCAATGTAGAAGTTGTTGTTGAATTTGTTGGTGTTTTTCAATGTTGAGGTTGTTGTTGTTTTTCAATGTTGAGGTTGTTGTTGAATTTGTTGGTGTTTTTCAATGTTGAGGTTGTTGTTGTTTTTCAATGTTGAGGGTGTTCTTGAATTTGTTGGTGTTTTTCAATGTTGAGTTTGTTGTTGTTTTTCAATGTTGAGGTTGTTGTTGAATTTGTTGGTGTCTTTCAATGTTGAGGTTGTTGTTGCTTTTCAATGTTGAGGTTGTTGTTGAATTTGTTGCTGTTTTTCAATGTTGAGGTTGTTGGTGTTTTTCAATGTTGAGGTTGTTGTTGAATTTGTTGGTGTTTTTCAATGTTGAGGTTGTTGTTCAATTTGTTGGTGTTTTTCAATGTTGAGGTTGTTGTTGTTTTTCAATGTTGAGGTTGTTGTTGAGCTTGTTGGTGTTTTTCAATGTTGAGGTTGTTGTTGAATTTGTTGGTGTTTTTCAATGTTGAGGTTGTTGTTGAATTTGTTGGTGTTTTTCAATGTTGAGGTTGCTGTTGTTTTTCAATGTTGAGGTTGTTGAATTTGTTGGTGTTTTTCAATCTTGAGTTTGTTGTTGAATTTGTTGGTGTTTTTCAATTTCGAGGTTGTTGTTGAATTTGTTGGTGTTTTTCAATGTTGAGGTTGTTGTTGAATTTGTTGGTGTTTTTCAATGTTGAGGTTGTTGTTGTTTTTCAATGTTGAGGTTGTTGTTGAATTTGTTGGTGTTTTTCAATGTTGAGGTTGTTGTTGTTTTTCAATGCTGAGGTTGTTGTTGAATTTGCTGGTGTTTTTCAATGTTGAGGTTGTTGTTGAATTTGTTGGTGTTTTTCAATGTTGAGGTTGTTGTTGTTTTTCAATGTTGAGGTTGTTGTTGAATTTGTTGGTGTTTTTCAATGTTGAGATTGTTGTTGTTTTTCAATGTTGAGGTTGTTGTTGAATTTGTTGGTGTTTTTCAATGTTGAGGTTGTTGTTGAATTTGTTGGTGTTTTTCAATGTTGAGGTTGTTGTTGTTTTTCAATGTTGAGGTTATTGTTGAATTTGTTGGTGTTTTTCAATGTTGAGGTTGTTGTTGTTTTTCAATGTTGAGGTTGTTGTTGAATTTGTTGGTGTTTTTCAGTGTTGAGGTTGTTGTTGTTTTTCAATGTTGAGGTTGTTGTTGAATTTGTTGGTGTTTTTCAATGTCGAGGTTGTTGTTGAATTTGTTGGTGTTTTTCAATTTTGAAGTTGTTGTTGAATTTGTTGGTGTTTTTCAATGTTGAGGTTGTTGTTGTTCTTCAATGTTGAGGTTGTTGTTGAATTTGTTGGTGTTTTTCAATGTTGAGATTGTTGTTGTTTTTCAATGTTGAGGTTGTTGTTGAATTTGTTGGTGTTTTTAAATGTTGAGGTTGTTGTTGAATTTGCGGGTGTTTTGCAATGTTGAGGTTGTTGTTGTTTTTCAATGATGAGGTAGTTGTTGAATTTGTTGGTGTTTTTCAATGTTGAGGTTGTTGTTGTTTTTCAATGTTGAGGTTGTTGTTGTATTTGTTGGTGTTTTTCAATTTCGAGGTTGTTGTTGAATTTGTTGTTGTTTTTCAATGTTGAAGTTGTTGTTGAATTTGTTGGTGTTTTTCAATGTTGAGGTTGTTGTTGTTTTTCAATGTTGAGGTTGTCGTTGAATTTGTTGGTGTTTTTCAATGTTGAGGTTGTTGTTGTTTTTCAATGTTGAGGGTGTTGTTGAATTTGTTGGTGTTTTTCAATGTTCAAGTTGTTGTTGAATTTGTTGGTGTTTTTCAATGTTGAGGTTGTTGTTGTTTTTCAATGTTGAGGTTGTTGTTGAATTTGTTGGTGTTTTTCAATGTTGAGTTCGTTGTTGTTTTTCAATGTTGAGGTTGTTGTTGAATTTGTTGGTGTCTTTCAATGTTGAGGTTGTTGTTGTTTTTCAATGTTGAGGTTGTTGTTGAATTTGTTGGTGTTTTTCAATGTTGAGGTTGTTGGTGTTTTTCAATGTTGAGGTTGTTGTTGAATTTGTTGGTGTTTTTCAATGTTGAGGTTGTTGTTCAATTTGTTGGTGTTTTTCAATGTTGAGGTTGTTGTTGTTTTTCAATGTTGAGGTTGTTGTTGAGTTTGTCGGTGTTTTTCAATGTTGAGGTTGTTGTTGAATTTGTTGGTGTTTTTCAATGTTGAGGTTGTTGTTGAATTTGTTGGTGTTTTTCAATGTTGAGGTTGTTGTTGTTTTTCAATGTTGAGGTTGTTGATTTTGTTGGTGTTTTTCAATCTTGAGTTTGTTGTTGAATTTGTTGGTGTTCTTCAATGTTGAGGTTGTTGTTGAATTTGTTGGTATTTTTCAATGTTGAGGTTGTTGTTGTTTTTCAATGTTGAGGTTGTTGTTGAGTTTGTTGGTGTTTTTCAATGTTGAGGTTGTTGTTGAATTTGTTGGTGTTTTTCAATGTTGAGGTTGTTGTTGAATGTGTTGGTGTTTTTCAATGTTGAGGTTGTTGTTGTTTTTCAATGTTGAGGTTGTTGTTGAATTTGTTGGTGTTTTTCAATGTTGAGGTTGTTGTTGTTTTTCAATGTTGAGGTTGTTGTTGAATTTGTTGGTGTTTTTCAATGTTGAGGTTGTTGTTGAATTTGTTGGTGTTTTTCAATGTTGAGGTTGTTGTTGTTTTTCAATGTTGAGGTTATTGTTGAATTTGTTGGTGTTTTTCAATGTTGAGGTTGTTGTTGTTTTTCAATGTTGAGGTTGTTGTTGAATTTGTTGGTGTTTTTCAATGTTGAGGTTGTTGTTGTTTTTCAATGTTGAGGTTGTTGTTGAATTTGTTGGTGTTTTTCAATGTCGAGGTTGTTGTTGAATTTGTTGGTGTTTTTCAATTTTGAAGTTGTTGTTGAATTTGTTGGTGTTTTTCAATGTTGAGGTTGTTGTTGTTCTTCAATGTTGAGGTTGTTGTTGAATTTGTTGGTGTTTTTCAATGTTGAGATTGTTGTTGTTTTTCAATGTTGAGGTTGTTGTTGAATTTGTTGGTGTTTTTAAATGTTGAGGTTGTTGTTGAATTTGCTGATGTTTTGCAATGTTGAGGTTGTTGTTGTTTTTCAATGATGAGGTAGTTGTTGAATTTGTTGGTGTTTTTCAATGTTGAGGTTGTTGTTGTTTTTCAATGTTGAGGTTGTTGTTGTATTTGTTGGTATTTTTCAATTTCGAGGTTGTTGTTGAATTTGTTGTTGCTTTTCAATGTTGAAGTTGTTGTTGAATTTGTTGGTGTTTTTAAATGTTGAGGTTGTTGTTGTTTTTCAATGTTGAGGTTGTCGTTGAATTTGTTGGTGTTTTTCAATGTTGAGGTTGTTGTTGTTTTTCAATGTTGAGGGTGTTGTTGAATTTGTTGGTGTTTTTCAATGTTGAAGTTGTTGTTGAATTTGTTGGTGTTTTTCAATGTTGAGGTTGTTGTTGTTTTTCAATGTTGAGGTTGTTGTTGAATTTGTTGGTGTTTTTCAATGTTGAGTTCGTTGTTGTTTTTCAATGTTGAGGTTGTTGTTGTTTTTCACTGTTGAGGTTGTTGTTGAATTTGTTGGTGTTTTTCAATGTTGAGGTTGTTGTTGAATTTGTTGGTGTTTTTCAATGTTGAGGTTGTTGTTGTTTTTCAATGTTGAGGTTATTGTTGAATTTGTTGGTGTTTTTCAATGTTGAGGTTGTTGTTGTTTTTCAATGTTGAGGTTGTTGTTGAATTTGTTGGTGTTTTTCAGTGTTGAGGTTGTTGTTGTTTTTCAATGTTGAGGTTGTTGTTGAATTTGTTGGTGTTTTTCAATGTCGAGGTTGTTGTTGAATTTGTTGGTGTTTTTCAATTTTGAAGTTGTTGTTGAATTTGTTGGTGTTTTTCAATGTTGAGGTTGTTGTTGTTCTTCAATGTTGAGGCTGTTGTTGAATTTGTTGGTGTTTTTCAATGTTGAGATTGTTGTTGTTTTTCAATGTTGAGATTGTTGTTGAATTTGTTGGTGTTTTTAAATGTTGAGGTTGTTGTTGAATTTGCTGGTGTTTTGCAATGTTGAGGTTGTTGTTGTTTTTCAATGATGAGGTAGTTGTTGAATTTGTTGGTGTTTTTCAATGTTGAGGTTGTTGTTGTTTTTCAATGTTGAGGTTGTTGTTGTATTTGTTGGTGTTTTTCAATTTCGAGGTTGTTGTTGAATTTGTTGTTGTTTTTCAATGTTGAAGTTGTTGTTGAATTTGTTGGTGTTTTTCAATGTTGAGGTTGTTGTTGTTTTTCAATGTTGAGGTTGTCGTTGAATTTGTTGGTGTTTTTCAATGTTGAGGTTGTTGTTGTTTTTCAATGTTGAGGGTGTTGTTGAATTTGTTGGTGTTTTTCAATGTTCAAGTTGTTGTTGAATTTGTTGGTGTTTTTCAATGTTGAGGTTGTTGTTGTTTTTCAATGTTGAGGTTGTTGTTGAATTTGTTGGTGTTTTTCAATGTTGAGTTCGTTGTTGTTTTTCAATGTTGAGGTTGTTGTTGAATTTGTTGGTGTCTTTCAATGTTGAGGTTGTTGTTGTTTTTCAATGTTGAGGTTGTTGTTGAATTTGTTGGTGTTTTTCAATGTTGAGGTTGTTGGTGTTTTTCAATGTTGAGGTTGTTGTTGAATTTGTTGGTGTTTTTCAATGTTGAGGTTGTTGTTCAATTTGTTGGTGCTTTTCAATGTTGAGGTTGTTGTTGTTTTTCAATGTTGAGGTTGTTGTTGAGTTTGTTGGTGTTTTTCAATGTTGAGGTTGTTGTTGAATTTGTTGGTGTTTTTCAATGTTGAGGTTGTTGTTGAATTTGTTGGTGTTTTTCAATGTTGAGGTTGTTGTTGTTTTTCAATGTTGAGGTTGTTGAATTTGTTGGTGTTTTTCAATCTTGAGTTTGTTGCTGAATTTGTTGGTGTTCTTCAATGTTGAGGTTGTTGTTGAATTTGTTGGTATTTTTCAATGTTGAGGTTGTTGTTGTTTTTCAATGTTGAGGTTGTTGCTGAGTTTGTTGGTGTTTTTCAATGTTGAGGTTGTTGCTGAATTTGTTGGTGTTTTTCAATGTTGAGGTTGTTGTTGAATGTGTTGGTGTTTTTCAATGTTGAGGTTGTTGTTGTTTTTCAATGTTGAGGTTGTTGTTGAATTTGTTGGTGTTTTTCAATGTTGAGGTTGTTGTTGTTTTTCAATGTTGAGGTTGTTGTTGAATTTGTTGGTGTTTTTCAATGTTGAGGTTGTTGTTGAATTTGTTGGTGTTTTTCAATGTTGAGGTTGTTGTTGTTTTTCAATGTTGAGGTTGTTGTTGAATTTGTTGGTGTTTTTCAATGTCGAGGTTGTTGTTGAATTTGTTGGTGTTTTTCAATTTTGAAGTTGTTGTTGAATTTGTTGGTGTTTTTCAATGTTGAGGTTGTTGTTGTTCTTCAATGTTGAGGTTGTTGTTGAATTTGTTGGTGTTTTTCAATGTTGAGATTGTTGTTGTTTTTCAATGTTGAGGTTGTTGTTGAATTTGTTGGTGTTTTTAAATGTTGAGGTTGTTGTTGAATTTGCTGGTGTTTTGCAATGTTGAGGTTGTTGTTGTTTTTCAATGATGAGGTAGTTGTTGAATTTGTTGGTGTTTTTCAATGTTGAGGTTGTTGTTGTTTTTCAATGCTGAGGTTGTTGTTGTATTTGTTGGTGTTTTTCAATTTCGAGGTTGTTGTTGAATTTGTTGTTGCTTTTCAATGTTGAAGTTGTTGTTGAATTTGTTGGTGTTTTTCAATGTTGAGGTTGTTGTTGTTTTTCAATGTTGAGGTTGTCGTTGAATTTGTTGGTGTTTTTCAATGTTGAGGTTGTTGTTGTTTTTCAATGTTGAGGGTGTTGTTGAATTTGTTGGTGTTTTTCAATGTTGAAGTTGTTGTTGAATTTGTTGGTGTTTTTCAATGTTGAAGTTGTTGTTGTTTTTCAATGTTGAGGTTGTTGTTGAATTTGTTGGTGTTTTTCAATGTTGAGTTCGTTGTTGTTTTTCAATGTTGAGGTTGTTGTTGAATTTGTTGGTGTCTTTCAATGTTGAGGTTGTTGTTGTTTTTCAATGTTGAGGTTGTTGTTGAATTTGTTGGTGTTTTTCAATGTTGAGGTTGTTGGTGTTTTTCAATGTTGAGGTTGTTGTTGAATTTGTTGGTGTTTTTCAATGTTGAGGTTGTTGTTCAATTTGTTGGTGTTTTTCAATGTTGAGGTTGTTGTTGTTTTTCAATGTTGAGGTTGTTGTTGAGTTTGTTGGTGTTTATCAATGTTGAGGTTGTTGTTGAATTTGTTGGTGTTTTTCAATGTTGAGGTTGTTGTTGAATTTGTTGGTGTTTTTCAATGTTGAGGTTGTTGTTGTTTTTCAATGTTGAGGTTGTTGAATTTGTTGGTGTTTTTCAATCTTGAGTTTTTTGTTTAATTTGTTGGTGTTCTTCAATGTTGAGGTTGTTGTTGTTTTTCAATGTTGAGGTTGTTGTTGAATTTGTTGGTGTTTTTCAGTGTTGAGGTTGTTGTTGTTTTTCAATGTTGAGGTTGTTGTTGAATTTGTTGGTGTTTTTCAATGTCGAGGTTGTTGTTGAATTTGTTGGTGTTTTTCAATTTTGAAGTTGTTGTTGAATTTGTTGGTGTTTTTCAATGTTGAGGTTGTTGTTGTTCTTCAATGTTGAGGCTGTTGTTGAATTTGTTGGTGTTTTTCAATGTTGAGATTGTTGTTGTTTTTCAATGTTGAGGTTGTTGTTGAATTTGTTGGTGTTTTTAAATGTTGAGGTTGTTGTTGAATTTGCTGGTGTTTTGCAATGTTGAGGTTGTTGTTGTTTTTCAATGATGAGGTAGTTGTTGAATTTGTTGGTGTTTTTCAATGTTGAGGTTGTTGTTGTTTTTCAATGTTGAGGTTGTTGTTGTATTTGTTGGTGTTTTTCAATTTCGAGGTTGTTGTTGAATTTGTTGTTGTTTTTCAATGTTGAAGTTGTTGTTGAATTTGTTGGTGTTTTTCAATGTTGAGGTTGTTGTTGTTTTTCAATGTTGAGGTTGTCGTTGAATTTGTTGGTGTTTTTCAATGTTGAGGTTGTTGTTGTTTTTCAATGTTGAGGGTGTTGTTGAATTTGTTGGTGTTTTTCAATGTTCAAGTTGTTGTTGAATTTGTTGGTGTTTTTCAATGTTGAGGTTGTTGTTGTTTTTCAATGTTGAGGTTGTTGTTGAATTTGTTGGTGTTTTTCAATGTTGAGTTCGTTGTTGTTTTTCAATGTTGAGGTTGTTGTTGAATTTGTTGGTGTCTTTCAATGTTGAGGTTGTTGTTGTTTTTCAATGTTGAGGTTGTTGTTGAATTTGTTGGTGTTTTTCAATGTTGAGGTTGTTGGTGTTTTTCAATGTTGAGGTTGTTGTTGAATTTGTTGGTGTTTTTCAATGTTGAGGTTGTTGTTGAATTTGTTGGTGTTTTTCAATGTTGAGGTTGTTGTTGTTTTTCAATGTTGAGGTTGTTGAATTTGTTGGTGTTTTTCAATCTTGAGTTTGTTGTTGAATTTGTTGGTGTTCTTCAATGTTGAGGTTGTTGTTGAATTTGTTGGTATTTTTCAATGTTGAGGTTGTTGTTGTTTTTCAATGATGAGGTAGTTGTTGAATTTGTTGGTGTTTTTCAATGTTGAGGTTGTTGTTGTATTTGTTGGTGTTTTTCAATTTCGAGGTTGTTGTTGAATTTGTTGTTGCTTTTCAATGTTGAAGTTGTTGTTGAATTTGTTGGTGTTTTTCAATGTTGAGGTTGTTGTTGTTTTTCAATGTTGAGGTTGTCGTTGAATTTGTTGGTGTTTTTCAATGTTGAGGTTGTTGTTGTTTTTCAATGTTGAGGTTGTTGTTGAGTTTGTTGGTGTTTTTCAATGTTGAGGTTGTTGTTGAATTTGTTGGTGTTTTTCAATGTTGAGGTTGTTGTTGAATTTGTTGGTGTTTTTCAATGTTGAGGTTGTTGTTGTTTTTCAATGTTGAGGTTGTTGAATTTGTTGGTGTTTTTCAATCTTGAGTTTGTTGTTGAATTTGTTGGTGTTCTTCAATGTTGAGGTTGTTGTTGAATTTGTTGGTATTTTTCAATGTTGAGGTTGTTGTTGTTTTTCAATGATGAGGTAGTTGTTGAATTTGTTGGTGTTTTTCAATGTTGAGGTTGTTGTTGTATTTGTTGGTGTTTTTCAATTTCGAGGTTGTTGTTGAATTTGTTGTTGCTTTTCAATGTTGAAGTTGTTGTTGAATTTGTTGGTGTTTTTCAATGTTGAGGTTGTTGTTGTTTTTCAATGTTGAGGTTGTCGTTGAATTTGTTGGTGTTTTTCAATGTTGAGGTTGTTGTTGTTTTTCAATGTTGAGGGTGTTGTTGAATTTGTTGGTGTTTTTCAATGTTGAAGTTGTTGTTGAATTTGTTGGTGTTTTTCAATGTTGAGGTTGTTGTTGTTTTTCAATGTTGAGGTTGTTGTTGAATTTGTTGGTGTTTTTCAATGTTGAGTTCGTTGTTGTTTTTCAATGTTGAGGTTGTTGTTGAATTTGTTGGTGTCTTTCAATGTTGAGGTTGTTGTTGTTTTTCAATGTTGAGGTTGTTGTTGAATTTGTTGGTGTTTTTCAATGTTGAGGTTGTTGGTGTTTTTCAATGTTGAGGTTGTTGTTGAATTTGTTGGTGTTTTTCAATGTTGAGGTTGTTGTTCAATTTGTTGGTGTTTTTCAATGTTGAGGTTGTTGTTGTTTTTCAATGTTGAGGTTGTTGTTGAGTTTGTTGGTGTTTATCAATGTTGAGGTTGTTGTTGAATTTGTTGGTGTTTTTCAATGTTGAGGTTGTTGTTGAATTTGTTGGTGTTTTTCAATGTTGAGGTTGTTGTTGTTTTTCAATGTTGAGGTTGTTGAATTTGTTGGTGTTTTTCAATCTTGAGTTTTTTGTTTAATTTGTTGGTGTTCTTCAATGTTGAGGTTGTTGTTGTTTTTCAATGTTGAGGTTGTTGTTGAATTTGTTGGTGTTTTTCAGTGTTGAGGTTGTTGTTGTTTTTCAATGTTGAGGTTGTTGTTGAATTTGTTGGTGTTTTTCAATGTCGAGGTTGTTGTTGAATTTGTTGGTGTTTTTCAATTTTGAAGTTGTTGTTGAATTTGTTGGTGTTTTTCAATGTTGAGGTTGTTGTTGTTCTTCAATGTTGAGGCTGTTGTTGAATTTGTTGGTGTTTTTCAATGTTGAGGTTGTTGTTGTTTTTCAATGTTGAGGGTGTTGTTGAATTTGTTGGTGTTTTTCAATGTTCAAGTTGTTGTTGAATTTGTTGGTGTTTTTCAATGTTGAGGTTGTTGTTGTTTTTCAATGTTGAGGTTGTTGTTGAATTTGTTGGTGTTTTTCAATGTTGAGTTCGTTGTTGTTTTTCAATGTTGAGGTTGTTGTTGAATTTGTTGGTGTCTTTCAATGTTGAGGTTGTTGTTGTTTTTCAATGTTGAGGTTGTTGTTGAATTTGTTGGTGTTTTTCAATGTTGAGGTTGTTGGTGTTTTTCAATGTTGAGGTTGTTGTTGAATTTGTTGGTGTTTTTCAATGTTGAGGTTGTTGTTCAATTTGTTGGTGTTTTTCAATGTTGAGGTTGTTGTTGTTTTTCAATGTTGAGGTTGTTGTTGAGTTTGTTGGTGTTTTTCAATGTTGAGGTTGTTGTTGAATTTGTTGGTGTATTTCAATGTTGAGGTTGTTGTTGAATTTGTTGGTGTTTTTCAATGTTGAGGTTGTTGTTGTTTTTCAATGTTGAGGTTGTTGAATTTGTTGGTGTTTTTCAATCTTGAGTTTGTTGTTGAATTTGTTGGTGTTCTTCAATGTTGAGGTTGTTGTTGAATTTGTTGGTATTTTTCAATGTTGAGGTTGTTGTTGTTTTTCAATGTTGAGGTTGTTGTTGAGTTTGTTGGTGTTTTTCAATGTTGAGGTTGTTGTTGAATTTGTTGGTGTTTTTCAATGTTGAGGTTGTTGTTGAATGTGTTGGTGTTTTTCAATGTTGAGGTTGTTGTTGTTTTTCAATGTTGAGGTTGTTGTTGAATTTGTTGGTGTTTTTCAATGTTGAGGTTGTTGTTGTTTTTCAATGTTGAGGTTGTTGTTGAATTTGTTGGTGTTTTTCAATGTTGAGGTTGTTGTTGAATTTGTTGGTGTTTTTCAATGTTGAGGTTGTTGTTGTTTTTCAATGTTGAGGTTATTGTTGAATTTGTTGGTGTTTTTCAATGTTGAGGTTGTTGTTGTTTTTCAATGTTGAGGTTGTTGTTGAATTTGTTGGTGTTTTTCAATGTTGAGGTTGTTGTTGTTTTTCAATGTTGAGGTTGTTGTTGAATTTGTTGGTGTTTTTCAATGTCGAGGTTGTTGTTGAATTTGTTGGTGTTTTTCAATTTTGAAGTTGTTGTTGAATTTGTTGGTGTTTTTCAATGTTGAGGTTGTTGTTGTTCTTCAATGTTGAGGTTGTTGTTGAATTTGTTGGTGTTTTTCAATGTTGAGATTGTTGTTGTTTTTCAATGTTGAGGTTGTTGTTGAATTTGTTGGTGTTTTTAAATGTTGAGGTTGTTGTTGAATTTGCTGGTGTTTTGCAATGTTGAGGTTGTTGTTGTTTTTCAATGATGAGGTAGTTGTTGAATTTGTTGGTGTTTTTCAATGTTGAGGTTGTTGTTGTTTTTCAATGTTGAGGTTGTTGTTGTATTTGTTGGTGTTTTTCAATTTCGAGGTTGTTGTTGAATTTGTTGTTGCTTTTCAATGTTGAAGTTGTTGTTGAATTTGTTGGTGTTTTTCAATGTTGAGGTTGTTGTTGTTTTTCAATGTTGAGGTTGTCGTTGAATTTGTTGGTGTTTTTCAATGTTGAGGTTGTTGTTGTTTTTCAATGTTGAGGGTGTTGTTGAATTTGTTGGTGTTTTTCAATGTTGAAGTTGTTGTTGAATTTGTTGGTGTTTTTCAATGTTGAAGTTGTTGTTGTTTTTCAATGTTGAGGTTGTTGTTGAATTTGTTGGTGTTTTTCAATGTTGAGTTCGTTGTTGTTTTTCAATGTTGAGGTTGTTGTTGAATTTGTTGGTGTCTTTCAATGTTGAGGTTGTTGTTGTTTTTCAATGTTGAGGTTGTTGTTGAATTTGTTGGTGTTTTTCAATGTTGAGGTTGTTGGTGTTTTTCAATGTTGAGGTTGTTGTTGAATTTGTTGGTGTTTTTCAATGTTGAGGTTGTTGTTCAATTTGTTGGTGTTTTTCAATGTTGAGGTTGTTGTTGTTTTTCAATGTTGAGGTTGTTGTTGAGTTTGTTGGTGTTTATCAATGTTGAGGTTGTTGTTGAATTTGTTGGTGTTTTTCAATGTTGAGGTTGTTGTTGAATTTGTTGGTGTTTTTCAATGTTGAGGTTGTTGTTGTTTTTCAATGTTGAGGTTGTTGAATTTGTTGGTGTTTTTCAATCTTGAGTTTTTTGTTTAATTTGTTGGTGTTCTTCAATGTTGAGGTTGTTGTTGTTTTTCAATGTTGAGGTTGTTGTTGAATTTGTTGGTGTTTTTCAGTGTTGAGGTTGTTGTTGTTTTTCAATGTTGAGGTTGTTGTTGAATTTGTTGGTGTTTTTCAATGTCGAGGTTGTTGTTGAATTTGTTGGTGTTTTTCAATTTTGAAGTTGTTGTTGAATTTGTTGGTGTTTTTCAATGTTGAGGTTGTTGTTGTTCTTCAATGTTGAGGCTGTTGTTGAATTTGTTGGTGTTTTTCAATGTTGAGATTGTTGTTGTTTTTCAATGTTGAGGTTGTTGTTGAATTTGTTGGTGTTTTTAAATGTTGAGGTTGTTGTTGAATTTGCTGGTGTTTTGCAATGTTGAGGTTGTTGTTGTTTTTCAATGATGAGGTAGTTGTTGAATTTGTTGGTGTTTTTCAATGTTGAGGTTGTTGTTGTTTTTCAATGTTGAGGTTGTTGTTGTATTTGTTGGTGTTTTTCAATTTCGAGGTTGTTGTTGAATTTGTTGTTGTTTTTCAATGTTGAAGTTGTTGTTGAATTTGTTGGTGTTTTTCAATGTTGAGGTTGTTGTTGTTTTTCAATGTTGAGGTTGTCGTTGAATTTGTTGGTGTTTTTCAATGTTGAGGTTGTTGTTGTTTTTCAATGTTGAGGGTGTTGTTGAATTTGTTGGTGTTTTTCAATGTTCAAGTTGTTGTTGAATTTGTTGGTGTTTTTCAATGTTGAGGTTGTTGTTGTTTTTCAATGTTGAGGTTGTTGTTGAATTTGTTGGTGTTTTTCAATGTTGAGTTCGTTGTTGTTTTTCAATGTTGAGGTTGTTGTTGAATTTGTTGGTGTCTTTCAATGTTGAGGTTGTTGTTGTTTTTCAATGTTGAGGTTTTTGTTGAATTTGTTGGTGTTTTTCAATGTTGAGGTTGTTGGTGTTTTTCAATGTTGAGGTTGTTGTTGAATTTGTTGGTGTTTTTCAATGTTGAGGTTGTTGTTGAATTTGTTGGTGTTTTTCAATGTTGAGGTTGTTGTTGTTTTTCAATGTTGAGGTTGTTGAATTTGTTGGTGTTTTTCAATCTTGAGTTTGTTGTTGAATTTGTTGGTGTTCTTCAATGTTGAGGTTGTTGTTGAATTTGTTGGTATTTTTCAATGTTGAGGTTGTTGTTGTTTTTCAATGATGAGGTAGTTGTTGAATTTGTTGGTGTTTTTCAATGTTGAGGTTGTTGTTGTATTTGTTGGTGTTTTTCAATTTCGAGGTTGTTGTTGAATTTGTTGTTGCTTTTCAATGTTGAAGTTGTTGTTGAATTTGTTGGTGTTTTTCAATGTTGAGGTTGTTGTTGTTTTTCAATGTTGAGGTTGTCGTTGAATTTGTTGGTGTTTTTCAATGTTGAGGTTGTTGTTGTTTTTCAATGTTGAGGTTGTTGTTGAGTTTGTTGGTGTTTTTCAATGTTGAGGTTGTTGTTGAATTTGTTGGTGTTTTTCAATGTTGAGGTTGTTGTTGAATTTGTTGGTGTTTTTCAATGTTGAGGTTGTTGTTGTTTTTCAATGTTGAGGTTGTTGAATTTGTTGGTGTTTTTCAATCTTGAGTTTGTTGTTGAATTTGTTGGTGTTCTTCAATGTTGAGGTTGTTGTTGAATTTGTTGGTATTTTTCAATGTTGAGGTTGTTGTTGTTTTTCAATGATGAGGTAGTTGTTGAATTTGTTGGTGTTTTTCAATGTTGAGGTTGTTGTTGTATTTGTTGGTGTTTTTCAATTTCGAGGTTGTTGTTGAATTTGTTGTTGCTTTTCAATGTTGAAGTTGTTGTTGAATTTGTTGGTGTTTTTCAATGTTGAGGTTGTTGTTGTTTTTCAATGTTGAGGTTGTCGTTGAATTTGTTGGTGTTTTTCAATGTTGAGGTTGTTGTTGTTTTTCAATGTTGAGGGTGTTGTTGAATTTGTTGGTGTTTTTCAATGTTGAAGTTGTTGTTGAATTTGTTGGTGTTTTTCAATGTTGAGGTTGTTGTTGTTTTTCAATGTTGAGGTTGTTGTTGAATTTGTTGGTGTTTTTCAATGTTGAGTTCGTTGTTGTTTTTCAATGTTGAGGTTGTTGTTGAATTTGTTGGTGTCTTTCAATGTTGAGGTTGTTGTTGTTTTTCAATGTTGAGGTTGTTGTTGAATTTGTTGGTGTTTTTCAATGTTGAGGTTGTTGGTGTTTTTCAATGTTGAGGTTGTTGTTGAATTTGTTGGTGTTTTTCAATGTTGAGGTTGTTGTTCAATTTGTTGGTGTTTTTCAATGTTGAGGTTGTTGTTGTTTTTCAATGTTGAGGTTGTTGTTGAGTTTGTTGGTGTTTATCAATGTTGAGGTTGTTGTTGAATTTGTTGGTGTTTTTCAATGTTGAGGTTGTTGTTGAATTTGTTGGTGTTTTTCAATGTTGAGGTTGTTGTTGTTTTTCAATGTTGAGGTTGTTGAATTTGTTGGTGTTTTTCAATCTTGAGTTTTTTGTTTAATTTGTTGGTGTTCTTCAATGTTGAGGTTGTTGTTGTTTTTCAATGTTGAGGTTGTTGTTGAATTTGTTGGTGTTTTTCAGTGTTGAGGTTGTTGTTGTTTTTCAATGTTGAGGTTGTTGTTGAATTTGTTGGTGTTTTTCAATGTCGAGGTTGTTGTTGAATTTGTTGGTGTTTTTCAATTTTGAAGTTGTTGTTGAATTTGTTGGTGTTTTTCAATGTTGAGGTTGTTGTTGTTCTTCAATGTTGAGGCTGTTGTTGAATTTGTTGGTGTTTTTCAATGTTGAGGTTGTTGTTGTTTTTCAATGTTGAGGGTGTTGTTGAATTTGTTGGTGTTTTTCAATGTTCAAGTTGTTGTTGAATTTGTTGGTGTTTTTCAATGTTGAGGTTGTTGTTGTTTTTCAATGTTGAGGTTGTTGTTGAATTTGTTGGTGTTTTTCAATGTTGAGTTCGTTGTTGTTTTTCAATGTTGAGGTTGTTGTTGAATTTGTTGGTGTCTTTCAATGTTGAGGTTGTTGTTGTTTTTCAATGTTGAGGTTGTTGTTGAATTTGTTGGTGTTTTTCAATGTTGAGGTTGTTGGTGTTTTTCAATGTTGAGGTTGTTGTTGAATTTGTTGGTGTTTTTCAATGTTGAGGTTGTTGTTCAATTTGTTGGTGTTTTTCAATGTTGAGGTTGTTGTTGTTTTTCAATGTTGAGGTTGTTGTTGAGTTTGTTGGTGTTTTTCAATGTTGAGGTTGTTGTTGAATTTGTTGGTGTATTTCAATGTTGAGGTTGTTGTTGAATTTGTTGGTGTTTTTCAATGTTGAGGTTGTTGTTGTTTTTCAATGTTGAGGTTGTTGAATTTGTTGGTGTTTTTCAATCTTGAGTTTGTTGTTGAATTTGTTGGTGTTCTTCAATGTTGAGGTTGTTGTTGAATTTGTTGGTATTTTTCAATGTTGAGGTTGTTGTTGTTTTTCAATGTTGAGGTTGTTGTTGAGTTTGTTGGTGTTTTTCAATGTTGAGGTTGTTGTTGAATTTGTTGGTGTTTTTCAATGTTGAGGTTGTTGTTGAATGTGTTGGTGTTTTTCAATGTTGAGGTTGTTGTTGTTTTTCAATGTTGAGGTTGTTGTTGAATTTGTTGGTGTTTTTCAATGTTGAGGTTGTTGTTGTTTTTCAATGTTGAGGTTGTTGTTGAATTTGTTGGTGTTTTTCAATGTTGAGGTTGTTGTTGAATTTGTTGGTGTTTTTCAATGTTGAGGTTGTTGTTGTTTTTCAATGTTGAGGTTATTGTTGAATTTGTTGGTGTTTTTCAATGTTGAGGTTGTTGTTGTTTTTCAATGTTGAGGTTGTTGTTGAATTTGTTGGTGTTTTTCAATGTTGAGGTTGTTGTTGTTTTTCAATGTTGAGGTTGTTGTTGAATTTGTTGGTGTTTTTCAATGTCGAGGTTGTTGTTGAATTTGTTGGTGTTTTTCAATTTTGAAGTTGTTGTTGAATTTGTTGGTGTTTTTCAATGTTGAGGTTGTTGTTGTTCTTCAATGTTGAGGTTGTTGTTGAATTTGTTGGTGTTTTTCAATGTTGAGATTGTTGTTGTTTTTCAATGTTGAGGTTGTTGTTGAATTTGTTGGTGTTTTTAAATGTTGAGGTTGTTGTTGAATTTGCTGGTGTTTTGCAATGTTGAGGTTGTTGTTGTTTTTCAATGATGAGGTAGTTGTTGAATTTGTTGGTGTTTTTCAATGTTGAGGTTGTTGTTGTTTTTCAATGTTGAGGTTGTTGTTGTATTTGTTGGTGTTTTTCAATTTCGAGGTTGTTGTTGAATTTGTTGTTGCTTTTCAATGTTGAAGTTGTTGTTGAATTTGTTGGTGTTTTTCAATGTTGAGGTTGTTGTTGTTTTTCAATGTTGAGGTTGTCGTTGAATTTGTTGGTGTTTTTCAATGTTGAGGTTGTTGTTGTTTTTCAATGTTGAGGGTGTTGTTGAATTTGTTGGTGTTTTTCAATGTTGAAGTTGTTGTTGAATTTGTTGGTGTTTTTCAATGTTGAGGTTGTTGTTGTTTTTCAATGTTGAGGTTGTTGTTGAATTTGTTGGTGTTTTTCAATGTTGAGTTCCTTGTTGTTTTTCAATGTTGAGGTTGTTGTTGAATTTGTTGGTGTCTTTCAATGTTGAGGTTGTTGTTGTTTTTAAATGTTGAGGTTGTTGTTGAATTTGTTGGTGTTTTTCAATGTTGAGGTTGTTGGTGTTTTTCAATGTTGAGGTTGTTGTTGAATTTGTTGGTGTTTTTCAATTTTGAGGTTGTTGTTCAATTTGTTGGTGTTTTTCAATGTTGAGGTTGTTGTTGTTTTTCAATGTTGAGGTTGTTGTTGAGTTTGTTGGTGTTTATCAATGTTGAGGTTGTTGTTGAATTTGTTGGTGTTTTTCAATGTTGAGGTTGTTGTTGAATTTGTTGGTGTTTTTCAATGTTGAGGTTGTTGTTGTTTTTCAATGTTGAGGTTGTTGAATTTGTTGGTGTTTTTCAATCTTGAGTTTTTTGTTTAATTTGTTGGTGCTCTTCAATGTTGAGGTTGTTGTTGAATTTGTTGGTGTTTTTCAATGTTGAGGTTGTTGTTGTTTTTCAATGTTGAGGTTGTTGTTGAGTTTGTTGGTGTTTTTCAATGTTGAGGTTGTTGTTGAATTTGTTGGTGTTTTTCAATGTTGAGGTTGTTGTTGAATGTGTTGGTGTTTTTCAATGTTGAGGTTGTTGTTGTTTTTAAATGTTGAGGTTGTTGTTGAATTTGTTGGTGTTTTTCAATGTTGAGGTTGTTGTTGTTTTTCAATGTTGAAGTTGTTGTTGAATTTGTTGGTGTTTTTCTATTTCGAGGTTGTTGTTGAATTTGTTGGTGTTTTTCAATGTTGAAGTTTTTGTTGAATTTGTTGGTGTTTTTCAATGTTGAGGTTGTTGTTGTTTTTCAATGTTGAGGTTGTTGTTGAATTTGTTGGTGTTTTTCAACGTTGAGGTTGTTGTTCTTTTTCAATGCTGAGGTTGTTGTTGAATTTGTTGGTGTTTTTCAATGTTGAGGTTGTTGTTGAATGTGTTGGTGTTTTTCAATGTTGAGGTTGTTGTTGTTTTTCAATGTTGAGGTTGTTGTTGAATTTGTTGGTGTTTTTCAATGTTGAGGTTGTTGTTGTTTTTCAATGTTGAGGTTGTTG
This sequence comes from Isurus oxyrinchus, assembly GCA_026770705.1. Classification (NCBI taxonomy): domain Eukaryota; kingdom Metazoa; phylum Chordata; class Chondrichthyes; order Lamniformes; family Lamnidae; genus Isurus; species Isurus oxyrinchus. The sequence continues at coordinate 716,475 of JANJGN010000172.1, forward strand.
TTGAATTTGTTGGTGTTTTTCAATGTTGAGGTTGTTGTTGAATTTGTTGGTGTTTTTCAATGTTGAGGTTGTTGTTGTTTTTCAATGTTGAGGTTATTGTTGAATTTGTTGGTGTTTTTCAATGTTGAGGTTGTTGTTGTTTTTCAATGTTGAGGTTGTTGTTGAATTTGTTGGTGTTTTTCAATGTTGAGGTTGTTGTTGTTTTTCAATGTTGAGGTTGTTGTTGAATTTGTTGGTGTTTTTCAATGTCGAGGTTGTTGTTGAATTTGTTGGTGTTTTTCAATTTTGAAGTTGTTGTTGAATTTGTTGGTGTTTTTCAATGTTGAGGTTGTTGTTGTTCTTCAATGTTGAGGTTGTTGTTGAATTTGTTGGTGTTTTTCAATGTTGAGATTGTTGTTGTTTTTCAATGTTGAGGTTGTTGTTGAATTTGTTGGTGTTTTTAAATGTTGAGGTTGTTGTTGAATTTGCTGGTGTTTTGCAATGTTGAGGTTGTTGTTGTTTTTCAATGATGAGGTAGTTGTTGAATTTGTTGGTGTTTTTCAATGTTGAGGTTGTTGTTGTTTTTCAATGTTGAGGTTGTTGTTGTATTTGTTGGTGTTTTTCAATTTCGAGGTTGTTGTTGAATTTGTTGTTGCTTTTCAATGTTGAAGTTGTTGTTGAATTTGTTGGTGTTTTTCAATGTTGAGGTTGTTGTTGTTTTTCAATGTTGAGGTTGTCGTTGAATTTGTTGGTGTTTTTCAATGTTGAGGTTGTTGTTGTTTTTCAATGTTGAGGGTGTTGTTGAATTTGTTGGTGTTTTTCAATGTTGAAGTTGTTGTTGAATTTGTTGGTGTTTTTCAATGTTGAGGTTGTTGTTGTTTTTCAATGTTGAGGTTGTTGTTGAATTTGTTGGTGTTTTTCAATGTTGAGTTCCTTGTTGTTTTTCAATGTTGAGGTTGTTGTTGAATTTGTTGGTGTCTTTCAATGTTGAGGTTGTTGTTGTTTTTAAATGTTGAGGTTGTTGTTGAATTTGTTGGTGTTTTTCAATGTTGAGGTTGTTGGTGTTTTTCAATGTTGAGGTTGTTGTTGAATTTGTTGGTGTTTTTCAATTTTGAGGTTGTTGTTCAATTTGTTGGTGTTTTTCAATGTTGAGGTTGTTGTTGTTTTTCAATGTTGAGGTTGTTGTTGAGTTTGTTGGTGTTTATCAATGTTGAGGTTGTTGTTGAATTTGTTGGTGTTTTTCAATGTTGAGGTTGTTGTTGAATTTGTTGGTGTTTTTCAATGTTGAGGTTGTTGTTGTTTTTCAATGTTGAGGTTGTTGAATTTGTTGGTGTTTTTCAATCTTGAGTTTTTTGTTTAATTTGTTGGTGCTCTTCAATGTTGAGGTTGTTGTTGAATTTGTTGGTGTTTTTCAATGTTGAGGTTGTTGTTGTTTTTCAATGTTGAGGTTGTTGTTGAGTTTGTTGGTGTTTTTCAATGTTGAGGTTGTTGTTGAATTTGTTGGTGTTTTTCAATGTTGAGGTTGTTGTTGAATGTGTTGGTGTTTTTCAATGTTGAGGTTGTTGTTGTTTTTAAATGTTGAGGTTGTTGTTGAATTTGTTGGTGTTTTTCAATGTTGAGGTTGTTGTTGTTTTTCAATGTTGAAGTTGTTGTTGAATTTGTTGGTGTTTTTCTATTTCGAGGTTGTTGTTGAATTTGTTGGTGTTTTTCAATGTTGAAGTTTTTGTTGAATTTGTTGGTGTTTTTCAATGTTGAGGTTGTTGTTGTTTTTCAATGTTGAGGTTGTTGTTGAATTTGTTGGTGTTTTTCAACGTTGAGGTTGTTGTTGTTTTTCAATGCTGAGGTTGTTGTTGAATTTGTTGGTGTTTTTCAATGTTGAGGTTGTTGTTGAATTTGTTGGTGTTTTTCAATGTTGAAGTTATTGTTGTTTTTCAATGTTGAGGTTGTTGTTGAATTTGTTTGTGTTTTTCAATGTTGAGGTTGTTGTTGTTTTTCAATGTTGAGGGTGTTGTTGAATTTGTTGGTGTTTTTCAATGTTGAAGTTGTTGTTGAATTTATTGGTGTTTTTCAATGTTGAGGTTGTTGTTGTTTTTCAATGTTGAGGTTGTTGTTGAATTTGTTGGTGTTTTTCAATGTTGAGTTTGTTGTTGTTTTTCAATGTTGAGGTTGTTTTTGAATTTGTTGGTGTCTTTCAATGTTGAGGTTGTTTTTGTTTTTCAATGTTGAGGTTGTTGTTGAATTTGTTGGTGTTTTTCAATGTTGAGGTTGTTGTTGTTTTTCAATGCTGAGGTTGTTGTTGAATTTGTTGGTGTTTTTCAATGTTGAGGTTGTTGTTGAATTTTTTGGTGTTTTTCAATGTTGAGGTTGTTGTTGCTTTTCAATGTTGAGGTTGTTGTTGAATTTGTTGGTGTTTTTCAATGTTGAGGTTGTTGTTGAATTTGTTGGTGTTTTTCAATGTTGAGGTTGTTGTTGAATTTGTTGGTTTTTTTTCAATGTTGAGGTTGTTGTTGTTTTTCAATGTTGAGGTTATTGTTGAATTTGTTGGTGTTTTTCAATGTTGAGGTTGTTGTTGTTTTTCAATGTTGAGGTTGTTGTTGAATTTGTTGGTGTTTTTCAATGTTGAGGTTGTTGTTGAATTTGTTGGTGTTTTTCAACGTCGAGGTTGTTGTTGAATTTGTTGGTGTTTTTCAATTTTGAAGTTGTTGTTGAATTTGTTGGTGTTTTTCAACGTCGAGGTTGTTGTTGAATTTGTTGGTGTTTTTCAATTTTGAAGTTGTTGTTGAATTTGTTGGTGTTTTTCAATGTTGAGGTTGTTGTTGTTCTTCAATGTTGAGGTTGTTGTTGAATCTGTTGGTGTTTTTCAATGTTGAGATTGTTGTTGTTTTTCAATGTTGAGGTTGTTGTTGAATTTGTTGGTGTTTTTAAATGTTGAGGTTGTTGTTGAATTTGCTGGTGTTTTGCAATGTTGAGGTTGTTGTTGTTTTTCAATGATGAGGTATTTGTTGAATTTGTTGGTGTTTTTCAATGTTGAGGTTGTTGTTGTTTTTCAATGCTGAGGTTGTTGTTGTATTTGTTGGTGTTTTTCAATTTCGAGGTTGTTGTTGAATTTGTTGTTGTTTTTCAATGTTGAAGTTGTTGTTGAATTTGTTGGTGTTTTTCAATGTTGAGGTTGTTGTTGTTTTTCAATGTTGAGGTTGTCGTTGAATTTGTTGGTGTTTTTCAATGTTGAGGTTGTTGTTGTTTTTCAATGTTGAGGGTGTTGTTGAATTTGTTGGTGTTTTTCAATGTTGAAGTTGTTGTTGAATTTGTTGGTGTTTTTCAATGTTGAGGTTGTTGTTGTTTTTCAATGTTGAGGTTGTTGTTGAATTTGTTGGTGTTTTTCAATGTTGAGTTTGTTGTTGTTTTTCAATGTTGAGGTTGTTGTTGAATTTGTTGGTGTCTTTCAATGTTGAGGTTGTTGTTGTTTTTCAATGTTGAGGTTGTTGTTGAATTTGTTGGTGTTTTTCAATGTTGAGGTTGTTGGTGTTTTTCAATGTTGAGGTTGTTGTTGAATTTGTTGGTGTTTTTCAATGTTGAGGTTGTTGTTCAATTTGTTGGTGTTTTTCAATGTTGAGGTTGTTGTTGTTTTTCAATGTTGAGGTTGTTGTTGAGTTTGTTGGTGTTTTTCAATGTTGAGGTTGTTGTTGAATTTGTTGGTGTTTTTCAATGTTGAGGTTGTTGTTGAATTTGTTGGTGTTTTTCAATGTTGAGGTTGTTTTTGTTTTTCAATGTTGAGGTTGTTGAATTTGTTGGTGTTTTTCAATCTTGAGTTTGTTGTTGAATTTGTTGGTGTTCTTCAATGTTGAGGTTGTTGTTGAATTTGTTGGTGTTTTTCAATGTTGAGGTTGTTGTTGTTTTTCAATGTTGAGGTTGTTGTTGAGTTTGTTGGTTTTTTTCAATGTTGAGGTTGTTGTTGAATTTGTTGGTGTTTTTCAATGTTGAGGTTGTTGTTGAATGTGTTGGTGTTTTTCAATGTTGAGGTTGTTGTTGTTTTTAAATGTTGAGGTTGTTGTTGAATTTGTTGGTGTTTTTTCAATTTTGAGGTTGTTGGTGTTTTTCAATGTTGAGGTTGTTGTTGAATTTGTTGGTGTTTTTCAATGTTGAGGTTGTTGTTGTTTTTCAATGTTGAAGTTGTTGTTGAATTTGTTGGTGTTTTTATATTTCGAGGTTGTTGTTGAATTTGTTGGTGTTTTTCAATGTTGAAGTTTTTGTTGAATTTGTTGGTGTTTTTCAATGTTGAGGTTGTTGTTGTTTTTCAATGTTAAGGTTGTTGTTGAATTTGTTGGTGTTTTTCAACGTTGAGGTTGTTGTTGTTTTTCAATGCTGAGGTTGTTGTTGAATTTCTTGGTGTTTTTCAATGTTGAGGTTGTTGTTGAATTTGTTGGTGTTTTTCAATGTTGAGGTAATTGTTGTTTTTCAATATTGAGGTTGTTGTTGAATTTGTTTGTGTTTATCAATGTTGAGGTTGTTGTTGTTTTTCAATGTTGAGGGTGTTGTTGAATTTGTTGGTGTTTTTCAATTTTGAAGTTGTTGTTGAATTTATTGGTGTTTTTCAATGTTGAGGTTGTTGTTGTTTTTCAAAGTTGAGGTTGTTGTTGAATTTGTTGGTGTTTTTCAATGTTGAGTTTGTTGTTGTTTTTCAATGTTGAGGTTGTTGATGAATTTGTTGGTGTCTTTCAATGTTGAGGTTGTTTTTGTTTTTCAATGTTGAGGTTGTTGTTGAATTTGTTGGTGTTTTTCAATGTTGAGGTTGTTGGTGTTTTTCAATGTTGAGGTTGTTGTTGAATTTGTTGGTGTTTTTCAATGTTGAGGTTCTTGTTCAATTTGTTGGTGTTTTTCAATGTTGAGGTTGTTGTTGTTTTTCAATGTTGAGTTTGTTGTTGAGTTTGTTGGTGCTTTTCAGTGTTGAGGTTGTTGTTGAATTTGTTGGTGTTTTTTCAATTTTGAGGTTGTTGGTGTTTTTCAATGTTGAGGTTGTTGTTGAATTTGTTGGTGTTTTTCAATGTTGAGGTTGTTGTTGTTTTTCAATGTTGAAGTTGTTGTTGAATTTGTTGGTGTTTTTCTATTTCGAGGTTGTTGCTGATATTGTTGGTGTTTTTCAATGTTGAAGTTTTTGTTGAATTTGTTGTTGTTTTTCAATGTTGAGGTTGTTGTTGAATTTGTTGGTGTTTTTCAAAGTTGAGGTTGTTGTTGTTTTTCAGTGCTGAGGTTGTTGTTGAATTTGTTGGTGTTTTTCAATGTTGAGGTTGTTGTTGAATTTGTTGGTGTTTTTCAATGTTGAGGTTGTTGTTGTTTTTCAATGTTGAGGTTGTCGTTGAATTTGTTGGTGTTTTTCAATGTTGAGGTTGTTGTTGTTTTTCAATGTTGAGGGTGTTGTTGAATTTGTTGGTGTTTTTCAATGTTGAAGTTGTTGTTGAATTTGTTGGTGTTTTTCAATGTTGAGGTTGTTGTTGTTTTTCAATGTTGAGGTTGTTGTTGAATTTGTTGGTGTTTTTCAATGTTGAGTTTGTTGTTGTTTTTCAATGTTGAGGTTGTTGTTGAATTTGTTGGTGTCTTTCAATGTTGAGGTTGTTGTTGTTTTTCAATGTTGAGGTTGTTGTTGAATTTGTTGGTGTTTTTCAATGTTGAGGATGTTGGTGTTTTTCAATGTTGAGGTTGTTGTTGAATTTGTTGGTGTTTTTCAATGTTGAGGTTGTTGTTCAATTTGTTGGTGTTTTTCAATGTTGAGGTTGTTGTTGTTTTTCAATGTTGAGGTTGTTGTTGAGTTTGTTGGTGTTTTTCAATGTTGAGGTTGTTGTTGAATTTGTTGGTGTTTTTCAATGTTGAGTTTGTTGTTGAATTTGTTGGTGTTTTTCAATGTTGAGGTTGTTTTTGTTTTTCAATGTTGAGGTTGTTGAATTTGTTGGTGTTTTTCAATCTTGAGTTTGTTGTTGAATTTGTTGGTGTTCTTCAATGTTGAGGTTGTTGTTGAATTTGTTGGTGTTTTTCAATGTTGAGGTTGTTGTTGTTTTTCAATGTTGAGGTTGTTGTTAAGTTTGTTGGTTTTTTTCAATGTTGAGGTTGTTGTTGAATTTGTTGGTGTTTTTCAATGTTGAGGTTGTTGTTGAATGTGTTGGTGTTTTTCAATGTTGAGGTTGTTGTTGTTTTTAAATGTTGAGGTTGTTGTTGAATTTGTTGGTGTTTTTTCAATTTTGAGGTTGTTGGTGTTTTTCAATGTTGAGGTTGTTGTTGAATTTGTTGGTGTTTTTCAATGTTGAGGTTGTTGTTGTTTTTCAATGTTGAAGTTGTTGTTGAATTTGTTGGTGTTTTTCTATTTCGAGGTTGTTGTTGAATTTGTTGGTGTTTTTCAATGTTGAAGTTTTTGTTGAATTTGTTGGTGTTTTTCAATGTTGAGGTTGTTGTTGTTTTTCAATGTTAAGGTTGTTGTTGAATTTGTTGGTGTTTTTCAACGTTGAGGTTGTTGTTGTTTTTCAATGCTGAGGTTGTTGTTGAATTTGTTGGTGTTTTTCAATGTTGAGGTTGTTGTTGAATTTGTTGGTGTTTTTCAATGTTGAGGTTATTGTTGTTTTTCAATGTTGAGGTTGTTGTTGAATTTGTTTGTGTTTATCAATGTTGAGGTTGTTGTTGTTTTTCAATGTTGAGGGTGTTGTTGAATTTGTTGGTGTTTTTCAATGTTGAAGTTGTTGTTGAATTTATTGGTGTTTTTCAATGTTGAGGTTGTTGTTGTTTTTCAAAGTTGAGGTTGTTGTTGAATTTGTTGGTGTTTTTCAATGTTGAGTTTGTTGTTGTTTTTCAATGTTGAGGTTGTTGTTGAATTTGTTGGTGTCTTTCAATGTTGAGGTTGTTTTTGTTTTTCAATGTTGAGGTTGTTGTTGAATTTGTTGGTGTTTTTCAATGTTGAGGTTGTTGGTGTTTTTCAATGTTGAGGTTGTTGTTGAATTTGTTGGTGTTTTTCAATGTTGAGGTTGTTGTTCAATTTGTTGGTGTTTTTCAATGTTGAGGTTGTTGTTGTTTTTCAATGTTGAGTTTGTTGTTGAGTTTGTTGGTGCTTTTCAATGTTGAGGTTGTTGTTGAATTTGTTGGTGTTTTTTCAATTTTGAGGTTGTTGGTGTTTTTCAATGTTGAGGTTGTTGTTGAATTTGTTGGTGTTTTTCAATGTTGAGGTTGTTGTTGTTTTTCAATGTTGAAGTTGTTGTTGAATTTGTTGGTGTTTTTCTATTTCGAGGTTGTTGCTGATATTGTTGGTGTTTTTCAATGTTGAAGTTTTTGTTGAATTTGTTGTTGTTTTTCAATGTTGAGGTTGTTGTTGAATTTGTTGGTGTTTTTCAACGTTGAGGTTGTTGTTGTTTTTCAGTGCTGAGGTTGTTGTTGAATTTGTTGGTGTTTTTCAATGTTGAGGTTGTTGTTGAATTTGCTGGTGTTTTTAAATGTTGAGGTTATTGTTGTTTTTCAATGTTGAGGTTGTTGTTGAATTTGTTGCTGTTTTTCAATGTTGAGGTTGTTGTTGTTTTTCAATGTTGAGGGTGTTGTTGAATTTGTTGGTGTTTTTCAATGTTGAAGTTGTTGTTGAATTTGTTGGTGTTTTTCAATGTTGAGGTTGTTGTTGTTTTTCAATGTTGAGGTTGTTGTTGAATTTGTTGGTGTTTTTCAATGTTGAGTTTGTTGTTGTGTTTCAATGTTGAGGTTGTTGTTGAATTTGTTGGTGTCTTTCAATGTTGAGGTTTTTGTTGTTTTTCAATGTTGAGGTTGTTGTTGAATTTGTTGGTGTTTTTCAATGTTGAGGTTGTTGGTGTTTTTCAATGTTGAGGTTGTTGTTGAATTTGTTGGTGTTTTTCAATGTTGAGGTTGTTGTTCAATTTGTTGGTGTTTTTCAATGTTGAGGTTGTTGTTGTTTTTCAATGTTGAGGTTGTTGTTGAGTTTGTTGGTGTTTTTCAATGTTGAGGTTGTTGTTGAATTTGTTGGTGTTTCTCAATGTTGAGTTTGTTGTTGAATTTGTTGGTGTTTTTCAATGTTGAGGTTGTTGTTGTTTTGAAATGTTGGGGTTGTTGCTGAATTTGTTGTTGTTTTCAATTTTGAGGATGTTGTTGTTTTTCAATGTTGAGGTTGTTGTTGAATTTGTTGGTGTTTTTCAATGTCGGGTTTGTTGTTGAATTTGTTGGTGTTTTTCAATGTTGAATTTTTTGTTGAATTTGTTGGTGTTTTTCAATGTTGAGGTTGTTGTTTTTCAATGTTGAGGTTGTTGTTGAATATGTTGGCATTTTTAAATGTTGAGGTTGTTGTTGAATTTGTTGGTGTTTTCAATGTTGAGGTTGTTGTTGAATTTGTTGGTGTTATTAAATGTTGAGGTTGTTGTTGAATTTGCTGGTGTTTTGCAATGTTGAGGTTGTTGTTGTTTTTCAATGTTGAGGTTGTTGTTGAATTTGTTGGTGTTTTTCAATGTTGAGGTTGTTGTTGTTTTTCAATGTTGAGGTTGTTGTTGTATTTGTTGGTGTTTATCAATTTCGAGGTTGTTGTTGAATTTGTTGGTGTTTTTCAATGTTGAGGTTGTTGTTGTTTTTCAATGTTGAGGTTGTTGTTGAATTTGTTGGTGTTTTTCAATGTTGAGGTTGTTGTTGTTTTTCAATGCTGAGGTTGTTGTTGAATTTGCTGTTGTTTTTCAATGTTGAGGTTGTTGTTGAATTTGTTGGTGTTTTTCAATGTTGAGGTTGTTGTTGTTTTTCAATGTTGAGTTTGTTGTTGAATTTGTTGGTGTTTTTCAATGTTTAGGTTGTTGTTGTTTTTCAATGTTGAGGTTGTTGTTGAATTTGTTGGTGTTTTTCAATGTTGCGTTTGTTGTTGTTTTTCAATGTTGAGGTTGTTGTTGAATTTGTTGGTGTTTTTCAATGTTGAGGTTGTTATTGTTTTTCAAAGTTGAGTTTGTTGTTGAATTTGTTGGAGTTTTTCAATGTTGAGGTTGTTGTTGTTTTTCAATGTTGAGGTTGTTGTTGAATTTGTTGGTGCTTTTGAATGTTGAGGTTGTTGTTGAATTTGTTGGTGTTTTTCAATGTTGAGGTTGTTGTTGTTTTTCAACGTTGAGTTTTTTGTTGAATTTGTTGGTGTTTTTCAATGTTGAGTTTGTTGTTGAATTTGTTGGTGTTTTTCAATGTTGAGGTTGTTGTTGAATTTGTTGGTGTTTTTCAATGTTGAGGTTGTTGTTGAATTTGTTGGTGCTTTTCAATGTTGAGGTTGTTGTTGTTTTTCAATGTTGAGGTTGTTGTTGAATTTGTTGGTGTTTTTCAATTTCGAGGTTGTTGTTGAATTTGTTGGTGTTTTTCAATGTTGAAGTTGTTGTTGAATTTGTTGGTGTTTTTCAATGTTGAGGTTGTTGTTGTTTTTCAATGTTGAGGTTGTTGTTGAATTTGTTGGTGTTTTTCAATGTTGAGGTTGTTGTTGTTTTTCAATGCTGAGGTTGTTGTTGAATTTGTTGGTGTTTTTCAATGTTGAGGTTGTTGTTGAATTTGTTGGTGTTTTTCAATGTTGAGGTTGTTGTTGTTTTTCAATGTTGAGGTTGTTGTTGAATTTGTTGGTGTTTTTCAATGTTGAGGTTGTTGTTGTTTTTCAATGTTGAGGTTGTTGTTGAATTTGTTGGTGTTTTTCAATGTTGAGGTTGTTGTTGAATTTGTTGGTGTTTTTCAATGTTGAGGTTGTTGTTTTTTTTCAATGTTGTGGTTATTGTTGAATTTGTTGGTGTTTTTCAATGTTGAGGTTGTTTGTTGTTTTTCAATGTTGAGGTTGTTGTTGAATTTGTTGGTGTTTTTCAATGTTGAGGTTGTTGTTGTTTTTCAATGTTGAGGTTGTTGTTGAATTTGTTGGTGTTTTTCAATGTCGAGGTTGTTGTTGAATTTGTTGGTGTTTTTCAATGTTGAAGTTGTTGTTGAATTTGTTGGTGTTTTTCAATGTTGAGGTTGTTGTTGTTCTTCAATGTTGAGGTTGTTGTTGAATTTGTTGGTGTTTTTCCATGTTGAGATTGTTGTTGTTTTTCAATGTTGAGGTTGTTGTTGAATTTGTTGGTGTTTTTAAATGTTGAGGTTGTTGTTGAATTTGCTGGTGTTTTGCAATGTTGAGGTTGTTGTTGTTTTTCAATGATGAGGTTGTTGTTGAATTTGTTGGTGTTTTTCAATGTTGAGGTTCTTGTTGTTTTTCAATGTTGAGGTTGTTGTTGTATTTGTTGGTGTTTTTCAATTTCGAGGTTGTTGTTGAATTTGTTGTTGTTTTTCAATGTTGAAGTTGTTGTTGAATTTGTTGGTGTTTTTCAATGTTGAGGTTGTTGTTGTTTTTCAATGTTGAGGTTGTTGTTGAATTTGTTGGTGGTTTTCAATGTTGAGGTTGTTGTTGTTTGTCAATGCTGAGCTTGTTGTTGAATTTATTGGTGTTTTTCAATGTTGAGGTTGTTGTTGAATTTGTTGGTGTTTTTCAATGTTGAGGTTGCTGTTGTTTTTCAATGTTGAGGTTGTTGTTGAATTTGTTGGTGTTTTTCAATGTTGAGGTTGTTGTTGTTTTTCAATGTTGAGGTTGTTGAATTTGTTGGTGTTTTTCAATCTTGAGTTTGTTGTTGAATTTGTTGGTGTTTTTCAATGTTGAGGTTGTTGTTGAATTTGTTGGTGTTTTTCAATGTTGAGGTTGTTGTTGTTTTTCAATGTTGAGGTTGTTGTTGAGTTTGTTGGTGTTTTTCAATGTTGAGGTTGTTGTTGAATTTGTTGGTGTTTTTCAATGTTGAGGTTGTTGTTGAATGTGTTGGTGTTTTTCAATGTTGAGGTTGTTGTTGTTTTTAAATGTTGAGGTTGCTGTTGAATTTGTTGGTGTTTTTTCAATTTTGAGGTTGTTGGTGTTTTTCAATGTTGAGGTTGTTGTTGAATTTGTTGGTGTTTTTCAATGTTGAGGTTGTTGTTGTTTCTCAATGTTGAAGTTGTTGTTGAATTTGTTGGTGTTTTTCTATTTCGAGGTTGTTGTTGAATTTGTTGGTGTTTTTCAATGTTGAACTTTTTGTTGAATTTGTTGGTGTTTTTCAATGTTGAGGTTGTTGTTGTTTTTCAATGTTGAGGTTGTTGTTGAATTTGTTGGTGTTTTTCAATGTTGAGTTTGTTGTTGTTTTTCAATGTTGAGGTTGTTGTTGAGTTTGTTGGTGTTTTTCAATGTTGAGGTTGTTGTTGAATTTGTTGGTGTTTTTCAATGTTGAGGTTGTTGTTGAATTTGTTGTTTTCAATTTTGAGGATGTTGTTGTTTTTCAATGTTGAGGTTGTTGTTGAATTTTTTGCTGTTTTTCCATCATGAGGTTGTTGTTGTTTTTCAAAGTTGAGGTTGTTGTTGAATTTGTTGGTGTTTTTCAATGTCGGGTTTGTTGTTGAATTTGTTGGTGTTTTTCAATGTTGAATTTTTTGTTGAATTTGTTGGTGTTTTTCAATGTTGAGGTTGTTGTTTTTCAATGTTGAGGCTGTTGTTGAATTTGTTGGCGTTTTTAAATGTTGAGGTTGTTGTTGAATTTGTTGGTGTTTTCAATGTTGAGGTTGTTGTTGAATTTGTTGGTGTTATTAAATGTTGAGGTTGTTGTTGAATTTGCTGGTGTTTTGCAATGTTGAGGTTGTTGTTGTTTTTCAATGTTGAGGTTGTTGTTGAATTTGTTGGTGTTTTTCAATGTTGAGGTTGTTGTTGTTTTTCAATGTTGAGGTTGTTGTTGTATTTGTTGGTGTTTATCAATTTCGAGGTTGTTGTTGAATTTGTTGGTGTTTTTCAATGTTGAGGTTGTTGTTGTTTTTCAATGTTGAGGTTGTTGTTGAATTTGTTGGTGTTTTTCAATGTTGAGGTTGTTGTTGTTTTTCAATGCTGAGGTTGTTGTTGAATTTGTTGTTGTTTTTCAATGTTGAGGTTGTTTTTGAATTTGTTGGTGTTTTTCAAGGTTGAGGTTGTTGTTGTTTTTCAACGTTGAGTTTGTTGTTGAATTTGTTGGTGTTTTTCAATGTTTAGGTTGTTGTTGTTTTTCAATGTTGAGGTTGTTGTTGAATTTGTTGGTGTTTTTCAATGTTGGGGTGGTTGTTGAATTTGTTGGTGTTTTTCAATGTTGAGGTTGTTGTTGTTTTTCAATGTTGAGGTTGTTGTTGAATTTGTTGGTGTTTTTCAATGTTGCGTTTGTTGTTGTTTTTCAATGTTGAGGTTGTTGTTGAATTTGTTGGTGTTTTTCAATGTTGAGGTTGTTATTGTTTTTCAAAGTTGAGGTTGTTGTTGAATTTGTTGGAGTTTTTCAATGTTGAGGTTGTTGTTGTTTTTCAATGTTGAGGTTGTTGTTGAATTTGTTGGTACTTTTGAATGTTGAGGTTGTTGTTGAATTTGTTGGTGTTTTTCAATGTTGAGGTTGTTGTTGTTTTTCAATGTTGAGGTTGTTGTTGAATTTGTTGGTGTTTTTCCATCATGAGGTTGTTGTTGTTTTTCAAAGTTGAGGTTGTTGTTGAATTTGTTGGTGTTTTTCAATGTCGGGTTTGTTGTTGAATTTGTTGGTGTTTTTCAATGTTGAATTTTTTGTTGAATTTGTTGGTGTTTTTCAATGTTGAGGTTGTTGTTTTTCAATGTTGAGGCTGTTGTTGAATTTGTTGGCGTTTTTAAATGTTGAGGTTGTTGTTGAATTTGTTGGTGTTTTCAATGTTGAGGTTGTTGTTGAATTTGTTGGTGTCTTTCAATGTTGAGGTTGTTGTTGTTTTTCAATGTTGAGGTTGTTGTTGAATTTGTTGGTGTTTTTCAATGTTGAGGTTGTTGGTGTTTTTCAATGTTGAGGTTGTTGTTGAATTTGTTGGTGTTTTTCAATGTTGAGGTTGTTGTTCAATTTGTTGCTGTTTTTCAATGTTGAGATTGTTGTTGTTTTTCAATGTTGAGGTTGTTGTTGAGTTTGTTGTTGTTTTTCAATGTTGAGGTTGTTGTTGAATTTGTTGGTGTTTTTCAATGTTGAGGTTGTTGTTGAATTTGTTGGTGTTTTTCAATGTTGAGGTTGTTGTTGTTTTGAAATGTTGGGGTTGTTGTTGAATTTGTTGTTGTTTTCAATTTTGAGGATGTTGTTGTTTTTCAATGTTGAGGTTGTTGTTGAATTTGTTGGTGTTTTTCCATGATGAGGTTGTTGTTGTTTTTCAAAGTTGAGGTTGTTGTTGAATTTGTTGGTGTTTTTCAAAGTCGGGTTTGTTGTTGAATTTGTTCGTGTTTTTCAATGTTGAATTTTTTGTTGAATTTGTTGGTGTTTTTCAATGTTGAGGTTGTTGTTTTTCAATGTTGAGGTTGTTGTTGAATTTGTTGGCGTTTTTAAATGTTGAGGTTGTTGTTGAATTTGTTGGTGTTTTCAATGTTGAGGTTGTTGTTGAATTTGTTGGTGTTATTAAATGTTGAGGTTGTTGTTGAATTTGCTGGTGTTTTGCAATGTTGAGGTTGTTGTTTTTAAATGTTGAGGTTGTTGTTGAATTTGTTGGTGTTTTTCAATGTTGAGGTTGTTGTTGTTTTTCAATGTTGAGGTTGTTGTTGTATTTGTTGGTGTTTATCAATTTCGAGGTTGTTGTTGAATTTGTTGGTGTTTTTCAATGTTGAGGTTGTTGTTGTTTTTCAATGTTGAGGTTGTTGTTGAATTTGTTGGTGTTTTTCAATGTTGAGGTTGTTGTTGTTTTTCAATGCTGAGGTTGTTGTTGAATTTGTTGTTGTTTTTCAATGTTGAGGTTGTTGTTGAATTTGTTGGTGTTTTTCAATGTTGAGGTTGTTGTTGAATTTGTTGGTGTTTTTCAATGTTGCGTTTGTTGTTGTTTTTCAATGTTGAGGTTGTTGTTGAATTTGTTCGTGTTTTTCAATGTTGAGGTTGTTGTTGTTTTTCAATGTTGAGGTTGTTGTTGAATTTGTTGGTGTTTTTCAATGTTGAGGTTGTTGTTGTTTTTCAATGTTAAGGTTGTTGTTGAATTTGTTGGTGTTTTTCAACGTTGAGGTTGTTGTTGTTTTTCAATGGTGAGGTTGTTGTTGAATTTGTTGGTGTTTTTCAATGTTGAGGTTGTTGTTGAATTTGTTGGTGTTTTTCAATGTTGAGGTTATTGTTGTTTTTCAATGTTGAGGTTGTTGTTGAATTTGTTTGTGTTTATCAATGTTGAGGTTGTTGTTGTTTTTCAATGTTGAGGGTGAAGTTGAATTTGTTGGTGTTTTTCATTGTTGAAGTTGTTGTTGAATTTATTGGTGTTTTTCAATGTTGAGGTTGTTGTTGTTTTTCAAAGTTGAGGTTGTTGTTGAATTTGTTGGTGTTTTTCAATGTTGAGTTTGTTGTTGTTTTTCAATGTTGAGGTTGTTGTTGAATTTGTTGGTGTCTTTCAATGTTGAGGTTGTTTTTGTTTTTCAATGTTGAGGTTGTTGTTGAACTTGTTGGTGTTTTTCAATGTTGAGGTTGTTGGTGTTTTTCAATGTTGAGGTTGTTGTTGAATTTGTTGGTGTTTTTCAATGTTGAGGTTGTTGTTCAATTTGTTGGTGTTTTTCAATGTTGAGGTTGTTGTTGTTTTTCAATGTTGAGTTTGTTGTTGAGTTTGTTGGTGCTTTTCAATGTTGAGGTTGTTGTTGAATTTGTTGGTGTTTTTTCAATTTTGAGGTTGTTGGTGTTTTTCAATGTTGAGGTTGTTGTTGAATTTGTTGGTGTTTTTCAATGTTGAGGTTGTTGTTGTTTTTCAATGTTGAAGTTGTTGTTGAATTTGTTGGTGTTTTTCTATTTCGAGGTTGTTGCTGATATTGTTGGTGTTTTTCAATGTTGAAGTTTTTGTTGAATTTGTTGTTGTTTTTCAATGTTGAGGTTGTTGTTGAATTTGTTGGTGTTTTTCAACGTTGAGGTTGTTGTTGTTTTTCAGTGCTGAGGTTGTTGTTGAATTTGTTGGTGTTTTTCAATGTTGAGGTTGTTGTTGAATTTGCTGGTGTTTTTAAATGTTGAGGTTATTGTTGTTTTTCAATGTTGAGGTTGTTGTTGAATTTGTTGCTGTTTTTCAATGTTGAGGTTGTTGTTGTTTTTCAATGTTGAGGGTGTTGTTGAATTTGTTGGTGTTTTTCAATGTTGAAGTTGTTGTTGAATTTGTTGGTGTTTTTCAATGTTGAGGTTGTTGTTGTTTTTCAATGTTGAGGTTGTTGTTGAATTTGTTGGTGTTTTTCAATGTTGAGTTTGTTGTTGTGTTTCAATGTTGAGGTTGTTGTTGAATTTGTTGGTGTCTTTCAATGTTGAGGTTTTTGTTGTTTTTCAATGTTGAGGTTGTTGTTGAATTTGTTGGTGTTTTTCAATGTTGAGGTTGTTGGTGTTTTTCAATGTTGAGGTTGTTGTTGAATTTGTTGGTGTTTTTCAATGTTGAGGTTGTTGTTCAATTTGTTGGTGTTTTTCAATGTTGAGGTTGTTGTTGTTTTTCAATGTTGAGGTTGTTGTTGAGTTTGTTGTTGTTTTTCAATGTTGAGGTTGTTGTTGAATTTGTTGGTGTTTCTCAATGTTGAGTTTGTTGTTGAATTTGTTGGTGTTTTTCAATGTTGAGGTTGTTGTTGTTTTGAAATGTTGGGGTTGTTGCTGAATTTGTTGTTGTTTTCAATTTTGAGGATGTTGTTGTTTTTCAATGTTGAGGTTGTTGTTGAATTTGTTGGTGTTTTTCAATGTCGGGTTTGTTGTTGAATTTGTTGGTGTTTTTCAATGTTGAATTTTTTGTTGAATTTGTTGGTGTTTTTCAATGTTGAGGTTGTTGTTTTTCAATGTTGAGGTTGTTGTTGAATATGTTGGCGTTTTTAAATGTTGAGGTTGTTGTTGAATTTGTTGGTGTTTTCAATGTTGAGGTTGTTGTTGAATTTGTTGGTGTTATTAAATGTTGAGGTTGTTGTTGAATTTGCTGGTGTTTTGCAATGTTGAGGTTGTTGTTGTTTTTCAATGTTGAGGTTGTTGTTGAATTTGTTGGTGTTTTTCAATGTTGAGGTTGTGGTTGTTTTTCAATGTTGAGGTTGTTGTTGTATTTGTTGGTGTTTATCAATTTCGAGGTTGTTGTTGAATTTGTTGGTGTTTTTCAATGTTGAGGTTGTTGTTGTTTTTCAATGTTGAGGTTGTTGTTGAATTTGTTGGTGTTTTTCAATGTTGAGGTTGTTGTTGTTTTTCAATGCTGAGGTTGTTGTTGAATTTGTTGTTGTTTTTCAATGTTGAGGTTGTTGTTGAATTTGTTGGTGTTTTTCAATGTTGAGGTTGTTGTTGTTTTTCAATGTTGAGTTTGTTGTTGAATTTGTTGGTGTTTTTCAATGTTTAGGTTGTTGTTGTTTTTCAATGTTGAGGTTGTTGTTGAATTTGTTGGTGTTTTTCAATGTTGAGGTTGTTGTTGAATTTGTTGGTGTTTTTCAATGTTGCGTTTGTTGTTGTTTTTCAATGTTGAGGTTGTTGTTGAATTTGTTGGTGTTTTTCAAAGTTGAGGTTGTTATTGTTTTTCAAAGTTGAGTTTGTTGTTGAATTTGTTGGAGTTTTTCAATGTTGAGGTTGTTGTTGTTTTTCAATGTTGAGGTTGTTGTTGAATTTGTTGGTGCTTTTGAATGTTGAGGTTGTTGTTGAATTTGTTGGTGTTTTTCAATGTTGAGGTTGTTGTTATTTTTCAACGTTGAGGTTTTTGTTGAATTTGTTGGTGTTTTTCAATGTTGAGTTTGTTGTTGAATTTGTTGGTGTTTTTCAATGTTGAGGTTGTTGTTGAATTTGTTGGTGTTTTTCAATGTTGAGGTTGTTGTTGAATTTGTTGGTGCTTTTCAATGTTGAGGTTGTTGTTGTTTTTCAATGTTGAGGTTGTTGTTGAATTTGTTGGTGTTTTTCAATTTCGAGGTTGTTGTTGAATTTGTTGGTGTTTTTCAATGTTGAAGTTGTTGTTGAAATTGTTGGTGTTTTTCAATGTTGAGGTTGTTGTTGTTTTTCAATGTTGAGGTTGTTGTTGAATTTGTTGGTGTTTTTCAATGTTGAGGTTGTTGTTGTTTTTCAATGCTGAGGTTGTTGTTGAATTTGTTGGTGTTTTTCAATGTTGAGGTTGTTGTTGAATTTGTTGGTGTTTTTCAATGTTGAGGTTGTTGTTGTTTTTCAATGTTGAGGTTGTTGTTGAATTTGTTGGTGTTTTTCAATGTTGAGGTTGTTGTTGTTTTTCAATGTTGAGGTTGTTGTTGAATTTGTTGGTGTTTTTCAATGTTGAGGTTGTTGTTGAATTTGTTGGTGTTTTTCAATGTTGAGGTTGTTGTTTTTTTCAATGTTGTGGTTATTGTTGAATTTGTTGGTGTTTTTCAATGTTGAGGTTGTTTGTTGTTTTTCAATGTTGAGGTTGTTGTTGAATTTGTTGGTGTTTTTCAATGTTGAGGTTGTTGTTGTTTTTCAATGTTGAGGTTGTTGTTGAATTTGTTGGTGTTTTTCAATGTCGAGGTTGTTGTTGAATTTGTTGGTGTTTTTCAATGTTGAAGTTGTTGTTGAATTTGTTGGTGTTTTTCAATGTTGAGGTTGTTGTTGTTCTTCAATGTTGAGGTTGTTGTTGAATTTGTTGGTGTTTTTCCATGTTGGAGATTGTTGTTGTTTTTCAATGTTGAGGTTGTGTTGAATTTGTTGGTGTTTTTAAATGTTGAGGTTGTTGTTGAATTTGCTGGTGTTTTGCAATGTTGAGGTTGTTGTTGTTTTTCAATGATGAGGTTGTTGTTGAATTTGTTGGTGTTTTTCAATGTTGAGGTTCTTGTTGTTTTTCAATGTTGAGGTTGTTGTTGTATTTGTTGGTGTTTTTCAATTTCGAGGTTGTTGTTGAATTTGTTGTTGTTTTTCAATGTTGAAGTTGTTGTTGAATTTGTTGGTGTTTTTCAATGTTGAGGTTGTTGTTGTTTTTCAATGTTGAGGTTGTTGTTGAATTTGTTGGTGATTTTCAATGTTGAGGTTGTTGTTGTTTGTCAATGCTGAGCTTGTTGTTGAATTTATTGGTGTTTTTCAATGTTGAGGTTGTTGTTGAATTTGTTGGTGTTTTTCAATGTTGAGGTTGCTGTTGTTTTTCAATGTTGAGGTTGTTGTTGAATTTGTTGGTGTTTTTCAATGTTGAGGTTGTTGTTGTTTTTCAATGTTGAGGTTGTTGAATTTGTTGGTGTTTTTCAATCTTGAGTTTGTTGTTGAATTTGTTGGTGTTTTTCAATGTTGAGGTTGTTGTTGAATTTGTTGGTGTTTTTCAATGTTGAGGTTGTTGTTGTTTTTCAATGTTGAGGTTGTTGTTGAGTTTGTTGGTGTTTTTCAATGTTGAGGTTGTTGTTGAATTTGTTGGTGTTTTTCAATGTTGAGGTTGTTGTTGTTTTTCAATGTTGAAGTTGTTGTTGAATTTGTTGGTGTTTTTCTATTTCGAGGTTGTTGCTGATATTGTTGGTGTTTTTCAATGTTGAAGTTTTTGTTGAATTTGTTGTTGTTTTTCAATGTTGAGGTTGTTGTTGAATTTGTTGGTGTTTTTCAACGTTGAGGTTGTTGTTGTTTTTCAGTGCTGAGGTTGTTGTTGAATTTGTTGGTGTTTTTTAATGTTGAGGTTGTTGTTGAATTTGCTGGTGTTTTTAAATGTTGAGGTTATTGTTGTTTTTCAATGTTGAGGTTGTTGTTGAATTTGTTGCTGTTTTTCAATGTTGAGGTTGTTGTTGTTTTTCAATGTTGAGGGTGTTGTTGAATTTGTTGGTGTTTTTCAATGTTGAAGTTGTTGTTGAATTTGTTGGTGTTTTTCAATGTTGAGGTTGTTGTTGTTTTTCAATGTTGAGTTTGTTGTTGAATTTGTTGGTGTTTTTCAATGTTGAGTTTGTTGTTGTGTTTCAATGTTGAGGTTGTTGTTGAATTTGTTGGTGTCTTTCAATGTTGAGGTTTTTGTTGTTTTTCAATGTTGAGGTTGTTGTTGAATTTGTTGGTGTTTTTCAATGTTGAGGTTGTTGGTGTTTTTAAATGTTGAGGTTGTTGTTGAATTTGTTGGTGTTTTTCAATGTTGAGGTTGTTGTTCAATTTGTTGGTGTTTTTCAATGTTGAGGTTGTTGTTGTTTTTCAATGTTGAGGTTGTTGTTGAGTTTGTTGGTGTTTTTCAATGTTGAGGTTGTTGTTGAATTTGTTGGTGTTTCTCAATGTTGAGTTTGTTGTTGAATTTGTTGGTGTTTTTCAATGTTGAGGTTGTTGTTGTTTTGAAATGTTGGGGTTGTTGCTGAATTTGTTGTTGTTTTCAATTTTGAGGATGTTGTTGTTTTTCAATGTTGAGGTTGTTGTTGAATTTGTTGGTGTTTTTCAATGTCGGGTTTGTTGTTGAATTTGTTGGTGTTTTTCAATGTTGAATTTTTTGTTGAATTTGTTGGTGTTTTTCAATGTTGAGGTTGTTGTTTTTCAATGTTGAGGTTGTTGTTGAATATGTTGGCGTTTTTAAATGTTGAGGTTGTTGTTGAATTTGTTGGTGTTTTCAATGTTGAGGTTGTTGTTGAATTTGTTGGTGTTATTAAATGTTGAGGTTGTTGTTGAATTTGCTGGTGTTTTGCAATGTTGAGGTTGTTGTTGTTTTTCAATGTTGAGGTTGTTGTTGAATTTGTTGGTGTTTTTCAATGTTGAGGTTGTGGTTGTTTTTCAATGTTGAGGTTGTTGTTGTATTTGTTGGTGTTTATCAATTTCGAGGTTGTTGTTGAATTTGTTGGTGTTTTTCAATGTTGAGGTTGTTGTTGTTTTTCAATGTTGAGGTTGTTGTTGAATTTGTTGGTGTTTTTCAATGTTGAGGTTGTTGTTGTTTTTCAATGCTGAGGTTGTTGTTGAATTTGTTGTTGTTTTTCAATGTTGAGGTTGTTGTTGAATTTGTTGGTGTTTTTCAATGTTGAGGTTGTTGTTGTTTTTCAATGTTGAGTGTGTTGTTGAATTTGTTGGTGTTTTTCAAAGTTTAGGTTGTTGTTGTTTTTCAATGTTGAGGTTGTTGTTGAATTTGTTGGTGTTTTTCAATGTTGAGGTTGTTGTTGAATTTGTTGGTGTTTTTCAATGTTGCGTTTGTTGTTGTTTTTCAATGTTGAGGTTGTTGTTGAATTTGTTGGTGTTTTTCAATGTTGAGGTTGTTATTGTTTTTCAAAGTTGAGTTTGTTGTTGAATTTGTTGGAGTTTTTCAATGTTGAGGTTGTTGTTGTTTTTCATTGTTGAGGTTGTTGTTGAATTTGTTGGTGCTTTTGAATGTTGAGGTTGTTGTTGAATTTGTTGGCGTTTTTCAATGTTGAGGTTGTTGTTGTTTTTCAACGTTGAGGTTTTTGTTGAATTTGTTGGTGTTTTTCAATGTTGAGTTTGTTGTTGAATTTGTTGGTGTTTTTCAATGTTGAGGTTGTTGTTGAATTTGTTGGTGTTTTTCAATGTTGAGGTTGTTGTTGAATTTGTTGGTGCTTTTCAATGTTGAGGTTGTTGTTGTTTTTCAATGTTGAGGTTGTTGTTGAATTTGTTGGTGTTTTTCAATTTCGAGGTTGTTGTTGAATTTGTTGGTGTTTTTCAATGTTGAAGTTGTTGTTGAATTTGTTGGTGTTTTTCAATGTTGAGGTTGTTGTTGTTTTTCAATGTTGAGGTTGTTGTTGAATTTGTTGGTGTTTTTCAATGTTGAGGTTGTTGTTGTTTTTCAATGCTGAGGTTGTTGTTGAATTTGTTGGTGTTTTTCAATGTTGAGGTTGTTGTTGAATTTGTTGGTGTTTTTCAATGTTGAGGTTGTTGTTGTTTTTCAATGTTGAGGTTGTTGTTGAATTTGTTGGTGTTTTTCAATGTTGAGGTTGTTGTTGTTTTTCAATGTTGAGGTTGTTGTTGAATTTGTTGGTGTTTTTCAATGTTGAGGTTGTTGTTGAATTTGTTGGTGTTTTTCAATGTTGAGGTTGTTGTTTTTTTCAATGTTGTGGTTATTGTTGAATTTGTTGCTGTTTTTCAATGTTGAGGTTGTTTGTTGTTTTTCAATGTTGAGGTTGTTGTTGAATTTGTTGGTGTTTTTCAATGTTGAGGTTGTTGTTGTTTTTCAATGTTGAGGTTGTTGTTGAATTTGTTGGTGTTTTTCAATGTCGAGGTTGTTGTTGAATTTGTTGGTGTTTTTCAATGTTGAAGTTGTTGTTGAATTTGTTGGTGTTTTTCAATGTTGAGGTTGTTGTTGTTCTTCAATGTTGAGGTTGTTGTTGAATTTGTTGGTGTTTTTCCATGTTGAGATTGTTGTTGTTTTTCAATGTTGAGGTTGTTGTTGAATTTGTTGGTGTTTTTAAATGTTGAGGTTGTTGTTGAATTTGCTGGTGTTTTGCAATGTTGAGGTTGTTGTTGTTTTTCAATGATGAGGTTGTTGTTGAATTTGTTGGTGTTTTTCAATGTTGAGGTTCTTGTTGTTTTTCAATGTTGAGGTTGTTGTTGTATTTGTTGGTGTTTTTCAATTTCGAGGTTGTTGTTGAATTTGTTGTTGTTTTTCAATGTTGAAGTTGTTGTTGAATTTGTTGGTGTTTTTCAATGTTGAGGTTGTTGTTGTTTTTCAATGTTGAGGTTGTTGTTGAATTTGTTGGTGATTTTCAATGTTGAGGTTGTTGTTGTTTGTCAATGCTGAGCTTGTTGTTGAATTTATTGGTGTTTTTCAATGTTGAGGTTGTTGTTGAATTTGTTGGTGTTTTTCAATGTTGAGGTTGCTGTTGTTTTTCAATGTTGAGGTTGTTGTTGAATTTGTTGGTGTTTTTCAATGTTGAGGTTGTTGTTGTTTTTCAATGTTGAGGTTGTTGAATTTGTTGGTGTTTTTCAATCTTGAGTTTGTTGTTGAATTTGTTGGTGTTTTTCAATGTTGAGGTTGTTGTTGAATTTGTTGGTGTTTTTCAATGTTGAGGTTGTTGTTGTTTTTCAATGTTGAGGTTGTTGTTGAGTTTGTTGGTGTTTTTCAATGTTGAGGTTGTTGTTGAATTTGTTGGTGTTTTTCAATGTTGAGGTTGTTGTTGAATGTGTTGGTGTTTTTCAATGTTGAGGTTGTTGTTGTTTTTAAATGTTGAGGTTGCTGTTGAATTTGTTGGTGTTTTTTCAATTTTGAGGTTGTTGGTGTTTTTCAATGTTGAGGTTGTTGTTGAATTTGTTGGTGTTTTTCAATGTTGAGGTTGTTGTTGTTTCTCAATGTTGAAGTTGTTGTTGAATTTGTTGGTGTTTTTCTATTTCAAGGTTGTTGTTGAATTTGTTGGTGTTTTTCAATGTTGAACTTTTTGTTGAATTTGTTGGTGTTTTTCAATGTTGAGGTTGTTGTTGTTTTTCAATGTTGAGGTTGTTGTTGAATTTGTTGGTGTTTTTCAATGTTGAGTTTGTTGTTGTTTTTCAATGTTGAGGTTGTTGTTGAGTTTGTTGGTGTTTTTCAATGTTGAGGTTGTTGTTGAATTTGTTGGTGTTTTTCAATGTTGAGGTTGTTGTTGAATTTGTTGTTGTTTTCAATTTTGAGGATGTTGTTGTTTTTCAATGTTGAGGTTGTTGTTGAATTTGTTGGTGTTTTTCCATCATGAGGTTGTTGTTGTTTTTCAAAGTTGAGGTTGTTGTTGAATTTGTTGGTGTTTTTCAATGTCGGGTTTGTTGTTGAATTTGTTGGTGTTTTTCAATGTTGAATTTTTTGTTGAATTTGTTGGTGTTTTTCAATGTTGAGGTTGTTGTTTTTCAATGTTGAGGCTGTTGTTGAATTTGTTGGCGTTTTTAAATGTTGAGGTTGTTGTTGAATTTGTTGGTGTTTTCAATGTTGAGGTTGTTGTTGAATTTGTTGGTGTTATTAAATGTTGAGGTTGTTGTTGAATTTGCTGGTGTTTTGCAATGTTGAGGTTGTTGTTGTTTTTCAATGTTGAGGTTGTTGTTGAATTTGTTGGTGTTTTTCAATGTTGAGGTTGTTGTTGTTTTTCAATGTTGAGGTTGTTGTTGTATTTGTTGGTGTTTATCAATTTCGAGGTTGTTGTTGAATTTGTTGGTGTTTTTCAATGTTGAGGTTGTTGTTGTTTTTCAATGTTGAGGTTGTTGTTGAATTTGTTGGTGTTTTTCAATGTTGAGGTTGTTGTTGTTTTTCAATGCTGAGGTTGTTGTTGAATTTGTTGTTGTTTTTCAATGTTGAGGTTGTTTTTGAATTTGTTGGTGTTTTTCAAGGTTGAGGTTGTTGTTGTTTTTCAATGTTGAGTTTGTTGTTGAATTTGTTGGTGTTTTTCAATGTTTAGGTTGTTGTTGTTTTTCAATGTTGAGGTTGTTGTTGAATTTGTTGGTGTTTTTCAATGTTGGGGTGGTTGTTGAATTTGTTGGTGTTTTTCAATGTTGAGGTTGTTGTTGTTTTTCAATGTTGAGGTTGTTGTTGAATTTGTTGGTGTTTTTCAATGTTGCGTTTGTTGTTGTTTTTCAATGTTGAGGTTGTTGTTGAATTTGTTGGTGTTTTTCAATGTTGAGGTTGTTATTGTTTTTCAAAGTTGAGGTTGTTGTTGAATTTGTTGGAGTTTTTCAATGTTGAGGTTGTTGTTGTTTTTCAATGTTGAGGTTGTTGTTGAATTTGTTGGTACTTTGAATGTTGAGGTTGTTGTTGAATTTGTTGGTGTTTTTCAATGTTGAGGTTGTTGCTGTTTTTCAATGTTGAGGTTGTTGTTGAATTTGTTGGTGTTTTTCCATCATGAGGTTGTTGTTGTTTTTCAAAGTTGAGGTTGTTGTTGAATTTGTTGGTGTTTTTCAATGTCGGGTTTGTTGTTGAATTTGTTGGTGTTTTTCAATGTTGAATTTTTTGTTGAATTTGTTGGTGTTTTTCAATGTTGAGGTTGTTGTTTTTCAATGTTGAGGCTGTTGTTGAATTTGTTGGCGTTTTTAAATGTTGAGGTTGTTGTTGAATTTGTTGGTGTTTTCAATGTTGAGGTTGTTGTTGAATTTGTTGGTGTCTTTCAATGTTGAGGTTGTTGTTGTTTTTCAATGTTGAGGTTGTTGTTGAATTTGTTGGTGTTTTTCAATGTTGAGGTTGTTGGTGTTTTTCAATGTTGAGGTTGTTGTTGAATTTGTTGGTGTTTTTCAATGTTGAGGTTGTTGTTCAATTTGTTGCTGTTTTTCAATGTTGAGATTGTTGTTGTTTTTCAATGTTGAGGTTGTTGTTGAGTTTGTTGTTGTTTTTCAATGTTGAGGTTGTTGTTGAATTTGTTGGTGTTTTTCAATATTGAGGTTGTTGTTGAATTTGTTGGTGTTTTTCAATGTTGAGGTTGTTGTTGTTTTGAAATGTTGGGGTTGTTGTTGAATTTGTTGTTGTTTTCAATTTTGAGGATGTTGTTGTTTTTCAATGTTGAGGTTGTTGTTGAATTTGTTGGTGTTTTTCCATGATGAGGTTGTTGTTGTTTTTCAAAGTTGAGGTTGTTGTTGAATTTGTTGGTGTTTTTCAAAGTCGGGTTTGTTGTTGAATTTGTTCGTGTTTTTCAATGTTGAATTTTTTGTTGAATTTGTTGGTGTTTTTCAATGTTGAGGTTGTTGTTTTTCAATGTTGAGGTTGTTGTTGAATTTGTTGGCGTTTTTAAATGTTGAGGTTGTTGTTGAATTTGTTGGTGTTTTCAATGTTGAGGTTGTTGTTGAATTTGTTGGTGTTATTAAATGTTGAGGTTGTTGTTGAATTTGCTGGTGTTTTGCAATGTTGAGGTTGTTGTTGTTTTTCAATGTTGAGGTTGTTGTTGAATTTGTTGGTGTTTTTCAATGTTGAGGTTGTTGTTGTTTTTCAATGTTGAGGTTGTTGTTGTATTTGTTGGTGTTTATCAATTTCGAGGTTGTTGTTGAATTTGTTGGTGTTTTTCAATGTTGAGGTTGTTGTTGTTTTTCAATGTTGAGGTTGTTGTTGAATTTGTTGGTGTTTTTCAATGTTGAGGTTGTTGTTGTTTTTCAATGCTGAGGTTGTTGTTGAATTTGTTGTTGTTTTTCAATGTTGAGGTTGTTGTTGAATTTGTTGGTGTTTTTCAATGTTGAGGTTGTTGTTGTTTTTCAATGTTGAGGTTGTTGTTGAATTTGTTGGTGTTTTTCAATGTTGCGTTTGTTGTTGTTTTTCAATGTTGAGGTTGTTGTTGAATTTGTTGGTGTTTTTCAATGTTGAGGTTGTTATTTTTTTTCAAAGTTGAGGTTGTTGTTGAATTTGTTGGAGTTTTTCAATGTTGAGGTTGTTGTTGTTTTTCAATGTTGAGGTTGTTGTTGAATTTGTTGGTGCTTTTGAATGTTGAGGTTGTTGTTGAATTTGTTGGTGTTTTTCAATGTTGAGGTTGTTGTTCTTTTTCAATGTTGAGGTTGTTGTTGAATTTGTTGGTGTTTTTCAATGTTGAGTTTGTTGTTGAATTTGTTGGTGTTTTTCAATGTTGCGGTTGTTGTTGAATTTGTTGGTGTTTTTCAATGTTGAGGTTGTTGTTGAATTTGTTGGTCTTTTCAATGTTGAGGATGTTGTTGTTTTTCAATGTTGAGGTTGTTGTTGAATTTGTTGGTGTTTTTCAATGTTCAGATTTGTTGTTGTTTTTCAATGTTGAGGTTGTTGGTGAATTTGTTGGTGTTTTTAAATGTTGAGGTTGTTGTTGAATTTGTTGGTGTTTTTCAATGTTGAGGTTGTTGTTGTTTTTCAATGTTGAGGTTGTTGTTGAATTTGTTGGTGTTTTTCAATGTTGAGGTTGTAGTTGTTTTTCAATGTTGAGGTTGTTGTTGAATTTGTTGGTGTTTTTCAATTTCGAGGTTGTTGTTGAATTTGTTGGTGTTTTTCAATGTTGAAGTTGTTGTTGAATTTGTTGGTATTTTTCAATGTTGAGGTTGTTGTTGTTTTTCAATGTTGAGGTTGGTGTTGAATTTGTTGGTGTTTTTCAATGTTGAGGTTGTTGTTGTTTTTCAATGCTGAGGTTGTTGTTGAATTTGTTGGTGTTTTTCAATGTTGAGGTTGTTGTGGAATTTGTTGGTGTTTTTCAATGTTGAGGTTGCTGTTGTTTTTCAATGTTGAGGTTGTTGTTGAATTTGTTGGTGTTTTCAATGTTGAGGTTGTTGTTGTTTTTCAATGTTGAGGTTGTTGTTGAATTTGTTGGTGTTTTTCAATGTTGAGGTTGTTGTTGAATTTGTTGGTGTTTTTCAATGTTGAGGTTGTTGTTGTTTTTCAATGTTGAGGTTATTGTTGAATTTGTTGGTGTTTTTCAATGTTGAGGTTGTTGTTGTTTTTCAATGTTGAGGTTGTTGTTGAATTTGTTGGTGTTTTTCAATGTTGAGGTTGTTGTTGTTTTTCAATGTTGAGGTTGTTGTTGAATTTGTTGGTGTTTTTCAATGTTGAGGTTGTTGTTGTTTTTCAATGTTGAGGTTATTGTTGAATTTGTTGGTGTTTTTCAATGTTGAGGTTGTTGTTCAATTTGTTGGTGTTTTTCAATGTTGAGGTTGTTGTTGTTTTTCAATGTTGAGGTTGTTGTTGAGTTTGTTGGTGTTTTTCAATGTTGAGGTTGTTGTTGAATTTGTTGGTGTTTCTCAATGTTGAGTTTGTTGTTGAAATTGTTGGTGTTTTTCAATGTTGAGGTTGTTGTTGTTCTGAAATGTTGGGGTTGTTGTTGAATTTGTTGTTGTTTTCAATTTTGAGGATGTTGTTGTTTTTCAATGTTGAGGTTGTTGTTGAATTTGTTGGTGTTTTTCAATGTCGGGTTTGTTGTTGAAATTGTTGATGTTTTTCAATGTTGAATTTTTTGTTGAATTTGTTGGTGTTTTTCAATGTTGAGGTTGTTGTTTTTCAATGTTGAGGTTGTTGTTGAATATGTTGGCGTTTTTAAATGTTGAGGTTGTTGTTGAATTTGTTGGTGTTTTCAATGTTGAGGTTGTTGTTGAATTTGTTGGTGTTATTAAATGTTGAGGTTGTTGTTGAATTTGCTGGTGTTTTGCAATGTTGAGGTTGTTGTTGTTTTTCAATGTTGAGGTTGTTGTTGAATTTGTGGGTGCTTTTCAATGTTGAGGTTGTTGTTGTTTTTCAATGTTGAGGTTGTTGTTGAATTTGTTGGTGTTTTTCAATTTCGAGGTTGTTGTTGAATTTGTTGGTGTTTTTCAATGTTGAAGTTGTTGTTGAATTTGTTGGTGTCTTTCAATGTTGAGGTTGTTGTTGTTTTTCAATGTTGAGGTTGTTGTTGAATTTGTTGGTGTTTTTCAATGTTGAGGTTGTTGTTTTTTTTCAATGCTGAGGTTGTTGTTGAATTTGTTGCTGTTTTTCAATGTTGAGGTTGTTGTTGAATTTGTTGGTGTTTTTCAATGTTGAGGTTGTTGTTGTTTTTCAATGTTGAGGTTGTTGTTGAATTTGTTGGTGTTTTTCAATGTTGAGGTTGTTGTTGTTTTTCAATGTTGAGGTTGTTGTTGAATTTGTTGGTGTTTTTCAATGTTGAGGTTGTTGTTGAATTTGTTGGTGTTTTTCAATGTTGAGGTTGTTGTTGTTTTTCAATGTTGAGGTTATTGTTGAATTTGTTGGTGTTTTTCAATGTTGAGGTTGTTTGTTGTTTTTCAATGTTGAGGTTGTTGTTGAATTTGTTGGTGTTTTTCAATGTTGAGGTTGTTGTTGTTTTTCAATGTTGAGGTTATTGTTGAATTTGTTGGTGTTTTTCAATGTCGAGGTTGTTGTTGAATTTGTTGGTGTTTTTCAATGTTGAAGTTGTTCTTGAATTTGTTGGTGTTTTTCAATGTTGAGGTTGTTGTTGTTCTTCAATGTTGAGGTTGTTGTTGAATTTGTTGGTGTTTTTCCATGTTGAGATTGTTGTTGTTTTTCAATGTTGAGGTT
This sequence comes from Isurus oxyrinchus, assembly GCA_026770705.1. Lineage (NCBI taxonomy): Eukaryota > Metazoa > Chordata > Chondrichthyes > Lamniformes > Lamnidae > Isurus > Isurus oxyrinchus. The sequence continues at coordinate 744,246 of JANJGN010000172.1, forward strand.
GTTGTTGAATTTGTTGATGTTTTTAAATGTTGAGGTTGTTGTTGAATTTGCTGGTGTTTTGCAATGTTGAGGTTGTTGTTGTTTTTCAATGATGAGGTTGTTGTTGAATTTGTTGGTGTTTTTCAATGTTGAGGTTCTTGTTGTTTTTCAATGTTGAGGTTGTTGTTGTATTTGTTGGTGTTTTTCAATTTCGAGGTTGTTGTTGAATTTGTTGTTGTTTTTCAATGTTGAAGTTGTTGTTGAATTTGTTGGTGTTTTTCAATGTTGAGGTTGTTGTTGTTTTTCAATGTTGAGGTTGTTGTTGAATTTGTTGGTGATTTTCAATGTTGAGGTTGTTGTTGTTTGTCAATGCTGAGGTTGTTGTTGAATTTATTGGTGTTTTTCAATGTTGAGGTTGTTGTTGAATTTGTTGGTGTTTTTCAATCTTGAGTTTGTTGTTGAATTTGTTGGTGTTTTTCAATGTTGAGGTTGTTGTTGAATTTGTTGGTGTTTTTCAATGTTGAGGTTGTTGTTGTTTTTCAATGTTGAGGTTGTTGTTGAGTTTGTTGGTGTTTTTCAATGTTGAGGTTGTTGTTGAATTTGTTGGTGTTTTTCAATGTTGAGGTTGTTGTTGAATGTGTTGGTGTTTTTCAATGTTGAGGTTGTTGTTGTTTTTAAATGTTGAGGTTGCTGTTGAATTTGTTGGTGTTTTTTCAATTTTGAGGTTGTTGGTGTTTTTCAATGTTGAGGTTGTTGTTGAATTTGTTGGTGTTTTTCTATTTCGAGGTTGTTGTTGAATTTGTTGGTGTTTTTCAATGTTGAACTTTTTGTTGAATTTGTTGGTGTTTTTCAATGTTGAGGTTGTTGTTGTTTTTCAATGTTGAGGTTGTTGTTGAATTTGTTGGTGTTTTTCAACGTTGAGGTTGTTGTTGTTTTTCAAAGCTGAGGTTGTTGTTGAATTTGTTGGTGTTTTTCAATGTTGAGGTTGTTGTTGAATTTGCTGGTGTTTTTCAATGTTGAGGTTATTGTTGTTTTTCAATGTTGAGGTTGTTGTTGAATTTGTTGTTGTTTTTCAATGTTGAGGTTGTTGTTGTTTTTCAATGTTGAGGGTGTTGTTGATTTTGTTGGTGTTTTTCAATGTTGAAGTTGTTGTTGAATTTGTTTGTGTTTTTCAATGTTGAGGTTGTTGTTGTTTTTCAATGTTGAGGTTGTTGTTGAATTTGTTGGTGTTTTTCAATGTTGAGTTTGTTGTTGTTTTTCAATGTTGAGGTTGTTGTTGAATTTGTTGGTGTCTTTCAATGTTGAGGTTGTTGTTGTTTTTCAATGTTGAGGTTGTTGTTGAATTTGTTGGTGTTTTTCAATGTTGAGGTTGTTGTTGAATTTGTTGGTGTTTTTCAATGTTGAGATTGTTGTTGTTTTTCAATGTTGAGGTTGTTGTTGAATTTGTTGGTGTTTTTCAATGTTGAGGTTGTTGTTCAATTTGTTGGTGTTTTTCAATGTTGAGGTTGTTGTTGTTTTTCAATGTTGAGGTTGTTGTTGAGTTTGTTGGTGTTTTTCAATGTTGAGGTTGTTGTTGAATTTGTTGGTGTTTCTCAATGTTGAGTTTGTTGTTGAAATTGTTGGTGTTTTTCAATGTTGAGGTTGTTGTTGTTCTGAAATGTTGGGGTTGTTGTTGAATTTGTTGTTGTTTTCAATTTTGAGGATGTTGTTGTTTTTCAATGTTGAGGTTGTTGTTGAATTTGTTGGTGTTTTTCAATGTCGGGTTTGTTGTTGAAATTGTTGATGTTTTTCAATGTTGAATTTTTTGTTGAATTTGTTGGTGTTTTTCAATGTTGAGGTTGTTATTTTTCAATGTTGAGGTTGTTGTTGAATATGTTGGCGTTTTTAAATGTTGAGGTTGTTGTTGAATTTGTTGGTGTTTTCAATGTTGAGGTTGTTGTTGAATTTGTTGGTGTTATTAAATGTTGAGGTTGTTGTTGAATTTGCTGGTGTTTTGCAATGTTGAGGTTGTTGTTGTTTTTCAATGTTGAGGTTGTTGTTGAATTTGTGGGTGCTTTTCAATGTTGAGGTTGTTGTTGTTTTTCAATGTTGAGGTTGTTGTTGAATTTGTTGGTGTTTTTCAATTTCGAGGTTGTTGTTGAATTTGTTGGTGTTTTTCAATGTTGAAGTTGTTGTTGAATTTGTTGGTGTTTTTCAATGTTGAGGTTGTTGTTGTTTTCAATGTTGAGGTTGTTGTTGAATTTGTTGGTGTTTTTCAATGTTGAGGTTGTTGTTTTTTTTCAATGCTGAGGTTGTTGTTGAATTTGTTGGTGTTTTTCAATGTTGAGGTTGTTGTTGAATTTGTTGGTGTTTTTCAATGTTGAGGTTGTTGTTGTTTTTCAATGTTGAGGTTGTTGATGAATTTGTTGGTGTTTTTCAATGTTGAGGTTGTTGTTGTTTTTCAATGTTGAGGTTGTTGTTGAATTTGTTGGTGTTTTTCAATGTTGAGGTTGTTGTTGAATTTGTTGGTGTTTTTCAATGTTGAGGTTGTTGTTGTTTTTCAATGTTGAGGTTATTGTTGAATTTGTTGGTGTTTTTCAATGTTGAGGTTGTTTGTTGTTTTTCAATGTTGAGGTTGTTGTTGAATTTGTTGGTGTTTTTCAATGTTGAGGTTGTTGTTGTTTTTCAATGTTGAGGTTGTTGTTGATTTTGTTGGTGTTTTTCAATGTCGAGGTTGTTGTTGAATTTGTTGGTGTTTTTCAATGTTGAAGTTGTTGTTGAATTTGTTGGTGTTTTTCAATGTTGAGGTTGTTGTTGTTCTTCAATGTTGAGGTTGTTGTTGAATTTGTTGGTGTTTTTCCATGTTGAGATTGTTGTTGTTTTTCAATGTTGAGGTTGTTGTTGAATTTGTTGATGTTTTTAAATGTTGAGGTTGTTGTTGAATTTGCTGGTGTTTTGCAATGTTGAGGTTGTTGTTGTTTTTCAATGATGAGGTTGTTGTTGAATTTGTTGGTGTTTTTCAATGTTGAGGTTCTTGTTGTTTTTCAATGTTGAGGTTGTTGTTGTATTTGTTGGTGTTTTTCAATTTCGAGGTTGTTGTTGAATTTGTTGTTGTTTTTCAATGTTGAAGTTGTTGTTGAATTTGTTGGTGTTTTTCAATGTTGAGGTTGTTGTTGTTTTTCAATGTTGAGGTTGTTGTTGAATTTGTTGGTGATTTTCAATGTTGAGGTTGTTGTTGTTTGTCAATGCTGAGGTTGTTGTTGAATTTATTGGTGTTTTTCAATGTTGAGGTTGTTGTTGAATTTGTTGGTGTTTTTCAATCTTGAGTTTGTTGTTGAATTTGTTGGTGTTTTTCAATGTTGAGGTTGTTGTTGAATTTGTTGGTGTTTTTCAATGTTGAGGTTGTTGTTGTTTTTCAATGTTGAGGTTGTTGTTGAGTTTGTTGGTGTTTTTCAATGTTGAGGTTGTTGTTGAATTTGTTGGTGTTTTTCAATGTTGAGGTTGTTGTTGAATGTGTTGGTGTTTTTCAATGTTGAGGTTGTTGTTGTTTTTAAATGTTGAGGTTGCTGTTGAATTTGTTGGTGTTTTTTCAATTTTGAGGTTGTTGGTGTTTTTCAATGTTGAGGTTGTTGTTGAATTTGTTGGTGTTTTTCAATGTTGAGGTTGTTGTTGTTTCTCAATGTTGAAGTTGTTGTTGAATTTGTTGGTGTTTTTCTATTTCGAGGTTGTTGTTGAATTTGTTGGTGTTTTTCAATGTTGAACTTTTTGTTGAATTTGTTGGTGTTTTTCAATGTTGAGGTTGTTGTTGTTTTTCAATGTTGAGGTTGTTGTTGAATTTGTTGGTGTTTTTCAACGTTGAGGTTGTTGTTGTTTTTCAATGCTGAGGTTGTTGTTGAATTTGTTGGTGTTTTTCAATGTTGAGGTTGTTGAATTTGCTGGTGTTTTTCAATGTTGAGGTTATTGTTGTTTTTCAATGTTGAGGTTGTTGTTGAATTTGTTGTTGTTTTTCAATGTTGAGGTTGTTGTTGTTTTTCAAAGTTGAGGGTGTTGTTGATTTTGTTGGTGTTTTTCAATGTTGAAGTTGTTGTTGAATTTGTTTGTGTTTTTCAATGTTGAGGTTGTTGTTGTTTTTCAATGTTGAGGTTGTTGTTGAATTTGTTGGTGTTTTTCAATGTTGAGTTTGTTGTTGTTTTTCAATGTTGAGGTTGTTGTTGAATTTGTTGGTGTCTTTCAATGTTGAGGTTGTTGTTGTTTTTCAATGTTGAGGTTGTTGTTGAATTTGTTGGTGTTTTTCAATGTTGAGGTTGTTGTTCAATTTGTTGGTGTTTTTCAATGTTGAGATTGTTGTTGTTTTTCAATGTTGAGGTTGTTGTTGAGTTTGTTGGTGTTTTTCAATGTTGAGGTTGTTGTTGAATTTGTTGGTGTTTTTCAATGTTGAGGTTGTTGTTGAATTTGTTGGTGTTTTTCAATGTTGAGGTTGTTGTTGGTTTGAAATGTTGGGGTTGTTGTTGAATTTCTTGTTGTTTTCAATTTTGAGGATGTTGTTGTTTTTCAAGGTTGAGGTTGTTGTTGAATTTGTTGGTGTTTTTCAATGTCGGGTTTGTTGTTGAATTTGTTCGTGTTTTTCAATGTTGAATTTTTTGTTGAATTTGTTGGTGTTTTTCAATGTTGAGGTTGTTGTTTTTCAATGTTGAGGTTGTTATTGAATTTGTTGGCGTTTTTAAATGTTGAGGTTGTTGTTGAATTTGTTGGTGTTTTCAATGTTGAGGTTGTTGTTGAATTTGTTGGTGTTATTAAATGTTGAGGTTGTTGTTGAATTTGCTGGTGTTTTGCAAATTTGAGGTTGTTGTTGTTTTTCAATGTTGAGGTTGTTGTTGAATTTGTTGGTGTTTTTCAATGTTGAGGTTGTTGTTGTTTTTCAATGTTGAGGTTGTTGTTGTATTTGTTGGTGTTTATCAATTTCGAGGTTGTTGTTGAATTTGTTGGTGTTTTTCAATGTTGAGGTTGTTGTTGTTTTTCAATGTTGAGGTTGTTGTTGAATTTGTTGGTGTTTTTCAATGTTGAGTTTGTTGTTGAATTTGTTGGTGTTTTTCAATGTTGAGGTTGTTGTTGAATTTGTTGGTGTTTTTCAATGTTGAGGTTGTTGTTGAATTTGTTGGCTTTTTCAATGTTGAGGATGTTGTTGTTTTTCAATGTTGAGGTTGTTGTTGAATTTGTTGGTGTTTTTCAATGTTCAGATTGTTGTTGTTTTTCAATGTTGAGGTTGTTGTTGAATTTGTTGGTGTTTTTAAATGTTGAGGTTGTTGTTGAATTTGTTGGTGTTTTTCAATGTTGAGGTTGTTGTTGTTTTGCAATGTTGAGGTTGTTGTTGAATTTGTTGGTGTTTTTCAATGTTGAGGTTGGAGTTGTTTTTCAATGTTGAGGTTGTTGTTGAATTTGTTGGTGTTTTTCAATTTCGAGGTTGTTGTTGAATTTGTTGGTGTTTTTCAATGTTGAAGTTGTTGTTGAATTTGTTGGTATTTTTCAATGTTGAGGTTGTTGTTCTTTTTCAATGTTGAGGTTGGTGTTGAATTTGTTGGTGTTTTTCAATGTTGAGGTTGTTGTTGTTTTTCAATGCTGAGGTTGTTGTTGAATTTGTTGGTGTTTTTCAATGTTGAGGTTGTTGTTGAATTTGTTGGTGTTTTTCAATGTTGAGGTTGCTGTTGTTTTTCAATGTTGAGGTTGTTGTTGAGTTTGTTGGTGTTTTTCAATGTTGAGGTTGTTGTTGAATTTGTTGGTGTTTCTCAATGTTGAGTTTGTTGTTGAAATTGTTGGTGTTTTTCAATGTTGAGGTTGTTGTTGTTCTGAAATGTTGGGGTTGTTGTTGAATTTGTTGTTGTTTTCAATTTTGAGGATGTTGTTGTTTTTCAATGTTGAGGTTGTTGTTGAATTTGTTGGTGTTTTTCAATGTCGGGTTTGTTGTTGAAATTGTTGATGTTTTTCAATGTTGAATTTTTTGTTGAATTTGTTGGTGTTTTTCAATGTTGAGGTTGTTATTTTTCAATGTTGAGGTTGTTGTTGAATATGTTGGCGTTTTTAAATGTTGAGGTTGTTGTTGAATTTGTTGGTGTTTTCAATGTTGAGGTTGTTGTTGAATTTGTTGGTGTTATTAAATGTTGAGGTTGTGTTGAATTTGCTGGTGTTTTGCAATGTTGAGGTTGTTGTTGTTTTTCAATGTTGAGGTTGTTGTTGAATTTGTGGGTGCTTTTCAATGTTGAGGTTGTTGTTGTTTTTCAATGTTGAGGTTGTTGTTGAATTTGTTGGTGTTTTTCAATTTCGAGGTTGTTGTTGAATTTGTTGGTGTTTTTCAATGTTGAAGTTGTTGTTGAATTTGTTGGTGTTTTTCAATGTTGAGGTTGTTGTTGTTTTCAATGTTGAGGTTGTTGTTGAATTTGTTGGTGTTTTTCAATGTTGAGGTTGTTGTTTTTTTTCAATGCTGAGGTTGTTGTTGAATTTGTTGGTGTTTTTCAATGTTGAGGTTGTTGTTGAATTTGTTGGTGTTTTTCAATGTTGAGGTTGTTGTTGTTTTTCAATGTTGAGGTTGTTGATGAATTTGTTGGTGTTTTTCAATGTTGAGGTTGTTGTTGTTTTTCAATGTTGAGGTTGTTGTTGAATTTGTTGGTGTTTTTCAATGTTGAGGTTGTTGTTGAATTTGTTGGTGTTTTTCAATGTTGAGGTTGTTGTTGTTTTTCAATGTTGAGGTTATTGTTGAATTTGTTGGTGTTTTTCAATGTTGAGGTTGTTTGTTGTTTTTCAATGTTGAGGTTGTTGTTGAATTTGTTGGTGTTTTTCAATGTTGAGGTTGTTGTTGTTTTTCAATGTTGAGGTTGTTGTTGAATTTGTTGGTGTTTTTCAATGTCGAGGTTGTTGTTGAATTTGTTGGTGTTTTTCAATGTTGAAGTTGTTGTTGAATTTGCTGGTGTTTTTCAATGTTGAGGTTGTTGTTGTTCTTCAATGTTGAGGTTGTTGTTGAATTTGTTGGTGTTTTTCCATGTTGAGATTGTTGTTGTTTTTCAATGTTGAGGTTGTTGTTGAATTTGTTGATGTTTTTAAATGTTGAGGTTGTTGTTGAATTTGCTGGTGTTTTGCAATGTTGAGGTTGTTGTTGTTTTTCAATGATGAGGTTGTTGTTGAATTTGTTGGTGTTTTTCAATGTTGAGGTTCTTGTTGTTTTTCAATGTTGAGGTTGTTGTTGTATTTGTTGGTGTTTTTCAATTTCGAGGTTGTTGTTGAATTTGTTGTTGTTTTTCAATGTTGAAGTTGTTGTTGAATTTGTTGGTGTTTTTCAATGTTGAGGTTGTTGTTGTTTTTCAATGTTGAGGTTGTTGTTGAATTTGTTGGTGATTTTCAATGTTGAGGTTGTTGTTGTTTGTCAATGCTGAGGTTGTTGTTGAATTTATTGGTGTTTTTCAATGTTGAGGTTGTTGTTGAATTTGTTGGTGTTTTTCAATCTTGAGTTTGTTGTTGAATTTGTTGGTGTTTTTCAATGTTGAGGTTGTTGTTGAATTTGTTGGTGTTTTTCAATGTTGAGGTTGTTGTTGTTTTTCAATGTTGAGGTTGTTGTTGAGTTTGTTGGTGTTTTTCAATGTTGAGGTTGTTGTTGAATTTGTTGGTGTTTTTCAATGTTGAGGTTGTTGTTGAATGTGTTGGTGTTTTTCAATGTTGAGGTTGTTGTTGTTTTTAAATGTTGAGGTTGCTGTTGAATTTGTTGGTGTTTTTTCAATTTTGAGGTTGTTGGTGTTTTTCAATGTTGAGGTTGTTGTTGAATTTGTTGGTGTTTTTCAATGTTGAGGTTGTTGTTGTTTCTCAATGTTGAAGTTGTTGTTGAATTTGTTGGTGTTTTTCTATTTCGAGGTTGTTGTTGAATTTGTTGGTGTTTTTCAATGTTGAGGTTGTTGTTTTTCAATGTTGAGGTTGTTGTTGAATTTGTTGGCGTTTTTAAATGTTGAGGTTGTTGTTGAATTTGTTGGTGTTTTCAATGTTGAGGTTGTTGTTGAATTTGTTGGTGTTATTAAATGTTGAGGTTGTTGTTGAATTTGCTGGTGTTTTGCAAATTTGAGGTTGTTGTTGTTTTTCAATGTTGAGGTTGTTGTTGAATTTGTTGGTGTTTTTCAATGTTGAGGTTGTTGTTGTTTTTCAATGTTGAGGTTGTTGTTGTATTTGTTGGTGTTTATCAATTTCGAGGTTGTTGTTGAATTTGTTGGTGTTTTTCAATGTTGAGGTTGTTGTTGTTTTTCAATGTTGAGGTTGTTGTTGAATTTGTTGGTGTTTTTCAATGTTGAGTTTGTTGTTGAATTTGTTGGTGTTTTTCAATGTTGAGGTTGTTGTTGAATTTGTTGGTGTTTTTCAATGTTGAGGTTGTTGTTGAATTTGTTGGCTTTTTCAATGTTGAGGATGTTGTTGTTTTTCAATGTTGAGGTTGTTGTTGAATTTGTTGGTGTTTTTCAATGTTCAGATTGTTGTTGTTTTTCAATGTTGAGGTTGTTGTTGAATTTGTTGGTGTTTTTAAATGTTGAGGTTGTTGTTGAATTTGTTGGTGTTTTTCAATGTTGAGGTTGTTGTTGTTTTGCAATGTTGAGGCTGTTGTTGAATTTGTTGGTGTTTTTCAATGTTGAGGTTGGAGATGTTTTTCAATGTTGAGGTTGTTGTTGAATTTGTTGGTGTTTTTCAATTTCGAGGTTGTTGTTGAATTTGTTGGTGTTTTTCAATGTTGAAGTTGTTGTTGAATTTGTTGGTATTTTTCAATGTTGAGGTTGTTGTTCTTTTTCAATGTTGAGGTTGGTGTTGAATTTGTTGGTGTTTTTCAATGTTGAGGTTGTTGTTGTTTTTCAATGCTGAGGTTGTTGTTGAATTTGTTGGTGTTTTTCAATGTTGAGGTTGTTGTTGAATTTGTTGGTGTTTTTCAATGTAGAGGTTGCTGTTGTTTTTCAATGTTGAGGTTGTTGTTGAGTTTGTTGGTGTTTTTCAATGTTGAGGTTGTTGTTGAATTTGTTGGTGTTTCTCAATGTTGAGTTTGTTGTTGAAATTGTTGGTGTTTTTCAATGTTGAGGTTGTTGTTGTTCTGAAATGTTGGGGTTGTTGTTGAATTTGTTGTTGTTTTCAATTTTGAGGATGTTGTTGTTTTTCAATGTTGAGGTTGTTGTTGAATTTGTTGGTGTTTTTCAATGTCGGGTTTGTTGTTGAAATTGTTGATGTTTTTCAATGTTGAATTTTTTGTTGAATTTGTTGGTGTTTTTCAATGTTGAGGTTGTTATTTTTCAATGTTGAGGTTGTTGTTGAATATGTTGGCGTTTTTAAATGTTGAGGTTGTTGTTGAATTTGTTGGTGTTTTCAATGTTGAGGTTGTTGTTGAATTTGTTGGTGTTATTAAATGTTGAGGTTGTGTTGAATTTGCTGGTGTTTTGCAATGTTGAGGTTGTTGTTGTTTTTCAATGTTGAGGTTGTTGTTGAATTTGTGGGTGCTTTTCAATGTTGAGGTTGTTGTTGTTTTTCAATGTTGAGGTTGTTGTTGAATTTGTTGGTGTTTTTCAATTTCGAGGTTGTTGTTGAATTTGTTGGTGTTTTTCAATGTTGAAGTTGTTGTTGAATTTGTTGGTGTTTTTCAATGTTGAGGTTGTTGTTGTTTTCAATGTTGAGGTTGTTGTTGAATTTGTTGGTGTTTTTCAATGTTGAGGTTGTTGTTTTTTTTCAATGCTGAGGTTGTTGTTGAATTTGTTGGTGTTTTTCAATGTTGAGGTTGTTGTTGAATTTGTTGGTGTTTTTCAATGTTGAGGTTGTTGTTGTTTTTCAATGTTGAGGTTGTTGATGAATTTGTTGGTGTTTTTCAATGTTGAGGTTGTTGTTGTTTTTCAATGTTGAGGTTGTTGTTGAATTTGTTGGTGTTTTTCAATGTTGAGGTTGTTGTTGAATTTGTTGGTGTTTTTCAATGTTGAGGTTGTTGTTGTTTTTCAATGTTGAGGTTATTGTTGAATTTGTTGGTGTTTTTCAATGTTGAGGTTGTTTGTTGTTTTTCAATGTTGAGGTTGTTGTTGAATTTGTTGGTGTTTTTCAATGTTGAGGTTGTTGTTGTTTTTCAATGTTGAGGTTGTTGTTGAATTTGTTGGTGTTTTTCAATGTCGAGGTTGTTGTTGAATTTGTTGGTGTTTTTCAATGTTGAAGTTGTTGTTGAATTTGTTGGTGTTTTTCAATGTTGAGGTTGTTGTTGTTCTTCAATGTTGAGGTTGTTGTTGAATTTGTTGGTGTTTTTCAATGTCGAGGTTGTTGTTGAATTTGTTGGTGTTTTTCAATGTTGAAGTTGTTGTTGAATTTGTTGGTGTTTTTCAATGTTGAGGTTGTTGTTGTTCTTCAATGTTGAGGTTGTTGTTGAATTTGTTGGTGTTTTTCCATGTTGAGATTGTTGTTGTTTTTCAATGTTGAGGTTGTTGTTGAATTTGTTGGTGTTTTTAAATGTTGAGGTTGTTGTTGAATTTGCTGGTGTTTTGCAATGTTGAGGTTGTTGTTGTTTTTCAATGATGAGGTTGTTGTTGAATTTGTTGGTGTTTTTCAATGTTGAGGTTCTTGTTGTTTTTCAATGTTGAGGTTGTTGTTGTATTTGTTGGTGTTTTTCAATTTCGAGGTTGTTGTTGAATTTGTTGTTGTTTTTCAATGTTGAAGTTGTTGTTGAATTTGTTGGTATTTTTCAATGTTGAGGTTGTTGTTGTTTTTCAATGTTTAGGTTGTTGTTGAATTTGTTGGTGATTTTCAATGTTGAGGTTGTTGTTGTTTGTCAATGTTGAGGTTGTTGTTGAATTTGTTGGTGTTTTTCAATGTTGAGGTTGTTGTTGTTTTTCAATGTTGAGGTTGTTGAATTTGTTGGTGTTTTTCAATCTTGAGTTTGTTGTTGAATTTGTTGGTGTTTTACAATGTTGAGGTTGTTGTTGAATTTGTTGGTGTTTTTCAATGTTGAGGTTGTTGTTGTTTTTCAATGTTGAGGTTGTTGTTGAGTTTGTTGGTGTTTTTCAATGTTGAGGTTGTTGTTGAATTTGTTGGTGTTTTTCAATGTTGAGTTTGTTGTTGAATTTGTTGGTGTTTTTCAATGTTGAGGTTGTTGTTGAATTTGTTGGTGTTTTTCAATGTTGAGGTTGTTGTTGAATTTGTTGGTCTTTTTCAATGTTGAGGATGTTGTTGTTTTTCAATGTTGAGGTTGTTGTTGAATTTGTTGGTTTTTTTCAATTTTCAGATTGTTGTTGTTTTTCAATGTTGAGGTTGTTGTTGAATTTGTTGGTGTTTTTAAATTTTGAGGTTGGTGTTGAATTTGTTGGTGTTTTTCAATGTAGAGGTTGTTGTTGTTTTTCAATGTTGAGGTTGTTGTTGAATTTGTTGGTGTTTTTCAATGTTGAGGTTGTAGTTGTTTTTCAATGTTGAGGTTGTTGTTGAATTTGTTGGTGTTTTTCAATGTTGAGGTTGTTGTTGTTTTTCAATGTTGAGGTTGTTGTTGAATTTGTTGGTGTTTTTCAATGTTGAATTATTTGTTGAATTTGTTGGTGTTTTTCAATGTTGAGGTTGTTGTTTTTCAATGTTGAGGTTGTTGTTGAATATGTTGGCGTTTTTAAATGTTGAGGTTGTTGTTGAATTTGTTGGTGTTTTCAATGTTCAGGTTGTTGTTGAATTTGTTGGTGTTATTAAATTTTGAGGTTGTTGTTGAATTTGCTGGTGTTTTGCAATGTTGAGGTTGTTGTTGTTTTTCAATGTTGAGGTTGTTGTTGAATTTGTTGGTGTTTTTCAATGTTGAGGTTGTTGTTGTTTTTCAATGTTGAGGTTGTTGTTGTATTTGTTGGTGTTTATCAATTTCGAGGTTGTTGTTGAATTTGTTGGTGTTTTTCAATGTTGAGGTTGTTGTTGTTTTTCAATGTTGAGGTTGTTGTTGAATTTGTTGGTGTTTTTCAATGTTGAGGTTGTTGTTGTTTTTCAATGCTGAGGTTGTTGTTGAATTTGTTGTTGTTTTTCAATGTTGAGGTTGTTTTTGAATTTGTTGGTGTTTTTCAATGTTGAGGTTGTTGTTGTTTTTCAATGTTGAGTTTGTTGTTGAATTTGTTGGTTTTTTTCAATGTTTAGGTTGTTGTTGTTTTTCAATGTTGAGGTTGTTGTTGAATTTGTTGGTGTTTTTCAATGTTGGGGTGGTTGTTGAATTTGTTGGTGTTTTTCAATGTTGAGGTTGTTGTTGTTTTTCAATGTTGAGGTTGTTGTTGAATTTGTTGGTGTTTTTCAATGTTGCGTTTGTTGTTGTTTTTCAATGTTGAGGTTGTTGTTGAATTTGTTGGTGTTTTTAAATGTTGAGGTTGTTATTGTTTTTCAAAGTTGAGGTTGTTGTTGAATTTGTTGGAGTTTTTCAATGTTGAGGTTGTTGTTGTTTTTCAATGTTGAGGTTGTTGTTGAATTTGTTGGTGCTTTTGAATGTTGAGGTTGTTGTTGAATTTGTTGGTGTTTTTCAATGTTGAGGTTGTTGTTGTTTTTCAATGTTGCGGTTTTTGTTGAATTTGTTGGTTTTTTTCAATGTTGAGTTTGTTGTTGAATTTGTTGGTGTTTTTCAATGTTGAGGTTGTTGTTGAATTTGTTGGTGTTTTTCAATGTTGAGGTTGTTGTTGAATTTGTTGGTGCTTTTCAATGTTGAGGTTGTTGTTGTTTTTCAATGTTGAGGTTGTTGTTGAATTTGTTGGTGTTTTTCAATTTCGAGGTTGTTGTTGAATTTGTTGGTGTTTTTCAAAGTTGAAGTTGTTGTTGAATTTGTTGGTGTTTTTCAATGTTGAGGTTGTTGTTGTTTTTCAATGTTGAGGTTGTTGTTGAATTTGTTGGTGTTTTTCAATGTTGAGGTTGTTGTTGTTTTTCAATGCTCAGGTTGTTGTTGAATTTGTTGGTGTTTTTCAATGTTGAGGTTGTTGTTGAATTTGTTGGTGTTTTTCAATGTTGAGGTTGTTGTTGTTTTTCAATGTTGAGGTTGTTGTTGAATTTGTTGGTGTTTTCCAATGTTGAGGTTGTTGTTGTTTTTCAATGTTGAGGTTGTTGTTGAATTTGTTGGTGTTTTTCAATGTTGAGGTTGTTGTTGAATTTGTTGGTGTTTTTCAATGTTGAGGTTGTTGTTGTTTTTCAATGTTGAGGTTATTGTTGAATTTGTTGGTGTTTTTCAATGTTGAGGTTGTTTGTTGTTTTTCAATGTTGAGGTTGTTGTTGAATTTGTTGGTGTTTTTCAATGTTGAGGTTGTTGTTGTTTTTCAATGTTGAGGTTGTTGTTGAATTTGTTGGTGTTTTTCAATGTCGAGGTTGTTGTTGAATTTGTTGGTGTTTTTCAATGTTGAAGTTGTTGTTGAATTTGTTGGTGTTTTTCAATGTTGAGGTTGTTGTTGAATTTGTTGGTGTTTTTCCATGTTGAGATTGTTGTTGTTTTTCAATGTTGAGGTTGTTGTTGAATTTGTTGGTGTTTTTAAATGTTGAGGTTGTTGTTGAATTTGCTGGTGTTTTGCAATGTTGAGGTTGTTGTTGTTTTTCAATGATGAGGTTGTTGTTGAATTTGTTGGTGTTTTTCAATGTTGAGGTTCTTGTTGTTTTTCAATGTTGAGGTTGTTGTTGTATTTGTTGGTGTTTTTCAATTTCGAGGTTGTTGTTGAATTTGTTGTTGTTTTTCAATGTTGAAGTTGTTGTTGAATTTGTTGGTGTTTTTCAATGTTGAGGTTGTTGTTGTTTTTCAATGTTGAGGTTGTTGTTGAATTTGTTGGTGATTTTCAATGTTGAGGTTGTTGTTGTTTGTCAATGTTGAGGTTGTTGTTGAATTTGTTGGTGTTTTTCAATGTTGAGGTTGTTGTTGTTTTTCAATGTTGAGGTTGTTGAATTTGATGGTGTTTTTCAATCTTGAGTTTGTTGTTGAATTTGTTGGTGTTTTACAATGTTGAGGTTGTTGTTGAATTTGTTGGTGTTTTTCAATGTTGAGGTTGTTGTTGTTTTTCAATGTTGAGGTTGTTGTTGAGTTTGTTGGTGTTTTTCAATGTTGAGGTTGTTGTTGAATTTGTTGGTGTTTTTCAATGTTGAGTTTGTTGTTGAATTTGTTGGTGTTTTTCAATGTTGAGGTTGTTGTTGAATTTGTTGGTGTTTTTCAATGTTGAGGTTGTTGTTGAATTTGTTGGTCTTTTTCAATGTTGAGGATGTTGTTGTTTTTCAATGTTGAGGTTGTTGTTGAATTTGTTGGTTTTTTTCAATGTTCAGATTGTTGTTGTTTTTCAATGTTGAGGTTGTTGTTGAATTTGTTGGTGTTTTTAAATTTTGAGGTTGGTGTTGAATTTGTTGGTGTTTTTCAATGTAGAGGTTGTTGTTGTTTTTCAATGTTGAGGTTGTTGTTGAATTTTTTGGTGTTTTTCAATGTTGAGGTTGCAGTTGTTTTTCAATGTTGAGGTTGTTGTTGAATTTGTTGGTGTTTTTCAATGTTGAGGTTGTTGTTGTTTTTCAATGTTGAGGTTGTTGTTGAATTTGTTGGTGTTTTTCAATGTTGAGGTTGTTGTTGAATTTGTTGGTGTTTTTCAATGTTGAGGTTGTTGTTGTTTTTCAATGTTGAGGTTATTGTTGAATTTGTTGGTGTTTTTCAATGTTGAGGTTGTTGTTGTTTTTCAATGTTGAGGTTGTTGTTGAATTTGTTGGTGTTTTTCAATGTTGAGGTTGTTGTTGTTTTTCAATGTTGAGGTTGTTGTTGAATTTGTTGGTGTTTTTCAATGTTGAGGTTGTTGTTGTTTTTCAATGTTGAGGTTTTTTGTTGAATTTGTTGGTGTTTTTCAATGTTGAGGTTGTTGTTCAATTTGTTGGTGTTTTTCAATGTTGAGGTTGTTGTTGTTTTTCAATGTTGAGGTTGTTGTTGAGTTTGTTGGTGTTTTTCAATGTTGAGCTTGTTGTTGAATTTGTTGGTGTTTCTCAATGTTGAGTTTGTTGTTGAATTTGTTGGCGTTTTTCAATGTTGAGGTTGTTGTTGTTTTGAAATGTTGGGGTTGTTGTTGAATTTGTTGTTGTTTTCAATTTTGAGGATGTTGTTGTTTTTCAATGTTGAGGTTGTTGTTGAATTTGTTGGTGTTTTTCAATGTCGGGTTTGTTGTTGAATTTGTTGGTGTTTTTCAATGTTGAATTTTTTGTTGAATTTGTTGGTGTTTTTCAATGTTGAGGTTGTTGTTTTTCAATGTTGAGGTTGTTGTTGAATATGTTGGCGTTTTTAAATGTTGAGGTTGTTGTTGAATTTGTTGGTGTATTCAATGTTGAGGTTGTTGTTGAATTTGTTGGTGTTATTAAATGTTGAGCTTGTTGTTGAATTTGCTGGTGTTTTGCAATGTTGAGGTTGTTGTTGTTTTTCAATGTTGAGGTTGTTGTTGAATTTGTTGGTGTTTTTCAATGTTGAGGTTGTTGTTGTTTTTCAATGTAGAGGTTGTTGTTGTATTTGTTGGTGTTTATCAATTTCGAGGTTGTTGTTGAATTTGTTGGTGTTTTTCAATGTTGAGGTTGTTGTTGTTTTTCAATGTTGAGGTTGTTGTTGAATTTGTTGGTGTTTTTCAATGTTGAGGTTGTTGTTGTTTTTCAATGCTGAGGTTGTTGTTGAATTTGTTGTTGTTTTTCAATGTTGAGGTTGTTTTTGAATTTGTTGGTGTTTTTCAATGTTGAGGTTGTTGTTGTTTTTCAATGTTGAGTTTGTTGTTGAATTTGTTGGTGTTTTTCAATGTTTAGGTTGTTGTTGTTTTTCAATGTTGAGGTTGTTGTTGAATTTGTTGGTGTTTTTCAATGTTGGGGTGGTTGTTGAATTTGTTGGTGTTTTTCAATGTTGAGGTTGTTGTTGTTTTTCAATGTTGAGGTTGTTGTTGAATTTGTTGGTGTTTTTCAATGTTGCGTTTGTTGTTGTTTTTCAATGTTGAGGTTGTTGTTGAATTTGTTGGTGTTTTTCAATGTTGAGGTTGTTATTGTTTTTCAAAGTTGAGGTTGTTGTTGAATTTGTTGGAGTTTTTCAATGTTGAGGTTGTTGTTGTTTTTCAATGTTGAGGATGTTGTTGAATTTGTTGGTGCTTTTGAATGTTGAGGTTGTTGTTGAATTTGTTGGTGTTTTTCAATGTTGAGGTTGCTGTTGTTTTTCAATGTTGAGGTTTTTGTTGAATTTGTTGGTGTTTTTCAATGTTGAGTTTGTTGTTGAATTTGTTGGTGTTTTTCAATGTTGAGGTTGTTGTTGAATTTGTTGGTGTTTTTCAATGTTGAGGTTGTTGTTGAATTTGTTGGTGCTTTTCAATGTTGAGGTTGTTGTTGTTTTTCAATGTTGAGGTTGTTGTTGAATTTGTTGGTGTTTTTCAATTTCGAGGTTGTTGTTGAATTTGTTGGTGTTTTTCAATGTTGAAGTTGTTGTTGAATTTGTTGGTGTTTTTCAATGTTGAGGTTGTTGTTGTTTTTCAATGTTGAGGTTGTTGTTGAATTTGTTCGTGTTTTTCAATGTTGAGGTTGTTGTTGTTTTTCAATGCTGAGGTTGTTGTTGAATTTGTTGGTGTTTTTCAATGTTGAGGTTGTTGTTGAATTTGTTGGTGTTTTTCAATGTTGAGGTTGTTGTTGTTTTTCAATGTTGAGGTTGTTGTTGAATTTGTTGTTGTTTTTCAATGTTGAGGTTGTTGTTGTTTTTCAATGTTGAGGTTGTTGTTGAATTTGTTGGTGTTTTTCAATGTTGAGGTTGTTTGTTGTTTTTCAATGTTGAGGTTGTTGTTGAATTTGTTGGTGTTTTTCAATGTTGAGGTTGTTGTTGAATTTGTTGGTGTTTTTCAATGTCGAGGTTGTTGTTGAATTTGTTGGTGTTTTTCAATGTTGAAGTTGTTGTTGAATTTGTTGGTGTTTTTCAATGTTGAGGTTGTTGTTGTTCTTCAATGTTGAGGTTGTTGTTGAATTTGTTGGTATTTTTCATGTTGAGATTGTTGTTGTTTTTCAATGTTGAGGTTGTTGTTGAATTTGTTGGTGTTTTTAAATGTTGAGGTTGTTGTTGAATTTGCTGGTGTTTTGCAATGTTGAGGTTGTTGTTGTTTTTCAATGATGAGGTTGTTGTTGAATTTGTTGGTGTTTTTCAATGTTGAGGTTCTTGTTGTTTTTCAATGTTGAGGTTGTTGTTGTATTTGTTGGTGTTTTTCAATTTCGAGGTTGTTGTTGAATTTGTTGTTGTTTTTCAATGTTGAAGTTGTTGTTGAATTTGTTGGTGTTTTTCACTGTTGAGGTTGTTGTTGTTTTTCAATGTTGAGGTTGTTGTTGAATTTGTTGGTGATTTTCAATGTTGAGGTTGTTGTTTGTCAATGCTGAGGTTGTTGTTGAATTTATTGGTGTTTTTCAATGTTGAGGTTGTTGTTGAATTTGTTGGTGTTTTTCAATGTTGAGGTTGTTGTTGTTTTTCAATGTTGAGGTTGTTGTTGAATTTGTTGGTGTTTTTCAATGTTGAGGTTGTTGTTGTTTTTCAATGTTGAGGTTGTTGAATTTGTTGGTGTTTTTCAATCTTGAGTTTGTTGTTGAATTTGTTGGTGTTTTTCAATGTTGAGGTTGTTGTTGAATTTGTTGGTGCTTTTCAATGTTGAGGTTGTTGTTGTTTTTCAATGCTGAGGTTGTTGTTGAGTTTGTTGGTGTTTTTCAATGTTGAGGTTGTTGTTGAATTTGTTGGTGTTTTTCAATGTTGAGTTTGTTGTTGAATTTGTTGGTGTTTTTCAATGTTGAGGTTGTTGTTGAATTTGTTGGTGTTTTTCAATGTTGAGGTTGTTGTTGAATTTGTTGGTCTTTTTCAATGTTGAGGATGTTGTTGTTTTTCAATGTTGAGGTTGTTGTTGAATTTGTTGGTGTTTTTCAATGTTCAGATTGTTGTTGTTTTTCAATGTTGAGGTTGTTGTTGAATTTGTTGGTGTTTTTAAATGTTGAGGTTGTTGTTGAATTTGTTGGTGTTTTTCAATGTTGAGGTTGTTGTTGTTTTTCAATGTTGAGGTTGTTGTTGAATTGTTGTTGTTTTTCAATGTTGACGTTGGTGTTGAATTTGTTGGTGTTTTTCAATGTTGAGGTTGTTGTTGTTTTTCAATGCTGAGGTTGTTGTTGAATTTGTTGGTGTTTTTCAATGTTGAGGTTGTTGTTGAATTTGTTGGTGTTTTTCAATGTTGAGGTTGCTGTTGTTTTTCAATGTTGAGGTTGTTGTTGAATTTGTTGGTGTTTTTCAATGTTGAGGTTGTTGTTGTTTTTCAATGTTGAGGTTGTTGTTGAATTTGTTGGTGTTTTTCAATGTTGAGGTTGTTGTTGAATTTGTTGGTGTTTTTCAATGTTGAGGTTGTTGTTGTTTTTCAATGTTGAGGTTATTGCTGAATTTGTTGGTGTTTTTCAATGTTGAGGTTGTTGTTGTTTTTCAATGTTGAGGTTGTTGTTGAATTTGTTGGTGTTTTTCAATGTTGAGGTTGTTGTTGTTTTTCAATGTTGAGGTTGTTGTTGAATTTGTTGGTGTTTTTCAATGTTGAGGTTGTTGTTGTTTTTCAATGTTGAGGTTGTTGTTGAATTTGTTGGTGTTTTTCAATCTTGAGGTTGTTGTTCAATTTGTTGGTGTTTTTCAATGTTGAGGTTGTTGCTGTTTTTCAATGTTGAGGTTGTTGTTGAGTTTGTTGGTGTTTTTCAATGTTGAGGTTGTTGTTGAATTTGTTGGTGTTTCTCAATGTTGAGTTTGTTGTTGAATTTGTTGGTGTTTTTCAATGTTGAGGTTGTTGTTGTTTTGAAATGTTGGGGATGTTGTTGAATTTGTTGCTTTTTTCAATTTTGAGGATGTTGTTGTTTTTCAATGTTGAGGTTGTTGTTGAATTTGTTGGTGTTTTTCAATGTCGGGTTTGCTGTTGAATTTGTTGGTGTTTTTCAATGTTGAATTTTTTGTTGAATTTGTTGGTGTTTTTCAATGTTGAGGTTGTTGTTTTTCAATGTTGAGGTTGTTGTTGAATATGTTGGCG
This sequence comes from Isurus oxyrinchus, assembly GCA_026770705.1. NCBI lineage: Eukaryota > Metazoa > Chordata > Chondrichthyes > Lamniformes > Lamnidae > Isurus > Isurus oxyrinchus. The sequence goes on from JANJGN010000172.1 coordinate 763,223, forward strand.
TTTTTAAATGTTGAGGTTGTTGTTGAATTTGTTGGTGTTTTCAATGTTGAGGTTGTTGTTGTTTTTCAATGTTGAGGTTGTTGTTGAATTTGTTGGTGTTTTTCAATGTTGAGGTTGTTGTTGTTTTTCAATGTTGAGGTTGTTGTTGTATTTGTTGGTGGTTATCAATTTCGAGGTTGTTGTTGAATTTGTTGGTGTTTTTCAATGTTGAGGTTGTTGTTGTTTTTCAATGTTGAGGTTGTTGTTGAATTTGTTGGTGTTTTTCAATGTTGAGGTTGTTGTTGTTTTTCAATGCTGAGGTTGTTGTTGAATTTGTTCTGGTTTTTCAATGTTGAGGTTGTTTTTGAATTTGTTGGTGTTTTTCAATGTTGAGGTTGTTGTTGTTTTTCAATGTTGAGTTTGTTGTTGAATTTGTTGGTGTTTTTCAATGTTTAGGTTGTTGTTGTTTTTCAATGTTGAGGTTGTTGTTGAATTTGTTGGTGTTTTTCAATGTTGGGGTGGTTGTTGAATTTGTTGGTGTTTTTCAATGTTGAGGTTGTTGTTGTTTTTCAATGTTGAGGTTGTTGTTGAATTTTTTGGTGTTTTTCAATGTTGCGTTTGTTGTTGTTTTTCAATGTTGAGGTTGTTGTTGAATTTGTTGGTGTTTTTCAATGTTGAGGTTGTTATTGTTTTTCAAAGTTGGGGTTGTTGTTGATTTTGTTGGTGTTTTTCAATGTTGAGGTTGTTGTTGAATTTGCTGGTGTTTTTCAATGTTGAGGTTGTTGTTGTTTTTCAATGTTGAGGTTGTTGTTGAGTTTGTTGGTGTTTTTCAATGTTGAGGTTGTTGTTGAATTTGTTGGTGTATTTCAATGTTCAGTTTGTTGTTGAATTTGTTGGTGTTTTTCAATGTTGAGGTTGTTGTTGAATTTGTTGGTGTTTTTCAATGCTGAGGTTGTTGTTGAATTTGTTGGTCTTTTTCAATGTTGAGGATGTTGTTGTTTTTCAATGTTGAGGTTGTTGTTGAATTTGTTGGTTTTTTTCAATGTTCAGATTGTTGTTGTTTTTCAATGTTGAGGTTGTTGTTGAATTTGTTGGTGTTTTTAAATGTTGAGGTTGTTGTTGAATTTGTTGGTGTTTTTCAATGTTGAGGTTGTTGTTGTTTTTCAATGTTGAGGTTGTTGTTGAATTTGTTGGTGTTTTTCAATGTTGAGGTTGTAGTTGTTTTTCAATGTTGAGGTTGTTGTTGAATTTGTTGGTGTTTTTCAATGTTGAGGTTGTTGTTGTTTTTCAATGTTGAGGTTGTTTTTGAATTTGTTGTTGTTTTTCAATGTTGAGGTGGTTGTTGAATTTGCTGGTGTTTTTCAATGTTGAGGTTGTTGTTGTTTTTCAATGTTGAGGTTATTGTTGAATTTGTTGGTGTTTTTCAATGTTGAGGTTGTTGTTGTTTTTCAATGTTGAGGTTGTTGTTGAATTTGTTGGTGTTTTTCAATGTTGAGGTTGTTGTTGTTTTTCAATGTTGAGGTTGTTGTTGAATTTGTTGGTGTTTTTCAATGTTGAGGTTGTTGTTGAATTGGTTGGTGTTTTTCAATGTTGAAGTTGTTGTTGAATTTGTTGGTATTTTTCAATGTTGAGGTTGTTGTTGTTTTTCAATGTTGACGTTGGTGTTGAATTTGTTGGTGTTTTTCAATGTTGAGGTTGTTGTTGTTTTTCAATGCTGAGGTTGTTGTTGAATTTGTTGGTGTTTTTCAATGTTGAGGTTGTTGTTGAATTTGTTGGTGTTTTTCAATGTTGAGGTTGCTGTTGTTTTTCAATGTTGAGGTTGTTGTTGAATTTGTTGGTGTTTTTCAATGTTGAGGTTGTTGTTGTTTTTCAATGTTGAGGTTGTTGTTGAATTTGTTGGTGTTTTTCAATGTTGAGGTTGTTGTTGAATTTGTTGGTGTTTTTCAATGTTGAGGTTGTTGTTGTTTTTCAATGTTGAGGTTATTGCTGAATTTGTTGGTGTTTTTCAATGTTGAGGTTGTTGTTGTTTTTCAATGTTGAGGTTGTTGTTGAATTTGTTGGTGTTTTTCAATGTTGAGGTTGTTGTTGTTTTTCAATGTTGAGGTTGTTGTTGAATTTGTTGGTGTTTTTCAATGTTGAGGTTGTAGTTGTTTTTCAATGTTGAGGTTGTTGTTGAATTTGTTGGTGTTTTTCAATGTTGAGGTTGTTGTTGTTTTTCAATGTTGAGGTTGTTTTTGAATTTGTTGTTGTTTTTCAATGTTGAGGTGGTTGTTGAATTTGCTGGTGTTTTTCAATGTTGAGGTTGTTGTTGTTTTTCAATGTTGAGGTTATTGTTGAATTTGTTGGTGTTTTTCAATGTTGAGGTTGTTGTTGTTTTTCAATGTTGAGGTTGTTGTTGAATTTGTTGGTGTTTTTCAATGTTTAGGTTGTTGTTGTTTTTCAATGTTGAGGTTGTTGTTGAATTTGTTGGTGTTTTTCAATGTTGAGGTTGTTGTTGAATTGGTTGGTGTTTTTCAATGTTGAAGTTGTTGTTGAATTTGTTGGTATTTTTCAATGTTGAGGTTGTTGTTGTTTTTCAATGTTGACGTTGGTGTTGAATTTGTTGGTGTTTTTCAATGTTGAGGTTGTTGTTGTTTTTCAATGCTGAGGTTGTTGTTGAATTTGTTGGTGTTTTTCAATGTTGAGGTTGTTGTTGAATTTGTTGGTGTTTTTCAATGTTGAGGTTGCTGTTGTTTTTCAATGTTGAGGTTGTTGTTGAATTTGTTGGTGTTTTTCAATGTTGAGGTTGTTGTTGTTTTTCAATGTTGAGGTTGTTGTTGAATTTGTTGGTGTTTTTCAATGTTGAGGTTGTTGTTGAATTTGTTGGTGTTTTTCAATGTTGAGGTTGTTGTTGTTTTTCAATGTTGAGGTTATTGCTGAATTTGTTGGTGTTTTTCAATGTTGAGGTTGTTGTTGTTTTTCAATGTTGAGGTTGTTGTTGAATTTGTTGGTGTTTTTCAATGTTGAGGTTGTTGTTGTTTTTCAATGTTGAGGTTGTTGTTGAATTTGTTGGTGTTTTTCAATGTTGAGGTTGTTGTTGTTTTTCAATGTTGAGGTTGTTGTTGAATTTGTTGGTGTTTTTCAATGTTGAGGTTGTTGTTCAATTTGTTGGTGTTTTTCAATGTTGAGGTTGTTGCTGTTTTTCAATGTTGAGGTTGTTGTTGAGTTTGTTGGTGTTTTTCAATGTTGAGGTTGTTGTTGAATTTGTTGGTGTTTCTCAATGTTGAGTTTGTTGTTGAATTTGTTGGTGTTTTTCAATGTTGAGGTTGTTGTTGTTTTGAAATGTTGGGGTTGTTGTTGAATTTGTTGTTTTTTTCAATTTTGAGGATGTTGTTGTTTTTCAATGTTGAGGTTGTTGTTGAATTTGTTGGTGTTTTTCAATGTCGGGTTTGCTGTTGAATTTGTTGGTGTTTTTCAATGTTGAATTTTTTGTTGAATTTGTTGGTGTTTTTCAATGTTGAGGTTGTTGTTTTTCAATGTTGAGGTTGTTGTTGAATATGTTGGCGTTTTTAAATGTTGAGGTTGTTGTTGAATTTGTTGGTGTTTTCAATGTTGAGGTTGTTGTTGTTTTTCAATGTTGAGGTTGTTGTTGAATTTGTTGGTGTTTTTCAATGTTGAGGTTGTTGTTGTTTTTCAATGTTGAGGTTGTTGTTGTATTTGTTGGTGGTTATCAATTTCGAGGTTGTTGTTGAATTTGTTGGTGTTTTTCAATGTTGAGGTTGTTGTTGTTTTTCAATGTTGAGGTTGTTGTTGAATTTGTTGGTGTTTTTCAATGTTGAGGTTGTTGTTGTTTTTCAATGCTGAGGTTGTTGTTGAATTTGTTCTGGTTTTTCAATGTTGAGGTTGTTTTTGAATTTGTTGGTGTTTTTCAATGTTGAGGTTGTTGTTGTTTTTCAATGTTGAGTTTGTTGTTGAATTTGTTGGTGTTTTTCAATGTTTAGGTTGTTGTTGTTTTTCAATGTTGAGGTTGTTGTTGAATTTGTTGGTGTTTTTCAATGTTGGGGTGGTTGTTGAATTTGTTGGTGTTTTTCAATGTTGAGGTTGTTGTTGTTTTTCAATGTTGAGGTTGTTGTTGAATTTTTTGGTGTTTTTCAATGTTGCGTTTGTTGTTGTTTTTCAATGTTGAGATTGTTGTTGAATTTGATGGTGTTTTTCAATGTTGAGGTTGTTATTGTTTTTCAAAGTTGGGGTTGTTGTTGATTTTGTTGGTGTTTTTCAATGTTGAGGTTGTTGTTGAATATGCTGGTGTTTTTCAATGTTGAGGTTGTTGTTGTTTTTCAATGTTGAGGTTGTTGTTGAGTTTGTTGGTGTTTTCCAATGTTGAGGTTGTTGTTGAATTTGTTGGTGTTTTTCAATGTTGAGTTTGTTTTTGAATTTGTTGGTGTTTTTCAATGTTGAGGTTGTTGTTGAATTTGTTGGTGTTTTTCAATGCTGAGGTTGTTGTTGAATTTGTTGGTCTTTTTCAATGTTGAGGATGTTGTTGTTTTTCAATTTTGAGGTTGTTGTTGAATTTGTTGGTTTTTTTCAATGTTCAGATTGTTGTTGTTTTTCAATGTTGAGGTTGTTGTTGAATTTGTTGGTGTTTTTAAATGTTGAGGTTGTTGTTGAATTTGTTGGTGTTTTTCAATGTTGAGGTTGTTGTTGTTTTTCAATGTTGAGGTTGTTGTTGAATTTGTTGGTGTTTTTCAATGTTGAGGTTGTAGTTGTTTTTCAATGTTGAGGTTGTTGTTGAATTTGTTGGTGTTTTTCAATGTTGAGGTTGTTGTTGTTTTTCAATGTTGAGGTTGTTTTTGAATTTGTTGTTGTTTTTCAATGTTGAGGTGGTTGTTGAATTTGTTGGTGTTTTTCAATGTTGAGGTTGTTGTTGTTTTTCAATTTTGAGGTTATTGTTGAATTTGTTGGTGTTTTTCAATGTTGAGGTTGTTGTTGTTTTTCAATGTTGAGGTTGTTGTTGAATTTGTTGGTGTTTTTCAATGTTGAGGTTGTTGTTGTTTTTCAATGTTGAGGTTGTTGTTGAATTTGTTGGTGTTTTTCAATGTTGAGGTTGTTGTTGTTTTTCAATGTTGAGGTTGTTGTTGAATTTGTTGGTGTTTTTCAATGTTGAGGTTGTTGTTCAATTTGTTGGTGTTTTTCAATGTTGAGGTTGTTGTTGTTTTTCAATGTTGAGGTTGTTCTTTAGTTTGTTGGTGTTTTTCAATGTTGAGGTTGTTGTTGAATTTGTTGGTGTTTCTCAATGTTGAGTTTGTTGTTGAATTTGTTGGTGTTTTTCAATGTTGAGGTTGTTGTTGTTTTGAAATGTTGGGGTTGTTGTTGAATTTGTTGTTGTTTTCAATTTTGAGGATGTTGTTGTTTTTCAATGTTGAGGTTGTTGTTGAATTTGTTGGTGTTTTTCAATGTCGGGTTTGTTGTTGAATTTGTTGGTGTTTTTCAATGTTGAATTTTTTGTTGAATTTGTTGGTGTTTTTCAATGTTGAGGTTGTTGTTTTTCAATGTTGAGGTTGTTGTTGAATATGTTGGCGTTTTTAAATGTTGAGGTTGTTGTTGAATTTGTTGGTGTTTTCAATGTTGAGGTTGTTGTTGAATTTGTTGGTGTTATTAAATGTTGAGGTTGTTGTTGAATTTGCTGGTGTTTTGCAATGTTGAGGTTGTTGTTGTTTTTCAATGTTGAGGTTGTTGTTGAATTTGTTGGTGTTTTTCAATGTTGAGGTTGTTGTTGTTTTTCAATGTTGAGGTTGTTGTTGCATTTGTTGGTGTTTATCAATTTCGAGGTTGTTGTTGAATTTGTTGGTGTTTTTCAATGTTGAGGTTGTTGTTGTTTTTCAATGTTGAGGTTGTTGTTGAATTTGTTGGTGTTTTTCAATGTTGAGGTTGTTGTTGTTTTTCAATGCTGATGTTGTTGTTGAATTTGTTGTTGTTTTTCAATGTTGAGGTTGTTTTTGAATTTGTTGGTGTTTTTCAATGTTGAGGTTGTTGTTGTTTTTCAATGTTGAGTTTGTTGTTGAATTTGTTGTTGTTTTTCAATGTTTAGGTTGTTGTTGTTTTTCAATGTTGAGGTTGTTGTTGAATTTGTTGGTGTTTTTCAATGTTGGGGTGGTTGTTGAATTTGTTGGTGTTTTTCAATGTTGAGGTTGTTGTTGTTTTTCAATGTTGAGGTTGTTGTTGAATTTGTTGGTGTTTTTCAATGTTGCGTTTGTTGTTGTTTTTCAATGTTGAGGTTGTTGTTGAATTTGTTGGTGTTTTTCAATGTTGAGGTTGTTATTGTTTTTCAAAGTTGAGGTTGTTGTTGAATTTGTTGGAGTTTTTCAATGTTGAGGTTGTTGTTGTTTTTCAATGTTGAGGTTGTTGTTGAATTTGTTGGTGCTTTTGAATGTTGAGGTTGTTGTTGAATTTGTTGGTGTTTTTCAATGTTGAGGTTGTTGTTGTTTTTCAATGTTGAGGTTTTTGTTGAATTTGTTGGTGTTTTTCAATCTTGAGTTTGTTGTTGAATTTGTTGGTGTTTTTCAATGTTGAGGTTGTTGTTGAATTTGTTGGTGTTTTTCAATGTTGAGGTTGTTGTTGAATTTGTTGGTGCTTTTCAATGTTGAGGTTATTGTTGTTTTTCAATGTTGAGGTTGTTGTTGAATTTGTTGGTGTTTTTCAAATTCGAGGTTGTTGTTGAATTTGTTGGTGTTTTTCAATGTTGAAGTTGTTGTTGAATTTGTTGGTGTTTTTCAATGTTGAGGTTGTTGTTGTTTTTCAATGTTGAGGTTGTTGTTGAATTTGTTGGTGTTTTTCAATGTTGAGGTTGTTGTTGTTTTTCAATGCTGAGGTTGTTGTTGAATTTGTTGGTGTTTTTCAATGTTGAGGTTGTTGTTGAATTTGTTGGTGTTTTGCAATGTTGAGGTTGTTGTTGTTTTTCAACGTTGATGTTGTTGTTGAATTTGTTGGTGTTTTTCAATGTTGAGGTTGTTGCTGTTTTTCAATGTTGAGGTTGTTGTTGTATTTGTTGGTGTTTTTCAATTTCGAGGTTGTTGTTGAATTTGTTGTTGTTTTACAATGTTGAAGTTGTTGTTGAATTTGTTGGTGTTTTTCAATGTTGAGGTTGTTGTTGTTTTTCAATGTTGAGGTTGTTGTTGAATTTGTTGGTGATTTTCAATGTTGAGGTTGTTGTTTGTCAATGCTGAGGATGTTGTTGAATTTATTGGTGTTTTTCAATGTTGAGGTTGTTGTTGAATTTGTTGGTGTTTTTCAATGTTGAGGTTGTTGTTGTTTTTCAATGTTGAGGTTGTTGTTGAATTTGTTGGTGTTTTTCAATCTTGAGTTTGTAGTTGAATTTGTTGGTGTTTTTCAATGTTGAGGTTGTTGTTGAATTTGTTGGTGTTTTTCAATGTTGAGGTTGTTGTTGTTTTTCAATGTTGAGTTTGTTGTTGAGTTTGTTGGTGTTTTTCAATGTTGAGGTTGTTGTTGAATTTGTTGGTGTTTTTCAATGTTGAGTTTGTTGTTGAATTTGTTGGTGTTTTTCAATGTTGAGGTTGTTGTTGAATTTGTTGGTGTTTTTCAATGTTGAGGTTGTTGTTGAATTTGTTGGTCTTTTTCAATGTTGAGGATGTTGTTGTTTTTCAATGTTGAGGTTGTTGTTGAATTTGTTGGTGTTTTTCAACGTTCAGATTGTTGCTGTTTTTCAATGTTGAGGTTGTTGTTGAATTTGTTGGTGTTTTTAAATGTTGAGGTTGTTGTTGAATTTGTTGGTGTTTTTCAATGTTGAGGTTGTTGTTGTTTTTCAATGTTGAGGTTGTTGTTGAATTTGTTGGTGTTTTTCAATGTTGAGGTTGTAGTTGTTTTTCAATGTTGAGGTTGTTGTTGAATTTGTTGGTGTTTTTCAATTTCGAGGTTGTTGTTGAATTTGTTGGTGTTTTTCAATGTTGAAGTTGTTGTTGAATTTGTTGGTATTTTTCAATGTTGAGGTTGTTGTTGTTTTTCAATGTTGAGGTTGGTGTTGAATTTGTTGGTGTTTTTCAATGTTGAGGTTGTTGTTGTTTTTCAATGTTGAGGTTGTTGTTGAATTTGTTGGTGTTTTTCAATGTTGAGGTTGTTGTTCAATTTGTTGGTGTTTTTCAATGTTGAGGTTGTTGTTGTTTTTCAATGTTGAGGTTGTTCTTGAGTTTGTTGGTGTTTTTCAATGTTGAGGTTGTTGTTGAATTTGTTGGTGTTTCTCAATGTTGAGTTTGTTGTTGAATTTGTTGGTGTTTTTCAATGTTGAGGTTGTTGTTGTTTTGAAATGTTGGGGTTGTTGTTGAATTTGTTGTTGTTTTCAATTTTGAGGATGTTGTTGTTTTTCAATGTTGAGGTTGTTGTTGAATTTGTTGGTGTTTTTCAATGTCGGGTTTGTTGTTGAATTTGTTGGTGTTTTTCAATGTTGAATTTTTTGTTGAATTTGTTGGTGTTTTTCAATGTTGAGGTTGTTGTTTTTCAATGTTGAGGTTGTTGTTGAATATGTTGGCGTTTTTAAATGTTGAGGTTGTTGTTGAATTTGTTGGTGTTTTCAATGTTGAGGTTGTTGTTGAATTTGTTGGTGTTATTAAATGTTGAGGTTGTTGTTGAATTTGCTGGTGTTTTTCAATGTTGAGGTTGTTGTTGTTTTTCAATGTTGAGGTTGTTGTTGTATTTGTTGGTGTTTTTCAATGTTGAGGTTGTTGTTGTTTTTCAATGTTGAGGTTGTTGTTGAATTTGTTGGTGTTTTTCAATGTTGAGGTTGTTGTTGTTTTTCAATGTTGAGGTTGTTGTTGTATTTGTTGGTGTTTATCAATTTCGAGGTTGTTGTTGAATTTGTTGGTGTTTTTCAATGTTGAGGTTGTTGTTGTTTTTCAATGTTGAGGTTGTTGTTGAATTTGTTGGTGTTTTTCAATGTTGAGGTTGTTGTTGTTTTTCAATGCTGATGTTGTTGTTGAATTTGTTGTTGTTTTTCAATGTTGAGGTTGTTTTTGAATTTGTTGGTGTTTTTCAATGTTGAGGTTGTTGTTGTTTTTCAATGTTGAGTTTGTTGTTGAATTTGTTGTTGTTTTTCAATGTTTAGGTTGTTGTTGTTTTTCAATGTTGAGGTTGTTGTTGAATTTGTTGGTGTTTTTCAATGTTGGGGTGGTTGTTGAATTTGTTGGTGTTTTTCAATGTTGAGGTTGTTGTTGTTTTTCAATGTTGAGGTTGTTGTTGAATTTGTTGGTGTTTTTCAATGTTGCGTTTGTTGTTGTTTTTCAATGTTGAGGTTGTTGTTGAATTTGTTGGTGTTTTTCAATGTTGAGGTTGTTATTGTTTTTCAAAGTTGAGGTTGTTGTTGAATTTGTTGGAGTTTTTCAATGTTGAGGTTGTTGTTGTTTTTCAATGTTGAGGTTGTTGTTGAATTTGTTGGTGCTTTTGAATGTTGAGGTTGTTGTTGAATTTGTTGGTGTTTTTCAATGTTGAGGTTGTTGTTGTTTTTCAATGTTGAGGTTTTTGTTGAATTTGTTGGTGTTTTTCAATCTTGAGTTTGTTGTTGAATTTGTTGGTGTTTTTCAATGTTGAGGTTGTTGTTGAATTTGTTGGTGTTTTTCAATGTTGAGGTTGTTGTTGAATTTGTTGGTGCTTTTCAATGTTGAGGTTATTGTTGTTTTTCAATGTTGAGGTTGTTGTTGAATTTGTTGGTGTTTTTCAAATTCGAGGTTGTTGTTGAATTTGTTGGTGTTTTTCAATGTTGAAGTTGTTGTTGAATTTGTTGGTGTTTTTCAATGTTGAGGTTGTTGTTGTTTTTCAATGTTGAGGTTGTTGTTGAATTTGTTGGTGTTTTTCAATGTTGAGGTTGTTGTTGTTTTTCAATGCTGAGGTTGTTGTTGAATTTGTTGGTGTTTTTCAATGTTGAGGTTGTTGTTGAATTTGTTGGTGTTTTTCAATGTTGAGGTTGTTGTTGTTTTTCAACGTTGATGTTGTTGTTGAATTTGTTGGTGTTTTTCAATGTTGAGGTTGTTGCTGTTTTTCAATGTTGAGGTTGTTGTTGTATTTGTTGGTGTTTTTCAATTTCGAGGTTGTTGTTGAATTTGTTGTTGTTTTACAATGTTGAAGTTGTTGTTGAATTTGTTGGTGTTTTTCAATGTTGAGGTTGTTGTTGTTTTTCAATGTTGAGGTTGTTGTTGAATTTGTTGGTGATTTTCAATGTTGAGGTTGTTGTTTGTCAATGCTGAGGATGTTGTTGAATTTATTGGTGTTTTTCAATGTTGAGGTTGTTGTTGAATTTGTTGGTGTTTTTCAATGTTGAGGTTGTTGTTGTTTTTCAATGTTGAGGTTGTTGTTGAATTTGTTGGTGTTTTTCAATCTTGAGTTTGTAGTTGAATTTGTTGGTGTTTTTCAATGTTGAGGTTGTTGTTGAATTTGTTGGTGTTTTTCAATGTTGAGGTTGTTGTTGTTTTTCAATGTTGAGTTTGTTGTTGAGTTTGTTGGTGTTTTTCAATGTTGAGGTTGTTGTTGAATTTGTTGGTGTTTTTCAATGTTGAGTTTGTTGTTGAATTTGTTGGTGTTTTTCAATGTTGACGTTGTTGTTGAATTTGTTGGTGTTTTTCAATGTTGAGGTTGTTGTTGAATTTGTTGGTCTTTTTCAATGTTGAGGATGTTGTTGTTTTTCAATGTTGAGGTTGTTGTTGAATTTGTTGGTGTTTTTCAACGTTCAGATTGTTGCTGTTTTTCAATGTTGAGGTTGTTGTTGAATTTGTTGGTGTTTTTAAATGTTGAGGTTGTTGTTGAATTTGTTGGTGTTTTTCAATGTTGAGGTTGTTGTTGTTTTTCAATGTTGAGGTTGTTGTTGAATTTGTTGGTGTTTTTCAATGTTGAGGTTGTAGTTGTTTTTCAATGTTGAGGTTGTTGTTGAATTTGTTGGTGTTTTTCAATTTCGAGGTTGTTGTTGAATTTGTTGGTGTTTTTCAATGTTGAAGTTGTTGTTGAATTTGTTGGTATTTTTCAATGTTGAGGTTGTTGTTGTTTTTCAATGTTGAGGTTGGTGTTGAATTTGTTGGTGTTTTTCAATGTTGAGGTTGTTGTTGTTTTTCAATGTTGAGGTTGTTGTTGAATTTGTTGGTGTTTTTCAATGTTGAGGTTGTTGTTCAATTTGTTGGTGTTTTTCAATGTTGAGGTTGTTGTTGTTTTTCAATGTTGAGGTTGTTCTTGAGTTTGTTGGTGTTTTTCAATGTTGAGGTTGTTGTTGAATTTGTTGGTGTTTCTCAATGTTGAGTTTGTTGTTGAATTTGTTGGTGTTTTTCAATGTTGAGGTTGTTGTTGTTTTGAAATGTTGGGGTTGTTGTTGAATTTGTTGTTGTTTTCAATTTTGAGGATGTTGTTGTTTTTCAATGTTGAGGTTGTTGTTGAATTTGTTGGTGTTTTTCAATGTCGGGTTTGTTGTTGAATTTGTTGGTGTTTTTCAATGTTGAATTTTTTGTTGAATTTGTTGGTGTTTTTCAATGTTGAGGTTGTTGTTTTTCAATGTTGAGGTTGTTGTTGAATATGTTGGCGTTTTTAAATGTTGAGGTTGTTGTTGAATTTGTTGGTGTTTTCAATGTTGAGGTTGTTGTTGAATTTGTTGGTGTTATTAAATGTTGAGGTTGTTGTTGAATTTGCTGGTGTTTTTCAATGTTGAGGTTGTTGTTGTTTTTCAATGTTGAGGTTGTTGTTGTATTTGTTGGTGTTTATCAATTTCGAGGTTGTTGTTGAATTTGTTGGTGTTTTTCAATGTTGAGGTTGTTGTTGTTTTTCAATGTTGAGGTTGTTGTTGAATTTGTTGGTGTTTTTCAATGTTGAGGTTGTTGTTGTTTTTCAATGCTGAGGTTGTTGTTGAATTTGTTGTTGTTTTTCAATGTTGAGGTTGTTTTTGAATTTGTTGGTGTTTTTCAATGTTGAGGTTGTTGTTGTTTTTCAATGTTGAGTTTGTTGTTGAATTTGTTGTTGTTTTTCAATGTTTAGGTTGTTGTTGTTTTTAAATGTTGAGGTTGTTGTTGAATTTGTTGGTGTTTTTCAATGTTGGGGTGGTTGTTGAATTTGTTGGTGTTTTTCAATGTTGAGGTTGTTGTTGTTTTTCAATGTTGAGGTTGTTGTTGAATTTGTTGGTGTTTTTCAATGTTGCGTTTGTTGTTGTTTTTCAATGTTGAGGTTGTTGTTGAATTTGTTGGTGTTTTTCAATGTTGAGGTTGTTATTGTTTTTCAAAGTTGAGGTTGTTGTTGAATTTGTTGGAGTTTTTCAATGTTGAGGTTGTTGTTGTTTTTCAATGTTGAGGTTGTTGTTGAATTTGTTGGTGCTTTTGAATGTTGAGGTTGTTGTTGAATTTGTTGGTGTTTTTCAATGTTGAGGTTGTTGTTGTTTTTCAATGTTGAGGTTTTTGTTGAATTTGTTGGTGTTTTTCAATCTTGAGTTTGTTGTTGAATTTGTTGGTGTTTTTCAATGTTGAGGTTGTTGTTGAATTTGTTGGTGTTTTTCAATGTTGAGGTTGTTGTTGAATTTGTTGGTGCTTTTCAATGTTGAGGTTGTTGTTGTTTTTCAATGTTGAGGTTGTTGTTGAATTTGTTGGTGTTTTTCAATTTCGAGGTTGTTGTTGAATTTGTTGGTGTTTTTCAATGTTGAAGTTGTTGTTGAATTTGTTGGTGTTTTTCAATGTTGAGGTTGTTGTTGTTTTTCAATGTTGAGGTTGTTGTTGAATTTGTTGGTGTTTTTCAATGTTGAGGTTGTTGTTGTTTTTCAATGCTGAGGTTGTTGTTGAATTTGTTGGTGTTTTTCAATGTTGAGGTTGTTGTTGAATTTGTTGGTGTTTTTCAATGTTGAGGTTGTTGTTGTTTTTCAATGTTGAGGTTGTTGTTGAATTTGTTGTTGTTTTTCAATGTTGAGGTTGTTGTTGAATTTGTTCGTGTTTTTCAATGTTGAGGTTGTTTGTTGTTTTTCAATGTTGAGGTTGTTGTTGAATTTGTTGGTGTTTTTCAATGTTGAGGTTGTTGTTGTTTTTCAATGTTGAGGTTGTTGTTGAATTTGTTGGTGTTTTTCAATGTCGTGGTTGTTGTTGAATTTGTTGGTGTTTTTCAATGTTGAAGTTGTTGTTGAATTTGTTGGTGTTTTTCAATGTTGAGGTTGTTGTTGTTCTTCAATGTTGAGGTTGTTGTTGAATTTGTTGGTGTTTTTCCATGTTGAGATTGTTGTTGTTTTTCAATGTTGAGGTTGTTGTTGAATTTGTTGGTGTTTTTCAATGTTGAGGTTCTTGTTGTTTTTCAATGTTGAGGTTGTTGTTGTATTTGTTGGTGTTTTTCAATTTCGAGGTTGTTGTTGAATTTGTTGTTGTTTTTCAATGTTGAAGTTGTTGTTGAATTTGTTGGTGTTTTTCAATGTTGAGGTTGTTGTTGTTTTTCAATGATGAGGTTGTTGTTGAATTTGTTGGTGTTTTTCAATGTTGAGGTTCTTGTTGTTTTTCAATGTTGAGGTTGTTGTTGTATTTGTTGGTGTTTTTCAATTTCGAGGTTGTTGTTGAATTTGTTGTTGTTTTTCAATGTTGAAGTTGTTGTTGAATTTGTTGGTGTTTTTCAATGTTGAGGTTGTTGTTGTTTTTCAATGTTGAGGTTGTTGTTGAATTTGTTGGTCATTTTCAATGTTGAGGTTGTTGTTTGTCAATGCTGAGGATGTTGTTGAATTTATTGGTGTTTTTCAATGTTGAGGTTGTTGTTGAATTTTTTGGTGTTTTTCAATGTTGAGGTTGTTGTTGTTTTTCAATGTTGAGGTTGTTGTTGAATTTGTTGGTGTTTTTCAATGTTGAGGTTGTTGTTGTTTTTCAATGTTGAGGTTGTTGAATTTGTTGGTGTTTTTCAATCTTGAGTTTGTTGTTGAATTTGTTGGTGTTTTTCAATGTTGAGGTTGTTGTTGAATTTGTTGGTGTTTTTCAATGTTGAGGTTGTTGTTGTTTTTCAATGTTGAGTTTGTTGTTGAGTTTGTTGGTGTTTTTCAATGTTGAGGTTGTTGTTGAATTTGTTGGTGTTTTTCAATGTTGAGTTTGTTGTTGAATTTGTTGGTGTTTTTCAATGTTGAGGTTGTTGTTGAATTTGTTGGTGTTTTTCAATGTTGAGGTTGTTGTTGAATTTGTTGATCTTTTTCAATGTTGAGGATGTTGTTGTTTTTCAATGTTGAGGTTGTTGTTGAATTTGTTGGTGTTTTTCAACGTTCAGATTGTTGCTGTTTTTCAATGTTGAGGTTGTTGTTGAATTTGTTGGTGTTTTTAAATGTTGAGGTTGTTGTTGAATTTGTTGGTGTTTTTCAATGTTGAGGTTGTTGTTGTTTTTCAATGTTGAGGTAGTTGTTGAATTTGTTGGTGTTTTTCAATGTTGAGGTTGTAGTTGTTTTTCAATGTTGAGGTTGTTGTTGAATTTGTTGGTGTTTTTCAATTTCGAGGTTGTTGTTGAATTTGTTGGTGTTTTTCAATGTTGAAGTTGTTGTTGAATTTGTTGGTATTTTTCAATGTTGAGGTTGTTGTTGTTTTTCAATGTTGAGGTTGGTGTTGAATTTGTTGGTGTTTTTCAATGTTGAGGTTGTTGTTGTTTTTCAATGCTGAAGTTGTTGTTGAATTTGTTGATGTTTTTCAATGTTGAGGTTGTTGTTGAATTTGTTGGTGTTTTTCAATGTTGAGGTTGCTGTTGTTTTTCAATGTTGAGGTTGTTGTTGAATTTGTTGGTGTTTTTCAATGTTGAGGTTGTTGTTGTTTTTCAATGTTGAGGTTGTTGTTGAATTTGTTGGTGTTTTTCAATGTTGAGGTTGTTGTTGAATTTGTTGGTGTTTTTCAATGTTGAGGTTGTTGTTGTTTTTCAATGTTGAGGTTATTGTTGAATTTGTTGGTGTTTTTCAATGTTGAGGTTGTTGTTGTTTTTCAATGTTGAGGTTGTTGTTGAATTTGTTGGTGTTTTTCAATGTTGAGGTTGTTGTTGTTTTTCAATGTTGAGGTTGTTGTTGAATTTGTTGGTGTTTTTCAATGTTGAGGTTGTTGTTGTTTTTCAATGTTGAGGTTGTTGTTGAATTTGTTGGTGTTTTTCAATGTTGAGGTTGTTGTTCAATTTGTTGGTGTTTTTCAATGTTGAGGTTGTTGTTGTTTTTCAATGTTGAGGTTGTTGTTGAGTTTGTTGGTGTTTTTCAATGTTGAGGTTGTTGTTGAATTTGTTGGTGTTTCTCAATGTTGAGTTTGTTGTTGAATTTGTTGGTGTTTTTCAATGTTGAGGTTGTTGTTGTTTTGAAATGTTGAGGTTGTTGTTGAATTTGTTGTTGTTTTCAATTTTGAGGATGTTGTTGTTTTTCAATGTTGAGGTTGTTTTTGAATTTGTTGGTGTTTTTCAATGTCGGGTTTGTTGTTGAATTTGTTGGTGTTTTTCAATGTTGAATTTTTTGTTGAATTTGTTGGTGTTTTTCAATGTTGAGGTTGTTGTTTTTCAATGTTGAGGTTGTTGTTGAATATGTTGGCGTTTTTAAATGTTGAGGTTGTTGTTGAATTTTTTGGTGTTTTTAATGTTGAGGTTGTTGTTGAATTTGTTGGTGTTATTAAATGTTGAGGTTGTTGTTGAATTTGCTGGTGTTTTGCAATGTTGAGGTTGTTGTTGTTTTTCAATGTTGAGGTTGTTGTTGAATTTGTTGGTGCTTTTCAATGTTGAGGTTGTTGTTGTTTTTCAATGTTGAGGTTGTTGTTGTATTTGTTGGTGTTTATCAATTTCGAGGTTGTTGTTGAATTTGTTGGTGTTTTTCAATGTTGAGGTTGTTGTTGTTTTTCAATGTTGAGGTTGTTGTTGAATTTGTTGGTGTTTTTCAATGTTGAGGTTGTTGTTGTTTTTCAATGCTGAGGTTGTTGTTGAATTTGTTGTTGTTTTTCAATGTTGAGGTTGTTTTTGAATTTGTTGGTGTTTTTCAATGTTGAGGTTGCTGTTGTTTTTCAATGTTGAGTTTGTTGTTGAATTTGTTGGTGTTTTTCAATGTTTAGGTTGTTGTTGTTTTTCAATGTTGAGGTTGTTGTTGAATTTGTTGGTGTTTTTCAATGTTGGGGTGGTTGTTGAATTTGTTGGTGTTTTTCAATGTTGAGGTTGTTGTTGTTTTTCAATGTTGAGGTTGTTGTTGAATTTGTTGGTGTTTTTCAATGTTGCGTTTGTTGTTGTTTTTCAATGTTGAGGTTGTTGTTGAATTTGTTGGTGTTTTTCAATGTTGAGGTTGTTATTGTTTTTCAAAGTTGAGGTTGTTGTTGAATTTGTTGGAGTTTTTCAATGTTGAGGTTGTTGTTGTTTTTCAATGTTGAGGTTGTTGTTGAATTTGTTGGTGCTTTTGAATGTTGAGGTTGTTGTTGAATTTGTTGGTGTTTTTCAATGTTGAGGTTGTTGTTGTTTTTCAATGTTGAGATTTTTGTTGAATTTGTTGGTGTTTTTCAATGTTGAGTTTGTTGTTGAATTTGTTGGTGTTTTTGAATGTTGAGGTTGTTGTTGAATTTGTTGGTGTTTTTCAATGTTGAGGTTGTTGTTGAATTTGTTGGTGCTTTTCAATGTTGAGGTTGTTGTTGTTTTTCAATGTTGAGGTTGTTGTTGAATTTGTTGGTGTTTTTCAATTTCGAGGTTGTTGTTGAATTTGTTGGTGTTTTTCAATGTTGAAGTTGTTGTTGAATTTGTTGGTGTTTTTCAATGTTGAGGTTGTTGTTGTTTTTCAATGTTGAGGTTGTTGTTGAATTTGCTGGTGTTTTTCAATGTTGAGGTTGTTGTTGTTTTTCAATGCTGAGGTTGTTGTTGAATTTGTTGGTGTTTTTCAATGTTGAGGTTGTTGTTGAATTTGTTGGTGTTTTTCAATGTTGAGGTTGTTGTTGTTTTTCAATGTTGAGGTTGTTGTTGAATTTGTTGGTGTTTTTCAATGTTGAGGTTGTTGTTGTTTTTCAATGTTGAGGTTGTTGTTGAATTTGTTGGTGTTTTTCAATGTTGAGGTTGTTGTTGAATTTGTTGGTGTTTTTCAATGTTGAGGTTGTTGTTGTTTTTCAATGTTGAGGTTATTGTTGAATTTGTTGGTGTTTTTCAATGTTGAGGTTGTTTGTTGTTTTTCAATGTTGAGGTTGTTGTTGAATTTGTTGGTGTTTTTCAATGTTGAGGTTGTTGTTGTTTTTCAATGTTGAGGTTGTTGTTGAATTTGTTGGTGTTTTTCAATGTCGAGGTTGTTGTTGAATTTGTTGGTGTTTTTCAATGTTGAAGTTGTTGTTGAATTTGTTGGTGTTTTTCAATGTTGAGGTTGTTGTTTTTCAATGTTGAGGTTGTTGTTGAATTAGTTGGCGTTTTTAAATGTTGAGGTTGTTGTTGAATTTGTTGGTGTTTTCAATGTTGAGGTTGTTGTTGAATTTGTTGGTGTTATTAAATGTTGAGGTTGTTGTTGAAATTGCTGGTGTTTTGCAATGTTGAGGTTGTTGTTGTTTTTCAATGTTGAGGTTGTTGTTGAATTTGTTGGTGTTTTTCAATGTTGAGGTTGTTGTTGTTTTTCAATGTTGAGGTTGTTGTTGTATTTGTTGGTGTTTATCAATTTCGAGGTTGTTGTTGAATTTGTTGGTGTTTTTCAATGTTGAGGTTGTTGTTGTTTTTCAATGTTGAGGTTGTTGTTGAATTTGTTGGTGTTTTTCAATGTTGAGGTTGTTGTTGTTTTTCAATGCTGAGGTTGTTGTTGAATTTGTTGTTGTTTTTCAATGTTGAGGTTGTTGTTGAATTTGTTGGTGTTTTTCAATGTTGAGGTTGTTGTTGTTTTTCAATGCTGAGGTTGTTGTTGAATTTGTTGGTGTTTTTCAATGTTGAGGTTGCTGTTGTTTTTCAATGTTGAGGTTGTTGTTGAATTTGTAGGTGTTTTTCAATGTTGAGGTTGTTGTTGTTTTTCAATGTTGAGGTTGTTGTTGAATTTGTTGGTGTTTTTCAATGTTGAGGTTGTTGTTGAATTTGTTGGTGTTTTTCAATGTTGAGGTTGTTGTTGTTTTTCAATGTTGAGGTTATTGTTGAATTTGTTGGTGTTTTTCAATGTTGAGGTTGTTGTTGTTTTTCAATGTTGAGGTTGTTGTTGAATTTGTTGGTGTTTTTCAATGTTGAGGTTGTTGTTGTTTTTCAATGTTGAGGTTGTTGTTGAATTTGTTGGTGTTTTTCAATGTTGAGGTTGTTGTTGTTTTTCAATGTTCAGGTTGTTTTTGAATTTGTTGGTGTTTTTCAATGTTGAGGTTGTTGTTGTTTTTCAATGTTGAGTTTGTTGTTGAATTTGTTGGTGTTTTTCAATCTTTAGGTTGTTGTTGTTTTTCAATGTTGAGGTTGTTGTTGAATTTGTTGGTGTTTTTCAATGTTGGGGTGGTTGTTGAATTTGTTGGTGTTTTTCAATGTTGAGGTTGTTGTTGTTTTTCAATGTTGAGGTTGTTGTTGAATTTGTTGGTGTTTTTCAATGTTGCGTTTGTTGTTGTTTTTCAATGTTGAGGTTGTTGTTGAATTTGTTGGTGTTTTTCAATGTTGAGGTTGTTAATGTTTTTCAAAGTTGAGGTTGTTGTTGAATTTGTTGGAGTTTTTCAATGTTGAGGTTGTTGTTGTTTTTCAATGTTGAGGTTGTTGTTGAATTTGTTGGTGCTTTTGAATGTTGAGGTTGTTGTTGAATTTGTTGGTGTTTTTCAATGTTGAGGTTGTGGTTGTTTTTCAATGTTGAGGTTTTTGTTGAATTTGTTGGTGTTTTTCAATGTTATGTTTGTTGTTGAATTTGTTGGTGTTTTTCAATGTTGAGGTTGTTGTTGAATTTGTTGGTGTTTTTCAATGTTGAGGTTGTTGTTGAATTTGTTGGTGCTTTTCAATGTTGAGGTTGTTGTTGTTTTTCAATGTTGAGGTTGTTGTTGAATTTGCTGGTGTTTTTCAATTTCGAGGTTGTTGTTGAATTTGTTGGTGTTTTTCAATGTTGAAGTTGTTGTTGAATTTGTTGGTGTTTTTCAATGTTGAGGTTGTTGTTGTTTTTCAATGTTGAGGTTGTTGTTGAATTTGTTGGTGTTTTTCAATGTTGAGGTTGTTGTTGTTTTTCAATGCTGAGGTTGTTGTTGAATTTGTTGGTGTTTTTCAATGTTGAGGTTGTTGTTGAATTTGTTGGTGTTTTTCAATGTTGAGGTTGTTGTTGTTTTTCAATGTTGAGGTTGTTGTTGAATTTGTTGGTGTTTTTCAATGTTGAGGTTGTTGTTGTTTTTCAATGTTGAGGTTGTTGTTGAATTTGTTGGTGTTTTTCAATGTTGAGGTTGTTGTTGAATTTGTTGGTGTTTTTCAATGTTGAGGTTGTTGTTGTTTTTCAATGTTGAGGTTATTGTTGAATTTGTTGGTGTTTTTCAATGTTGAGGTTGTTTGTTGTTTTTCAATGTTGAGGTTGTTGTTGAATTTGTTGGTGTTTTTCAATGTTGAGGTTGTTGTTGTTTTTCAATGTTGAGGTTGTTGTTGAATTTGTTGGTGTTTTTCAATGTCGAGGTTGTTGTTGAATTTGTTGGTGTTTTTCAATGTTGAAGTTGTTGTTGAATTTGTTGGTGTTTTTCAATGTTGAGGTTGTTGTTTTTCAATATTGAGGTTGTTGTTGAATTTGTTGGCGTTTTTAAATGTTGAGGTTGTTGTTGAATTTGTTGGTGTTTTCAATGTTGAGGTTGTTGTTGAATTTGTTGGTGTTATTAAATGTTGAGGTTGTTGTTGAAATTGCTGGTGTTTTGCAATGTTGAGGTTGTTGTTGTTTTTCAATGTTGAGGTTGTTGTTGAATTTGTTGGTGTTTTTCAATGTTGAGGTTGTTGTTGTTTTTCAATGTTGAGGTTGTTGTTGTATTTGTTGGTGTTTATCAATTTCGAGGTTGTTGTTGAATTTGTTGGTGTTTTTCAATGTTGAGGTTGTTGTTGTTTTTCAATGTTGAGGTTGTTGTTGAATTTGTTGGTGTTTTTCAATGTTGAGGTTGTTGTTGTTTTTCAATGCTGAGGTTGTTGTTGAATTTGTTGTTGTTTTTCAATGTTGAGGTTGTTGTTGAATTTGTTGGTGTTTTTCAATGCTGAGGTTGTTGTTGTTTTTCAATGCTGAGGTTGTTGTTGAATTTGTTGGTGTTTTTCAATGTTGAGGTTGTTGTTGAATTTGTTGGTGTTTTTCAATGTTGAGGTTGCTGTTGTTTTTCAATGTTGAGGTTGTTGTTGAATTTGTTGGTGTTTTTCAATGTTGAGGTTGTTGTTGTTTTTCAATGTTGAGGTTGTTGTTGAATTTGTTGGTGTTTTTCAATGTTGAGGTTGTTGTTGAATTTGTTGGTGTTTTTCAATGTTGAGGTTGTTGTTGTTTTTCAATGTTGAGGTTATTGTTGAATTTGTTGGTGTTTTTCAATGTTGAGGTTGTTGTTGTTTTTCAATGTTGAGGTTGTTGTTGAATTTGTTGGTGTTTTTCAATGTTGAGGTTGTTGTTGTTTTTCAATGTTGAGGTTGTTGTTGAATTTGTTGGTGTTTTTCAATGTTGAGGTTGTTGTTGTTTTTCAATGTTCAGGTTGTTGTTGAATTTGTTGGTGTTTTACAATGTTGAGGTTGTTGTTCAATTTGTTGGTGTTTTTCAATGTTGAGGTTGTTGTTGTTTTTCAATGTTGAGGTTGTTGTTGAGTTTGTTGGTGTTTTTCAATGTTGAGGTTGTTGTTGAATTTGTTGGTGTTTCTCAATGTTGAGTTTGTTGTTGAATTTGTTGGTGTTTTTCAATGTTGAGGTTGTTGTTGTTTTGAAATGTTGGGGTTGTTGTTGAATTTGTTGTTGTTTTCAATTTTGAGGATGTTGTTGTTTTTCAATGTTGAGGTTGTTGTTGAATTTGTTGGTGTTTTTCAATGTCGGGTTTGTTGTTGAATTTGTTGGTGTTTTTCAATGTTGAATTTTTTGTTGAATTTGTTGGTGTTTTTCAATGTTGAGGTTGTTGTTTTTCAATGTTGAGGTTGTTGTTGAATATGTTGGCGTTTTTAAATGTTGGGGTTGTTGTTGAATTTGTTGGTGTTTTCAATGTTGAGGTTGTTGTTGAATTTGTTGGTGTTATTAAATGTTGAGGTTGTTGTTGAATTTGCTGGTGTTTTGCAATGTTGAGGTTGTTGTTGTTTTTCAATGTTGAGGTTGTTGTTGAATTTGTTGGTGTTTTTCAATGTTGAGGTTGTTGTTGTTTTTCAATGTTGAGGTTGTTGTTGTATTTGTTGGTGTTTATCAATTTCGAGGTTGTTGTTGAATTTGTTGGTGTTTTTCAATGTTGAGGTTGTTGTTGTTTTTCAATGTTGAGGTTGTTGTTGAATTTGTTGGTGTTTTTCAATGTTGAGGTTGTTGTTGTTTTTCAATGCTGAGGTTATTGTTGAATTTGTTGGTGTTTTTCAATGTTGAGGTTGTTGTTGTTTTTCAATGTTGAGGTTGTTGTTGAATTTGTTGGTGTTTTTCAATGTTGAGGTTGTTGTTGTTTTTCAATGTTGAGGTTGTTGTTGAATTTGTTGGTGTTTTTCAATGTTGAGGTTGTTGTTGTTTTTCAATGTTCAGGTTGTTTTTGAATTTGTTCGTGTTTTTCAATGTTGAGGTTGTTGTTGTTTTTCAATGTTGAGTTTGTTGTTGAATTTGTTGGTGTTTTTCAATGTTGAGGTTGTTGTTGAATTTGTTGGTGCTTTTCAATGTTGAGGTTGTTGTTGAATTTGTTGGTGCTTTTCAATGTTGAGGTTGTTGTTGTTTTTCAATGTTGAGGTTGTTGTTGAATTTGCTGGTGTTTTTCAATTTCGAGGTTGTTGTTGAATTTGTTGGTGTTTTTCAATGTTGAAGTTGTTGTTGAATTTGTTGGTGTTTTTCAATGTTGAGGTTGTTGTTGTTTTTCAATGTTGAGGTTGTTGTTGAATTTGTTGGTGTTTTTCAATGTTGAGGTTGTTGTTGTTTTTCAATGCTGAGGTTGTTGTTGAATTTGTTGGTGTTTTTCAATGTTGAGGTTGTTGTTGAATTTGTTGGTGTTTTTCAATGTTGAGGTTGTTGTTGTTTTTCAATGTTGAGGTTGTTGTTGAATTTGTTGGTGTTTTTCAATGTTGAGGTTGTTGTTGTTTTTCAATGTTGAGGTTGTTGTTGAATTTGTTGGTGTTTTTCAATGTTGAGGTTGTTGTTGAATTTGTTGGTGTTTTTCAATGTTGAGGTTGTTGTTGTTTTTCAATGTTGAGGTTATTGTTGAATTTGTTGGTGTTTTTCAATGTTGAGGTTGTTTGTTGTTTTTCAATGTTGAGGTTGTTGTTGAATTTGTTGGTGTTTTTCAATGTTGAGGTTGTTGTTGTTTTTCAATGTTGAGGTTGTTGTTGAATTTGTTGGTGTTTTTCAATGTCGAGGTTGTTGTTGAATTTGTTGGTGTTTTTCAATGTTGAAGTTGTTGTTGAATTTGTTGGTGTTTTTCAATGTTGAGGTTGTTGTTTTTCAATATTGAGGTTGTTGTTGAATTTGTTGGCGTTTTTAAATGTTGAGGTTGTTGTTGAATTTGTTGGTGTTTTCAATGTTGAGGTTGTTGTTGAATTTGTTGGTGTTATTAAATGTTGAGGTTGTTGTTGAAATTGCTGGTGTTTTGCAATGTTGAGGTTGTTGTTGTTTTTCAATGTTGAGGTTGTTGTTGAATTTGTTGGTGTTTTTCAATGTTGAGGTTGTTGTTGTTTTTCAATGTTGAGGTTGTTGTTGTATTTGTTGGTGTTTATCAATTTCGAGGTTGTTGTTGAATTTGTTGGTGTTTTTCAATGTTGAGGTTGTTGTTGTTTTTCAATGTTGAGGTTGTTGTTGAATTTGTTGGTGTTTTTCAATGTTGAGGTTGTTGTTGTTTTTCAATGCTGAGGTTGTTGTTGAATTTGTTGTTGTTTTTCAATGTTGAGGTTGTTGTTGAATTTGTTGGTGTTTTTCAATGCTGAGGTTGTTGTTGTTTTTCAATGCTGAGGTTGTTGTTGAATTTGTTGGTGTTTTTCAATGTTGAGGTTGTTGTTGAATTTGTTGGTGTTTTTCAATGTTGAGGTTGCTGTTGTTTTTCAATGTTGAGGTTGTTGTTGAATTTGTTGGTGTTTTTCAATGTTGAGGTTGTTGTTGTTTTTCAATGTTGAGGTTGTTGTTGAATTTGTTGGTGTTTTTCAATGTTGAGGTTGTTGTTGAATTTGTTGGTGTTTTTCAATGTTGAGGTTGTTGTTGTTTTTCAATGTTGAGGTTATTGTTGAATTTGTTGGTGTTTTTCAATGTTGAGGTTGTTGTTGTTTTTCAATGTTGAGGTTGTTGTTGAATTTGTTGGTGTTTTTCAATGTTGAGGTTGTTGTTGTTTTTCAATGTTGAGGTTGTTGTTGAATTTGTTGGTGTTTTTCAATGTTGAGGTTGTTGTTGTTTTTCAATGTTCAGGTTGTTGTTGAATTTGTTGGTGTTTTACAATGTTGAGGTTGTTGTTCAATTTGTTGGTGTTTTTCAATGTTGAGGTTGTTGTTGTTTTTCAATGTTGAGGTTGTTGTTGAGTTTGTTGGTGTTTTTCAATGTTGAGGTTGTTGTTGAATTTGTTGGTGTTTCTCAATGTTGAGTTTGTTGTTGAATTTGTTGGTGTTTTTCAATGTTGAGGTTGTTGTTGTTTTGAAATGTTGGGGTTGTTGTTGAATTTGTTGTTGTTTTCAATTTTGAGGATGTTGTTGTTTTTCAATGTTGAGGTTGTTGTTGAATTTGTTGGTGTTTTTCAATGTCGGGTTTGTTGTTGAATTTGTTGGTGTTTTTCAATGTTGAATTTTTTGTTGAATTTGTTGGTGTTTTTCAATGTTGAGGTTGTTGTTTTTCAATGTTGAGGTTGTTGTTGAATATGTTGGCGTTTTTAAATGTTGGGGTTGTTGTTGAATTTGTTGGTGTTTTCAATGTTGAGGTTGTTGTTGAATTTGTTGGTGTTATTAAATGTTGAGGTTGTTGTTGAATTTGCTGGTGTTTTGCAATGTTGAGGTTGTTGTTGTTTTTCAATGTTGAGGTTGTTGTTGAATTTGTTGGTGTTTTTCAATGTTGAGGTTGTTGTTGTTTTTCAATGTTGAGGTTGTTGTTGTATTTGTTGGTGTTTATCAATTTCGAGGTTGTTGTTGAATTTGTTGGTGTTTTTCAATGTTGAGGTTGTTGTTGTTTTTCAATGTTGAGGTTGTTGTTGAATTTGTTGGTGTTTTTCAATGTTGAGGTTGTTGTTGTTTTTCAATGCTGAGGTTATTGTTGAATTTGTTGGTGTTTTTCAATGTTGAGGTTGTTGTTGTTTTTCAATGTTGAGGTTGTTGTTGAATTTGTTGGTGTTTTTCAATGTTGAGGTTGTTGTTGTTTTTCAAAGTTGAGGTTGTTGTTGAATTTGTTGGTGTTTTTCAATGTTGAGGTTGTTGTTGTTTTTCAATGTTCAGGTTGTTTTTGAATTTGTTGGTGTTTTTCAATGTTGAGGTTGTTGTTGTTTTTCAATGTTGAGTTTGTTGTTGAATTTGTTGGTGTTTTTCAATGTTTAGGTTGTTGTTGTTTTTCAATGTTGAGGTTGTTGTTGAATTTGTTGGTGTTTTTCAATGTTGGGGTGGTTGTTGAATTTGTTGGTGTTTTTCAATGTTGAGGTTGTTGTTGTTTTTCAATGTTGAGGTTGTTGTTGAATTTGTTGGTGTTTTTCAATGTTGCGTTTGTTGTTGTTTTTCAATGTTGAGGTTGTTGTTGAATTTGTTGGTGTTTTTCAATGTTGAGGTTGTTAATGTTTTTCAAAGTTGAGGTTGTTGTTGAATTTGTTGGAGTTTTTCAATGTTGAGGTTGTTGTTGTTTTTCAATGTTGAGGTTGTTGTTGAATTTGTTGGTGCTTTTGAATGTTGAGGTTGTTGTTGAATTTGTTGGTGTTTTTCAATGTTGAGGTTGTGGTTGTTTTTCAATGTTGAGGTTTTTGTTGAATTTGTTGGTGTTTTTCAATGTTATGTTTGTTGTTGAATTTGTTGGTGTTTTTCAATGTTGAGGTTGTTGTTGAATTTGTTGGTGTTTTTCAATGTTGAGGTTGTTGTTGAATTTGTTGGTGCTTTTCAATGTTGAGGTTGTTGTTGTTTTTCAATGTTGAGGTTGTTGTTGAATTTGCTGGTGTTTTTCAATTTCGAGGTTGTTGTTGAATTTGTTGGTGTTTTTCAATGTTGAAGTTGTTGTTGAATTTGTTGGTGTTTTTCAATGTTGAGGTTGTTGTTGTTTTTCAATGTTGAGGTTGTTGTTGAATTTGTTGGTGTTTTTCAATGTTGAGGTTGTTGTTGTTTTTCAATGCTGAGGTTGTTGTTGAATTTGTTGGTGTTTTTCAATGTTGAGGTTGTTGTTGAATTTGTTGGTGTTTTTCAATGTTGAGGTTGTTGTTGTTTTTCAATGTTGAGGTTGTTGTTGAATTTGTTGGTGTTTTTCAATGTTGAGGTTGTTGTTGTTTTTCAATGTTGAGGTTGTTGTTGAATTTGTTGGTGTTTTTCAATGTTGAGGTTGTTGTTGAATTTGTTGGTGTTTTTCAATGTTGAGGTTGTTGTTGTTTTTCAATGTTGAGGTTATTGTTGAATTTGTTGGTGTTTTTCAATGTTGAGGTTGTTTGTTGTTTTTCAATGTTGAGGTTGTTGTTGAATTTGTTGGTGTTTTTCAATGTTGAGGTTGTTGTTGTTTTTCAATGTTGAGGTTGTTGTTGAATTTGTTGGTGTTTTTCAATGTCGAGGTTGTTGTTGAATTTGTTGGTGTTTTTCAATGTTGAAGTTGTTGTTGAATTTGTTGGTGTTTTTCAATGTTGAGGTTTGTTGAGGTTGTTGTTGAATTTGTTGGTCGTTTTTAAATTTCGAGGTTGTTGTTGAATTTGTTGGTGTTTTCAATGTTGAGGTTGTTGTTGTTTTAATGTTGGGTTGTTTTTGAATTTGTTGGTGTTGTTCAAAGTTGGGGTTGCTGTTGTTTTTCAATGTTGAGGTTGTTGTTGTTTTTCAATGTTGAGGTTGTTGTTGAATTTGTTGGTGTTTTTCAATGTTGAGGTTGTTGTTGTTTTTCAATGTTGAGGTTGTTGTTGTATTTGTTGGTGTTTATCAATTTCGAGGTTGTTGTTGAATTTGTTGGTGTTTTTCAATGTTGAGGTTGTTGTTGTTTTTCAATGTTGAGGTTGTTGTTGAATTTGTTGGTGTTTTTCAATGTTGAGGTTGTTGTTGTTTTTCAATGCTGAGGTTGTTGTTGAATTTGTTGTTGTTTTTCAATGTTGAGGTTGTTGTTGAATTTGTTGGTGTTTTTCAATGCTGAGGTTGTTGTTGTTTTTCAATGCTGAGGTTGTTGTTGAATTTGTTGGTGTTTTTCAATGTTGAGGTTGTTGTTGAATTTGTTGGTGTTTTTCAATGTTGAGGTTGCTGTTGTTTTTCAATGTTGAGGTTGTTGTTGAATTTGTTGGTGTTTTTCAATGTTGAGGTTGTTGTTGTTTTTCAATGTTGAGGTGTTGTTTGAATTTGTTGGTGTTTTTCAATGTTGAGGTTGTTGTTGAATTTGTTGGTGTTTTTCAATGTTGAGGTTGTTGTTGTTTTTCAATGTTGAGGTTATTGTTGAATTTGTTGGTGTTTTTCAATGTTGAGGTTGTTGTTGTTTTTCAATGTTGAGGTTGTTGTTGAATTTGTTGGTGTTTTTTCAATGTTGAGGTTGTTGTTGTTTTTCAATGTTGAGGTTGTTGTTGAATTTGTTGGTGTTTTTCAATGTTGAGGTTGTTGTTGTTTTTCAATGTTCAGGTTGTTGTTGAATTTGTTGGTGTTTTACAATGTTGAGGTTGTTGTTCAATTTGTTGGTGTTTTTCAATGTTGAGGTTGTTGTTGTTTTTCAATGTTGAGGTTGTTGTTGAGTTTGTTGGTGTTTTTCAATGTTGAGGTTGTTGTTGAATTTGTTGGTGTTTCTCAATGTTGAGTTTGTTGTTGAATTTGTTGGTGTTTTTCAATGTTGAGGTTGTTGTTGTTTTGAAATGTTGGGGTTGTTGTTGAATTTGTTGTTGTTTTCAATTTTGAGGATGTTGTTGTTTTTCAATGTTGAGGTTGTTGTTGAATTTGTTGGTGTTTTTCAATGTCGGGTTTGTTGTTGAATTTGTTGGTGTTTTTCAATGTTGAATTTTTTGTTGAATTTGTTGGTGTTTTTCAATGTTGAGGTTGTTGTTTTTCAATGTTGAGGTTGTTGTTGAATATGTTGGCGTTTTTAAATGTTGGGGTTGTTGTTGAATTTGTTGGTGTTTTCAATGTTGAGGTTGTTGTTGAATTTGTTGGTGTTATTAAATGTTGAGGTTGTTGTTGAATTTGCTGGTGTTTTGCATGTTGAGGTTGTTGTTGTTTTTCAATGTTGAGGTTGTTGTTGAATTTGTTGGTGTTTTTCAATGTTGAGGTTGTTGTTGTTTTTCAATGTTGAGGTTGTTGTTGTATTTGTTGGTGTTTATCAATTTCGAGGTTGTTGTTGAATTTGTTGGTGTTTTTCAATGTTGAGGTTGTTGTTGTTTTTCAATGTTGAGGTTGTTGTTGAATTTGTTGGTGTTTTTCAATGTTGAGGTTGTTGTTGTTTTTCAATGCTGAGGTTGTTGTTGAATTTGTTGTTGTTTTTCAATGTTGAGGTTGTTTTTGAATTTGTTGGTGTTTTTCAATGTTGAGGTTGCTGTTGTTTTTCAATGTTGAGTTTGTTGTTGAATTTGTTGGTGTTTTTCAATGTTTAGGTTGTTGTTGTTTTTCAATGTTGAGGTTGTTGTTGAATTTGTTGGTGTTTTTCAATGTTGGGGTGGTTGTTGAATTTGTTGGTGTTTTTCAATGTTGAGGTTGTTGTTGTTTTTCATTGTTGAGGTTGTTGTTGAATTTGTTGGTGTTTTTCAATTTCGAGGTTGTTGTTGAATTTGTTGGTGTTTTTCAAAGTTGAGGTTGTTGTTGAATTTGTTGGTGTTTTTCAATGTTGAGGTTGTTGTTGTTTTTCAATGTTGAGGTTGTTGTTGAATTTGCTGGTGTTTTTCAATGTTGAGGTTGTTGTTGTTTTTCAATGCTGAGGTTGTTGTTGAATTTGTTGGTGTTTTTCAATGTTGAGGTTGTTGTTGAATTTGTTGGTGTTTTGCAATGTTGAGGTTGTTGTTGTTTTTCAATGTTGAGGTTGTTGTTGAATTTGTTGGTGTTTTTTCAATGTTGAGGTTGTTGTTGTTTTTCAATGTTGAGGTTGTTGTTGAATTTGTTGGTGTTTTTCAATGTTGAGGTTTGTTGTTGAATTTGTTGGTGTTTTTCAATGTTGAGGTTGTTGTTGTTTTTCAATGTTGAGGTTATTGTTGAAGTTGTTGGTGTTTTTCAATGTTGAGGTTGTTTGTTGTTTTTCAATGCTGAGGTTGTTGTTGAATTTGTTGGTGTTTTTCAATGTTGAGGTTGTTGTTGTTTTTCAATGTTGAGGTTGTTGTTGAATTTGTTGGTGTTTTTCAAAGTCGAGGTTGTTGTTGAATTTGTTGGTGTTTTTCAATGTTGAAGTTGTTGTTGAATTTGTTGGTGTTTTTCAATGTTGAGGTTGTTGTTTTTCAATGTTGAGGTTGTTGTTGAATTTGTTGGCGTTTTTAAATGTTGAGGTTGTTGTTGAATTTGTTGGTGTTTTCAATGTTGAGGTTGTTGTTGAATTTGTTGGTGTTATTAAATGTTGAGGTTGTTGTTGAAATTGCTGGTGTTTTGCAATGTTGAGGTTGTTGTTGTTTTTCAATGTTGAGGTTGTTGTTGAATTTGTTGGTGTTTTTCAATGTTGAGGTTGTTGTTGTTTTTCAATGTTGAGGTTGTTGTTGTATTTGTTGGTGTTTATCAATTTCGAGGTTGTTGTTGAATTTGTTGGTGTTTTTCAATGTTGAGGTTGTTGTTGTTTTTCAATGTTGAGGTTGTTGTTGAATTTGTTGGTGTTTTTCAATGTTGAGGTTGTTGTTGTTTTTCAATGCTGAGGTTGTTGTTGAATTTGTTGTTGTTTTTCAATGTTGAGGTTGTTGTTGAATTTGTTGGTGTTTTTCAATGTTGAGGTTGTTGTTGTTTTTCAATGCTGAGGTTGTTGTTGAATTTGTTGGTGTTTTTCAATGTTGAGGTTGCTGTTGTTTTTCAATGTTGAGGTTGTTGTTGAATTTGTTGGTGTTTTTCAATGTTGAGGTTGTTGTTGTTTTTCAATGTTGAGGTTGTTGTTGAATTTGTTGGTGTTTTTCAATGTTGAGGTTGTTGTTGAATTTGTTGGTGTTTTTCAATGTTGAGGTTGTTGTTGTTTTTCAATGTTGAGGTTATTGTTGAATTTGTTGGTGTTTTTCAATGTTGAGGTTGTTGTTGTTTTTCAATGTTGAGGTTGTTGTTGAATTTGTTGGTGTTTTTCAATGTTGAGGTTGTTGTTGTTTTTCAATGTTGAGGTTGTTGTTGAATTTGTTGGTGTTTTTCAATGTTGAGGTTGTTGTTGTTTTTCAATGTTCAGGTTGTTTTTGAATTTGTTGGTGTTTTTCAATGTTGAGGTTGTTGTTGTTTTTCAATGTTGAGTTTGTTGTTGAATTTGTTGGTGTTTTTCAATGTTTAGGTTGTTGTTGTTTTTCAATGTTGAGGTTGTTGTTGAATTTGTTCGTGTTTTTCAATGTTGGGGTGGTTGTTGAATTTGTTGGTGTTTTTCAATGTTGAGGTTGTTGTTGTTTTTCAATGTTGAGGTTGTTGTTGAATTTGTTGGTGTTTTTCAATGTTGCGTTTGTTGTTGTTTTTCAATGTTGAGGTTGTTGTTGAATTTGTTGGTGTTTTTCAATGTTGAGGTTGTTAATGTTTTTCAAAGTTGAGGTTGTTGTTGAATTTGTTGGAGTTTTTCAATGTTGAGGTTGTTGTTGTTTTTCAATGTTGAGGTTGTTGTTGAATTTGTTGGTGCTTTTGAATGTTGAGGTTGTTGTTGAATTTGTTGGTGTTTTTCAATGTTGAGGTTGTGGTTGTTTTTCAATGTTGAGGTTTTTGTTGAATTTGTTGGTGTTTTTCAATGTTGAGTTTGTTGTTGAATTTGTTGGTGTTTTTCAATGTTGAGGTTGTTGTTGAATTTGTTGGTGTTTTTCAATGTTGAGGTTGTTGTTGAATTTGTTGGTGCTTTTCAATGTTGAGGTTGTTGTTGTTTTTCAATGTTGAGGTTGTTGTTGAATTTGTTGGTGTTTTTCAATTTCGAGGTTGTTGTTGAATTTGTTGGTGTTTTTCAATGTTGAAGTTGTTGTTGAATTTGTTGGTGTTTTTCAATGTTGAGGTTGTTGTTGTTTTTCAATGTTGAGGTTGTTGTTGAATTTGTTGGTGTTTTTCAATGTTGAGGTTGTTGTTGTTTTTCAATGTTGAGGTTGTTGTTGTATTTGTTGGTGTTTATCAATTTCGAGGTTGTTGTTGAATTTGTTGGTGTTTTTCAATGTTGAGGTTGTTGTTGTTTTTCAATGTTGAGGTTGTTGTTGAATTTGTTGGTGTTTTTCAATGTTGAGGTTGTTGTTGTTTTTCAATGCTGAGGTTGTTGTTGAATTTGTTGTTGTTTTTCAATGTTGAGGTTGTTGTTGAATTTATTGGTGTTTTTCAATGTTGAGGTTGTTGTTGTTTTTCAATGCTGAGGTTGTTGTTGAATTTGTTGGTGTTTTTCAATGTTGAGGTTGCTGTTGTTTTTCAATGTTGAGGTTGTTGTTGAATTTGTTGGTGTTTTTCAATGTTGAGGTTGTTGTTGTTTTTCAATGTTGAGGTTGTTGTTGAATTTGTTGGTGTTTTTCAATGTTGAGGTTGTTGTTGAATTTGTTGGTGTTTTTCAATGTTGAGGTTGTTGTTGTTTTTCAATGTTGAGGTTATTGTTGAATTTGTTGGTGTTTTTCAATGTTGAGGTTGTTGTTGTTTTTCAATGTTGAGGTTGTTGTTGAATTTGTTGGTGTTTTTCAATGTTGAGGTTGTTGTTGTTTTTCAATGTTGAGGTTGTTGTTGAATTTGTTGGTGTTTTTCAATGTTGAGGTTGTTGTTGTTTTTCAATGTTCAGGTTGTTTTTGAATTTGTTGGTGTTTTTCAATGTTGAGGTTGTTGTTGTTTTTCAATGTTGAGTTTGTTGTTGAATTTGTTGGTGTTTTTCAATGTTTAGGTTGTTGTTGTTTTTCAATGTTGAGGTTGTTGTTGAATTTGTTGGTGTTTTTCAATGTTGGGGTGGTTGTTGAATTTGTTGGTGTTTTTCAATGTTGAGGTTGTTGTTGTTTTTCAATGTTGAGGTTGTTGTTGAATTTGTTGGTGTTTTTCAATGTTGCGTTTGTTGTTGTTTTTCAATGTTGAGGTTGTTGTTGAATTTGTTGGTGTTTTTCAATGTTGAGGTTGTTAATGTTTTTCAAAGTTGAGGTTGTTGTTGAATTTGTTGGAGTTTTTCAATGTTGAGGTTGTTGTTGTTTTTCAATGTTGAGGTTGTTGTTGAATTTGTTGGTGCTTTTGAATGTTGAGGTTGTTGTTGAATTTGTTGGTGTTTTTCAATGTTGAGGTTGTGGTTGTTTTTCAATGTTGAGGTTTTTGTTGAATTTGTTGGTGTTTTTCAATGTTGAGTTTGTTGTTGAATTTGTTGGTGTTTTTCAATGTTGAGGTTGTTGTTGAATTTGTTGGTGTTTTTCAATGTTGAGGTTGTTGTTGAATTTGTTGGTGCTTTTCAATGTTGAGGTTGTTGTTGTTTTTCAATGTTGAGGTTGTTGTTGAATTTGCTGGTGTTTTTCAATTTCGAGGTTGTTGTTGAATTTGTTGGTGTTTTTCAATGTTGAAGTTGTTGTTGAATTTGTTGGTGTTTTTCAATGTTGAGGTTGTTGTTGTTTTTCAATGTTGAGGTTGTTGTTGAATTTGTTGGTGTTTTTCAATGTTGAGGTTGTTGTTGTTTTTCAATGCTGAGGTTGTTGTTGAATTTGTTGGTGTTTTTCAATGTTGAGGTTGTTGTTGAATTTGTTGGTGTTTTTCAATGTTGAGGTTGTTGTTGTTTTTCAATGTTGAGGTTGTTGTTGAATTTGTTGGTGTTTTTCAATGTTGAGGTTGTTGTTGTTTTTCAATGTTGAGGTTGTTGTTGAATTTGTTGGTGTTTTTCAATGTTGAGGTTGTTGTTGAATTTGTTGGTGTTTTTCAATGTTGAGGTTGTTGTTGTTTTTCAATGTTGAGGTTATTGTTGAATTTGTTGGTGTTTTTCAATGTTGAGGTTGTTTGTTGCTTTTCAATGTTGAGGTTGTTGTTGAATTTGTTGGTGTTTTTCAATGTTGAGGTTGTTGTTGTTTTTCAATGTTGAGGTTGTTGTTGAATTTGTTGGTGTTTTTCAATGTCGAGGTTGTTGTTGAATTTGTTGGTGTTTTTCAATGTTGAAGTTGTTGTTGAATTTGTTGGTGTTTTTCAATGTTGAGGTTGTTGTTTTTCAATATTGAGGTTGTTGTTGAATTTGTTGGCGTTTTTAAATGTTGAGGTTGTTGTTGAATTTGTTGGTGTTTTCAATGTTGAGGTTGTTGTTGAATTTGTTGGTGTTATTAAATGTTGAGGTTGTTGTTGAAATTGCTGGTGTTTTGCAATGTTGAGGTTGTTGTTGTTTTTCAATGTTGAGGTTGTTGTTGAATTTGTTGGTGTTTTTCAATGTTGAGGTTGTTGTTGTTTTTCAATGTTGAGGTTGTTGTTGTATTTGTTGGTGTTTATCAATTTCGAGGTTGTTGTTGAATTTGTTGGTGTTTTTCAATGTTGAGGTTGTTGTTGTTTTTCAATGTTGAGGTTGTTGTTGAATTTGTTGGTGTTTTTAAATGTTGAGGTTGTTGTTGTTTTTCAATGCTGAGGTTGTTGTTGAATTTGTTGTTGTTTTTCAATGTTGAGGTTGTTGTTGAATTTGTTGGTGTTTTTCAATGCCGAGGTTGTTGTTGTTTTTCAATGCTGAGGTTGTTGTTGAATTTGTTGGTGTTTTTCAATGTTGAGGTTGTTGTTGAATTTGTTGGTGTTTTTCAATGTTGAGGTTGCTGTTGTTTTTCAATGTTGAGGTTGTTGTTGAATTTGTTGGTGTTTTTCAATGTTGAGGTTGTTGTTGTTTTTCAATGTTGAGGTTGTTGTTGAATTTGTTGGTGTTTTTCAATGTTGAGGTTGTTGTTGAATTTGTTGGTGTTTTTCAATGTTGAGGTTGTTGTTGTTTTTCAATGTTGAGGTTATTGTTGAATTTGTTGGTGTTTTTCAATGTTGAGGTTGTTGTTGTTTTTCAATGTTGAGGTTGTTGTTGAATTTGTTGGTGTTTTTCAATGTTGAGGTTGTTGTTGTTTTTCAATGTTGAGGTTGTTGTTGAATTTGTTGGTGTTTTTCAATGTTGAGGTTGTTGTTGTTTTTCAATGTTCAGGTTGTTGTTGAATTTGTTGGTGTTTTACAATGTTGAGGTTGTTGTTCAATTTGTTGGTGTTTTTCAATGTTGAGGTTGTTGTTGTTTTTCAATGTTGAGGTTGTTGTTGAGTTTGTTGGTGTTTTTCAATGTTGAGGTTGTTGTTGAATTTGTTGGTGTTTCTCAATGTTGAGTTTGTTGTTGAATTTGTTGGTGTTTTTCAATGTTGAGGTTGTTGTTGTTTTGAAATGTTGGGGTTGTTGTTGAATTTGTTGTTGTTTTCAATTTTGAGGATGTTGTTGTTTTTCAATGTTGAGGTTGTTGTTGAATTTGTTGGTGTTTTTCAATGTCGGGTTTGTTGTTGAATTTGTTGGTGTTTTTCAATGTTGAATTTTTTGTTGAATTTGTTGGTGTTTTTCAATGTTGAGGTTGTTGTTTTTCAATGTTGAGGTTGTTGTTGAATATGTTGGCGTTTTTAAATGTTGGGGTTGTTGTTGAATTTGTTGGTGTTTTCAATGTTGAGGTTGTTGTTGAATTTGTTGGTGTTATTAAATGTTGAGGTTGTTGTTGAATTTGCTGGTGTTTTGCAATGTTGAGGTTGTTGTTGTTTTTCAATGTTGAGGTTGTTGTTGAATTTGTTGGTGTTTTTCAATGTTGAGGTTGTTGTTGTTTTTCAATGTTGAGGTTGTTGTTGTATTTGTTGGTGTTTATCAATTTCGAGGTTGTTGTTGAATTTGTTGGTGTTTTTCAATGTTGAGGTTGTTGTTGTTTTTCAATGTTGAGGTTGTTGTTGAATTTGTTGGTGTTTTTCAATGTTGAGGTTGTTGTTGTTTTTCAATGCTGAGGTTGTTGTCGAATTTGTTGTTGTTTTTCAATGTTGAGGTTGTTTTTGAATTTGTTGGTGTTTTTCAATGTTGAGGTTGCTGTTGTTTTTCAATGTTGAGTTTGTTGTTGAATTTGTTGGTGTTTTTCAATGTTTAGGTTGTTGTTGTTTTTCAATGTTGAGGTTGTTGTTGAATTTGTTGGTGTTTTTCAATGTTGGGGTGGTTGTTGAATTTGTTGGTGTTTTTCAATGTTGAGGTTGTTGTTGTTTTTCATTGTTGAGGTTGTTGTTGAATTTGTTGGTGTTTTTCAATTTCGAGGTTGTTGTTGAATTTGTTGGTGTTTTTCAAAGTTGAGGTTGTTGTTGAATTTGTTGGTGTTTTTCAATGTTGAGGTTGTTGTTGTTTTTCAATGTTGAGGTTGTTGTTGAATTTGCTGGTGTTTTTCAATGTTGAGGTTGTTGTTGTTTTTCAATGCTGAGGTTGTTGTTGAATTTGTTGGTGTTTTTCAATGTTGAGGTTGTTGTTGAATTTGTTGGTGTTTTTCAATGTTGAGGTTGTTGTTGTTTTTCAATGTTGAGGTTGTTGTTGAATTTGTTGGTGTTTTTCAATGTTGAGGTTGTTGTTGTTTTTCAATGTTGAGGTTGTTGTTGAATTTGTTGGTGTTTTTCAATGTTGAGGTTGTTGTTGAATTTGTTGGTGTTTTTCAATGTTGAGGTTGTTGTTGTTTTTCAATGTTGAGGTTATTGTTGAATTTGTTGGTGTTTTTCAATGTTGAGGTTGTTTGTTGTTTTTCAATGTTGAGGTTGTTGTTGAATTTGTTGGTGTTTTTCAATGTTGAGGTTGTTGTTGTTTTTCAATGTTGAGGTTGTTGTTGAATTTGTTGGTGTTTTTCAATGTCGAGGTTGTTGTTGAATTTGTTGGTGTTTTTCAATGTTGAAGTTGTTGTTGAATTTGTTGGTGTTTTTCAATGTTGAGGTTGTTGTTTTTCAATGTTGAGGTTGTTGTTGAATTTGTTGGCGTTTTTAAATGTTGAGGTTGTTGTTGAATTTGTTGGTGTTTTCAATGTTGAGGTTGTTGTTGAATTTGTTGGTGTTATTAAATGTTGAGGTTGTTGTTGAAATTGCTGGTGTTTTGCAATGTTGAGGTTGTTGTTGTTTTTCAATGTTGAGGTTGTTGTTGAATTTGTTGGTGTTTTTCAATGTTGAGGTTGTTGTTGTTTTTCAATGTTGAGGTTGTTGTTGTATTTGTTGGTGTTTATCAATTTCGAGGTTGTTGTTGAATTTGTTGGTGTTTTTCAATGTTGAGGTTGTTGTTGTTTTTCAATGTTGAGGTTGTTGTTGAATTTGTTGGTGTTTTTCAATGTTGAGGTTGTTGTTGTTTTTCAATGCTGAGGTTGTTGTTGAATTTGTTGTTGTTTTTCAATGTTGAGGTTGTTGTTGAATTTGTTGGTGTTTTTCAATGTTGAGGTTGTTGTTGTTTTTCAATGCTGAGGTTGTTGTTGAATTTGTTGGTGTTTTTCAATGTTGAGGTTGCTGTTGTTTTTCAATGTTGAGGTTGTTGTTGAATTTGTTGGTGTTTTTCAATGTTGAGGTTGTTGTTGTTTTTCAATGTTGAGGTTGTTGTTGAATTTGTTGGTGTTTTTCAATGTTGAGGTTGTTGTTGAATTTGTTGGTGTTTTTCAATGTTGAGGTTGTTGTTGTTTTTCAATGTTGAGGTTATTGTTGAATTTGTTGGTGTTTTTCAATGTTGAGGTTGTTGTTGTTTTTCAATGTTGAGGTTGTTGTTGAATTTGTTGGTGTTTTTCAATGTTGAGGTTGTTGTTGTTTTTTAATGTTGAGGTTGTTGTTGAATTTGTTGGTGTTTTTCAATGTTGAGGTTGTTGTTGTTTTTCAATGTTCAGGTTGTTTTTGAATTTGTTGGTGTTTTTCAATGT
The DNA here is from genome assembly GCA_026770705.1 of Isurus oxyrinchus. Classification (NCBI taxonomy): domain Eukaryota; kingdom Metazoa; phylum Chordata; class Chondrichthyes; order Lamniformes; family Lamnidae; genus Isurus; species Isurus oxyrinchus. Next base: position 799,292 of record JANJGN010000172.1, read on the forward strand.
TGAGGTTGTTGTTGTTTTTCAATGTTGAGTTTGTTGTTGAATTTGTTGGTGTTTTTCAATGTTTAGGTTGTTGTTGTTTTTCAATGTTGAGGTTGTTGTTGAATTTGTTGGTGTTTTTCAATGTTGGGGTGGTTGTTGAATTTGTTGGTGTTTTTCAATGTTGAGGTTGTTGTTGTTTTTCAATGTTGAGGTTGTTGTTGAATTTGTTGGTGTTTTTCAATGTTGCGTTTGTTGTTGTTTTTCAATGTTGAGGTTGTTGTTGAATTTGTTGGTGTTTTTCAATGTTGAGGTTGTTAATGTTTTTCAAAGTTGAGGTTGTTGTTGAATTTGTTGGAGTTTTTCAATGTTGAGGTTGTTGTTGTTTTTCAATGTTGAGGTTGTTGTTGAATTTGTTGGTGCTTTTGAATGTTGAGGTTGTTGTTGAATTTGTTGGTGTTTTTCAATGTTGAGGTTGTGGTTGTTTTTCAATGTTGAGGTTTTTGTTGAATTTGTTGGTGTTTTTCAATGTTGAGTTTGTTGTTGAATTTGTTGGTGTTTTTCAATGTTGAGGTTGTTGTTGAATTTGTTGGTGTTTTTCAATGTTGAGGTTGTTGTTGAATTTGTTGGTGCTTTTCAATGTTGAGGTTGTTGTTGTTTTTCAATGTTGAGGTTGTTGTTGAATTTGTTGGTGTTTTTCAATTTCGAGGTTGTTGTTGAATTTGTTGGTGTTTTTCAATGTTGAAGTTGTTGTTGAATTTGTTGGTGTTTTTCAATGTTGAGGTTGTTGTTGTTTTTCAATGTTGAGGTTGTTGTTGAATTTGTTGGTGTTTTTCAATGTTGAGGTTGTTGTTGAATTTGTTGGTGTTTTTCAATGTTGAGGTTGTTGTTGTTTTTCAATGTTGAGGTTATTGTTGAATTTGTTGGTGTTTTTCAATGTTGAGGTTGTTTGTTGTTTTTCAATGTTGAGGTTGTTGTTGAATTTGTTGGTGTTTTTCAATGTTGAGGTTGTTGTTGTTTTTCAATGTTGAGGTTGTTGTTGAATTTGTTGGTGTTTTTCAATGTCGAGGTTGTTGTTGAATTTGTTGGTGTTTTTCAATGTTGAAGTTCTTGTTGAATTTGTTGGTGTTTTTCAATGTTGAGGTTGTTGTTTTTCAATATTGAGGTTGTTGTTGAATTTGTTGGCGTTTTTAAATGTTGAGGTTGTTGTTGAATTTCTTGGTGTTTTCAATGTTGAGGTTGTTGTTGAATTTGTTGGTGTTATTAAATGTTGAGGTTGTTGTTGAAATTGCTGGTGTTTTGCAATGTTGAGGTTGTTGTTGTTTTTCAATGTTGAGGTTGTTGTTGAATTTGTTGGTGTTTTTCAATGTTGAGGTTGTTGTTGTTTTTCAATGTTGAGGTTGTTGTTGTATTTGTTGGTGTTTATCAATTTCGAGGTTGTTGTTGAATTTGTTGGTGTTTTTCAATGTTGAGGTTGTTGTTGTTTTTCAATGTTGAGGTTGTTGTTGAATTTGTTGGTGTTTTTCAATGTTGAGGTTGTTGTTGTTTTTCAATGCTGAGGTTGTTGTTGAATTTGTTGTTGTTTTTCAATGTTGAGGTTGTTGTTGAATTTGTTGGTGTTTTTCAATGCTGAGGTTGTTGTTGTTTTTCAATGCTGAGGTTGTTGTTGAATTTGTTGGTGTTTTTCAATGTTGAGGTTGTTGTTGAATTTGTTGGTGTTTTTCAATGTTGAGGTTGCTGTTGTTTTTCAATGTTGAGGTTGTTGTTGAATTTGTTGGTGTTTTTCAATGTTGAGGTTGTTGTTGTTTTTCAATGTTGAGGTTGTTGTTGAATTTGTTGGTGTTTTTCAATGTTGAGGTTGTTGTTGAATTTGTTGGTGTTTTTCAATGTTGAGGTTGTTGTTGTTTTTCAATGTTGAGGTTATTGTTGAATTTGTTGGTGTTTTTCAATGTTGAGGTTGTTGTTGTTTTTCAATGTTGAGGTTGTTGTTGAATTTGTTGGTGTTTTTCAATGTTGAGGTTGTTGTTGTTTTCAATGTTGAGGTTGTTGTTGAATTTGTTGGTGTTTTTCAATGTTGAGGTTGTTGTTGTTTTTCAATGTTCAGGTTGTTGTTGAATTTGTTGGTGTTTTACAATGTTGAGGTTGTTGTTCAATTTGTTGGTGTTTTTCAATGTTGAGGTTGTTGTTGTTTTTCAATGTTGAGGTTGTTGTTGAGTTTGTTGGTGTTTTTTCAATGTTGAGGTTGTTGTTGAATTTGTTGGTGTTTCTCAATGTTGAGTTTGTTGTTGAATTTGTTGGTGTTTTTCAATGTTGAGGTTGTTGTTGTTTTGAAATGTTGGGGTTGTTGTTGAATTTGTTGTTGTTTTCAATTTTGAGGATGTTGTTGTTTTTCAATGTTGAGGTTGTTGTTGAATTTGTTGGTGTTTTTCAATGTCGGGTTTGTTGTTGAATTTGTTGGTGTTTTTCAATGTTGAATTTTTTGTTGAATTTGTTGGTGTTTTTCAATGTTGAGGTTGTTGTTTTTCAATGTTGAGGTTGTTGTTGAATATGTTGGCGTTTTTAAATGTTGGGGTTGTTGTTGAATTTGTTGGTGTTTTCAATGTTGAGGTTGTTGTTGAATTTGTTGGTGTTTTTCAAAGTTGAGGTTGTTGTTGAATTTGTTGGTGTTTTTCAATGTTGAGGTTGTTGTTGTTTTTCAATGTTGAGGTTATTGTTGAATTTGTTGGTGTTTTTCAATGTTGAGGTTGTTGTTGTTTTTCAATGTTGAGGTTGTTGTTGAATTTGTTGGTGTTTTTCAATGTTGAGGTTGTTGTTGTTTTTCAATGTTGAGGTTGTTGTTGAATTTGTTGGTGTTTTTCAATGTTGAGGTTGTTGTTGTTTTTCAATGTTCAGGTTGTTGTTGAATTTGTTGGTGTTTTACAATGTTGAGGTTGTTGTTCAATTTGTTGGTGTTTTTCAATGTTGAGGTTGTTGTTGTTTTTCAATGTTGAGGTTGTTGTTGAGTTTGTTGGTGTTTTTCAATGTTGAGGTTGTTGTTGAATTTGTTGGTGTTTCTCAATGTTGAGTTTGTTGTTGAATTTGTTGGTGTTTTTCAATGTTGAGGTTGTTGTTGTTTTGAAATGTTGGGGTTGTTGTTGAATTTGTTGTTGTTTTCAATTTTGAGGATGTTGTTGTTTTTCAATGTTGAGGTTGTTGTTGAATTTGTTGGTGTTTTTCAATGTCGGGTTTGTTGTTGAATTTGTTGGTGTTTTTCAATGTTGAATTTTTTGTTGAATTTGTTGGTGTTTTTCAATGTTGAGGTTGTTGTTTTTCAATGTTGAGGTTGTTGTTGAATATGTTGGCGTTTTTAAATGTTGGGGTTGTTGTTGAATTTGTTGGTGTTTTCAATGTTGAGGTTGTTGTTGAATTTGTTGGTGTTATTAAATGTTGAGGTTGTTGTTGAATTTGCTGGTGTTTTGCAATGTTGAGGTTGTTGTTGTTTTTCAATGTTGAGGTTGTTGTTGAATTTGTTGGTGTTTTTCAATGTTGAGGTTGTTGTTGTTTTTCAATGTTGAGGTTGTTGTTGTATTTGTTGGTGTTTATCAATTTCGAGGTTGTTGTTGAATTTGTTGGTGTTTTTCAATGTTGAGGTTGTTGTTGTTTTTCAATGTTGAGGTTGTTGTTGAATTTGTTGGTGTTTTTCAATGTTGAGGTTGTTGTTGTTTTTCAATGCTGAGGTTGTTGTCGAATTTGTTGTTGTTTTTCAATGTTGAGGTTGTTTTTGAATTTGTTGGTGTTTTTCAATGTTGAGGTTGCTGTTGTTTTTCAATGTTGAGTTTGTTGTTGAATTTGTTGGTGTTTTTCAATGTTTAGGTTGTTGTTGTTTTTCAATGTTGAGGTTGTTGTTGAATTTGTTGGTGTTTTTCAATGTTGGGGTGGTTGTTGAATTTGTTGGTGTTTTTCAATGTTGAGGTTGTTGTTGTTTTTCATTGTTGAGGTTGTTGTTGAATTTGTTGGTGTTTTTCAATTTCGAGGTTGTTGTTGAATTTGTTGGTGTTTTTCAAAGTTGAGGTTGTTGTTGAATTTGTTGGTGTTTTTCAATGTTGAGGTTGTTGTTGTTTTTCAATGTTGAGGTTGTTGTTGAATTTGCTGGTGTTTTTCAATGTTGAGGTTGTTGTTGTTTTTCAATGCTGAGGTTGTTGTTGAATTTGTTGGTGTTTTTCAATGTTGAGGTTGTTGTTGAATTTGTTGGTGTTTTTCAATGTTGAGGTTGTTGTTGTTTTTCAATGTTGAGGTTGTTGTTGAATTTGTTGGTGTTTTTCAATGTTGAGGTTGTTGTTGTTTTTCAATGTTGAGGTTGTTGTTGAATTTGTTGGTGTTTTTCAATGTTGAGGTTGTTGTTGAATTTGTTGGTGTTTTTCAATGTTGAGGTTGTTGTTGTTTTTCAATGTTGAGGTTATTGTTGAATTTGTTGGTGTTTTTCAATGTTGAGGTTGTTTGTTGTTTTTCAATGTTGAGGTTGTTGTTGAATTTGTTGGTGTTTTTCAATGTTGAGGTTGTTGTTGTTTTTCAATGTTGAGGTTGTTGTTGAATTTGTTGGTGTTTTTCAATGTCGAGGTTGTTGTTGAATTTGTTGGTGTTTTTCAATGTTGAAGTTGTTGTTGAATTTGTTGGTGTTTTTCAATGTTGAGGTTGTTGTTTTTCAATGTTGAGGTTGTTGTTGAATTTGTTGGCGTTTTTAAATGTTGAGGTTGTTGTTGAATTTGTTGGTGTTTTCAATGTTGAGGTTGTTGTTGAATTTGTTGGTGTTATTAAATGTTGAGGTTGTTGTTGAAATTGCTGGTGTTTTGCAATGTTGAGGTTGTTGTTGTTTTTCAATGTTGAGGTTGTTGTTGAATTTGTTGGTGTTTTTCAATGTTGAGGTTGTTGTTGTTTTTCAATGTTGAGGTTGTTGTTGTATTTGTTGGTGTTTATCAATTTCGAGGTTGTTGTTGAATTTGTTGGTGTTTTTCAATGTTGAGGTTGTTGTTGTTTTTCAATGTTGAGGTTGTTGTTGAATTTGTTGGTGTTTTTCAATGTTGAGGTTGTTGTTGTTTTTCAATGCTGAGGTTGTTGTTGAATTTGTTGTTGTTTTTCAATGTTGAGGTTGTTGTTGAATTTGTTGGTGTTTTTCAATGTTGAGGTTGTTGTTGTTTTTCAATGCTGAGGTTGTTGTTGAATTTGTTGGTGTTTTTCAATGTTGAGGTTGCTGTTGTTTTTCAATGTTGAGGTTGTTGTTGAATTTGTTGGTGTTTTTCAATGTTGAGGTTGTTGTTGTTTTTCAATGTTGAGGTTGTTGTTGAATTTGTTGGTGTTTTTCAATGTTGAGGTTGTTGTTGAATTTGTTGGTGTTTTTCAATGTTGAGGTTGTTGTTGTTTTTCAATGTTGAGGTTATTGTTGAATTTGTTGGTGTTTTTCAATGTTGAGGTTGTTGTTGTTTTTCAATGTTGAGGTTGTTGTTGAATTTGTTGGTGTTTTTCAATGTTGAGGTTGTTGTTGTTTTTTAATGTTGAGGTTGTTGTTGAATTTGTTGGTGTTTTTCAATGTTGAGGTTGTTGTTGTTTTTCAATGTTCAGGTTGTTTTTGAATTTGTTGGTGTTTTTCAATGTTGAGGTTGTTGTTGTTTTTCAATGTTGAGTTTGTTGTTGAATTTGTTGGTGTTTTTCAATGTTTAGGTTGTTGTTGTTTTTCAATGTTGAGGTTGTTGTTGAATTTGTTGGTGTTTTTCAATGTTGGGGTGGTTGTTGAATTTGTTGGTGTTTTTCAATGTTGAGGTTGTTGTTGTTTTTCAATGTTGAGGTTGTTGTTGAATTTGTTGGTGTTTTTCAATGTTGCGTTTGTTGTTGTTTTTCAATGTTGAGGTTGTTGTTGAATTTGTTGGTGTTTTTCAATGTTGAGGTTGTTAATGTTTTTCAATGTTGAGGTTGTTGTTGAATTTGTTGGTGCTTTTGAATGTTGAGGTTGTTGTTGAATTTGTTGGTGTTTTTCAATGTTGAGGTTGTGGTTGTTTTTCAATGTTGAGGTTTTTGTTGAATTTGTTGGTGTTTTTCAATGTTGAGTTTGTTGTTGAATTTGTTGGTGTTTTTCAATGTTGAGGTTGTTGTTGAATTTGTTGGTGTTTTTCAATGTTGAGGTTGTTGTTGAATTTGTTGGTGCTTTTCAATGTTGAGGTTGTTGTTGTTTTTCAATGTTGAGGTTGTTGTTGAATTTGTTGGTGTTTTTCAATTTCGAGGTTGTTGTTGAATTTGTTGGTGTTTTTCAATGTTGAAGTTGTTGTTGAATTTGTTGGTGTTTTTCAATGTTGAGGTTGTTGTTGTTTTTCAATGTTGAGGTTGTTGTTGAATTTGTTGGTGTTTTTCAATGTTGAGGTTGTTGTTGAATTTGTTGGTGTTTTTCAATGTTGAGGTTGTTGTTGTTTTTCAATGTTGAGGTTATTGTTGAATTTGTTGGTGTTTTTCAATGTTGAGGTTGTTTGTTGTTTTTCAATGTTGAGGTTGTTGTTGAATTTGTTGGTGTTTTTCAATGTTGAGGTTGTTGTTGTTTTTCAATGTTGAGGTTGTTGTTGAATTTGTTGGTGTTTTTCAATGTCGAGGTTGTTGTTGAATTTGTTGGTGTTTTTCAATGTTGAAGTTGTTGTTGAATTTGTTGGTGTTTTTCAATGTTGAGGTTGTTGTTTTTCAATATTGAGGTTGTTGTTGAATTTGTTGGCGTTTTTAAATGTTGAGGTTGTTGTTGAATTTCTTGGTGTTTTCAATGTTGAGGTTGTTGTTGAATTTGTTGGTGTTATTAAATGTTGAGGTTGTTGTTGAAATTGCTGGTGTTTTGCAATGTTGAGGTTGTTGTTGTTTTTCAATGTTGAGGTTGTTGTTGAATTTGTTGGTGTTTTTCAATGTTGAGGTTGTTGTTGTTTTTCAATGTTGAGGTTGTTGTTGTATTTGTTGGTGTTTATCAATTTCGAGGTTGTTGTTGAATTTGTTGGTGTTTTTCAATGTTGAGGTTGTTGTTGTTTTTCAATGTTGAGGTTGTTGTTGAATTTGTTGGTGTTTTTCAATGTTGAGGTTGTTGTTGTTTTTCAATGCTGAGGTTGTTGTTGAATTTGTTGTTGTTTTTCAATGTTGATGTTGTTGTTGAATTTGTTGGTGTTTTTCAATGCTGAGGTTGTTGTTGTTTTTCAATGCTGAGGTTGTTGTTGAATTTGTTGGTGTTTTTCAATGTTGAGGTTGTTGTTGAATTTGTTGGTGTTTTTCAATGTTGAGGTTGCTGTTGTTTTTCAATGTTGAGGTTGTTGTTGAATTTGTTGGTGTTTTTCAATGTTGAGGTTGTTGTTGTTTTTCAATGTTGAGGTTGTTGTTGAATTTGTTGGTGTTTTTCAATGTTGAGGTTGTTGTTGAATTTGTTGGTGTTTTTCAATGTTGAGGTTGTTGTTGTTTTTCAATGTTGAGGTTATTGTTGAATTTGTTGGTGTTTTTCAATGTTGAGGTTGTTGTTGTTTTTCAATGTTGAGGTTGTTGTTGAATTTGTTGGTGTTTTTCAATGTTGAGGTTGTTGTTGTTTTTCAATGTTGAGGTTGTTGTTGAATTTGTTGGTGTTTTTCAATGTTGAGGTTGTTGTTGTTTTTCAATGTTCAGGTTGTTGTTGAATTTGTTGGTGTTTTACAATGTTGAGGTTGTTGTTCAATTTGTTGGTGTTTTTCAATGTTGAGGTTGTTGTTGTTTTTCAATGTTGAGGTTGTTGTTGAGTTTGTTGGTGTTTTTCAATGTTGAGGTTGTTGTTGAATTTGTTGGTGTTTCTCAATGTTGAGTTTGTTGTTGAATTTGTTGGTGTTTTTCAATGTTGAGGTTGTTGTTGTTTTGAAATGTTGGGGTTGTTGTTGAATTTGTTGTTGTTTTCAATTTTGAGGATGTTGTTGTTTTTCAATGTTGAGGTTGTTGTTGAATTTGTTGGTGTTTTTCAATGTCGGGTTTGTTGTTGAATTTGTTGGTGTTTTTCAATGTTGAATTTTTTGTTGAATTTGTTGGTGTTTTTCAATGTTGAGGTTGTTGTTTTTCAATGTTGAGGTTGTTGTTGAATATGTTGGCGTTTTTAAATGTTGGGGTTGTTGTTGAATTTGTTGGTGTTTTCAATGTTGAGGTTGTTGTTGAATTTGTTGGTGTTATTAAATGTTGAGGTTGTTGTTGAATTTGCTGGTGTTTTGCAATGTTGAGGTTGTTGTTGTTTTTCAATGTTGAGGTTGTTGTTGAATTTGTTGGTGTTTTTCAATGTTGAGGTTGTTGTTGTTTTTCAATGTTGAGGTTGTTGTTGTATTTGTTGGTGTTTATCAATTTCGAGGTTGTTGTTGAATTTGTTGGTGTTTTTCAATGTTGAGGTTGTTGTTGTTTTTCAATGTTGAGGTTGTTGTTGAATTTGTTGGTGTTTTTCAATGTTGAGGTTGTTGTTTTTTTGTCAATGCTGAGGTTGTTGTTGAATTTGTTGTTGTTTTTCAATGTTGAGGTTGTTTTTGAATTTGTTGGTGTTTTTCAATGTTGAGGTTGCTGTTGTTTTTCAATGTTGAGTTTGTTGTTGAATTTGTTGGTGTTTTTCAATGTTTAGGTTGTTGTTGTTTTTCAATGTTGAGGTTGTTGTTGAATTTGTTGGTGTTTTTCAATGTTGGGGTGGTTGTTGAATTTGTTGGTGTTTTTCAATGTTGAGGTTGTTGTTGTTTTTCATTGTTGAGGTTGTTGTTGAATTTGTTGGTGTTTTTCAATGTTGCGTTTGTTGTTGTTTTTCAATGTTGAGGTTGTTGTTGAATTTCTTGGTGTTTTTCAATGTTGAGGTTGTTATTGTTTTTCAAAGTTGAGGTTGTTGTTGAATTTGTTGGAGTTTTTCAATGTTGAGGTTGTTGTTGTTTTTCAATGTTGAGGTTGTTGTTGAATTTGTTGGTGCTTTTGAATGTTGAGGTTGTTGTTGAATTTGTTGGTGTTTTTCAATGTTGAGGTTGTTGTTGTTTTTCAATGTTGAGGTTTTTGTTGAATTTGTTGGTGTTTTTCAATGTTGAGTTTGTTGTTGAATTTGTTGGTGTTTTTCAATGTTGAGGTTGTTGTTGAATTTGTTGGTGTTTTTCAATGTTGAGGTTGTTGTTGAATTTGTTGGTGCTTTTCAATGTTGAGGTTGTTGTTGTTTTTCAATGTTGAGGTTGTTGTTGAATTTGTTGTTGTTTTTCAATTTCGAGGTTGTTGTTGAATTTGTTGGTGTTTTTCAATGTTGAAGTTGTTGTTGAATTTGTTGGTGTTTTTCAATGTTGAGGTTGTTGTTGTTTTTCAATGTTGAGGTTGTTTTTGAATTTGTTGGTGTTTTTCAATGTTGAGGTTGTTGTTGTTTTTCAATGCTGAGGTTGTTGTTGAATTTGTTGGTGTTTTTCAATGTTGAGGTTGTTGTTGAATTTGTTGGTGTTTTTCAATGTTGAGGTTGTTGTTGTTTTTCAATGTTGAGGTTGTTGTTGAATTTGTTGGTGTTTTTCAAAGTTGAGGTTGTTGTTGTTTTTCAATGTTGAGGTTGTTGTTGAATTTGTTGGTGTTTTTCAATGTTGAGGTTGTTGTTGAATTTGTTGGTGTTTTTCAATGTTGAGGTTGTTGTTGTTTTTCAATGTTGACGTTATTGTTGAATTTGTTGGTGTTTTTCAATGTTGAGGTTGTTTGTTGTTTTTCAATGTTGAGGTTGTTGTTGAATTTGTTGGTGTTTTTCAATGTTGAGGTTGTTGTTGTTTTTCAATGTTGAGGTTGTTGTTGAATTTGTTGGTGTTTTTCAATGTCGAGGTTGTTGTTGAATTTGTTGGTGTTTTTCAATGTTGAAGTTGTTGTTGAATTTGTTGGTGTTTTTCAATGTTGAGGTTGTTGTTGTTCTTCAATGTTGAGGTTGTTGTTGAATTTGTTGGTGTTTTTCCATGTTGAGATTGTTGTTGTTTTTCAATGTTGAGGTTGTTGTTGAATTTGTTGGTGTTTTTAAATGTTGAGGTTGTTGTTGAATTTGCTGCTGTTTTGCAATGTTGAGGTTGTTGTTGTTTTTCAATGATGAGGTTGTTGTTGAATTTGTTGGTGTTTTTCAATGTTGAGGTTCTTGTTGTTTTTCAATGTTGAGGTTGTTGTTGTATTTGTTGGTGTTTTTCAATTTCGAGGTTGTTGTTGAATTTGTTATTGTTTTTCAATGTTGATGTTGTTGTTGAATTTGTTGGTGTTTTTCAATGTTGAGGTTGTTGTTGTTTTTCAATGTTGAGGTTGTTGTTGAATTTGTTGGTGATTTTCAATGTTGAGGTTGTTGTTGTTTTTCAATGCTGAGGTTGTTGTTGAATTTATTGGTGTTTTTCAATGTTGAGGTTGTTGTTGAATTTGTTGGTGTTTTTCAATGTTGAGGTTGTTGTTGTTTTTCAATGTTGAGGTTGTTGTTGAATTTGTTGGTGTTTTTCAATGTTGAGGTTGTTGTTGTTTTTCAATGTTGAGGTTGTTGAATTTGTTGGTGTTTTTCAATCTTGAGTTTGTTGTTGAATTTGTTGGTGTTTTTCAATGTTGAGGTTGTTGTTGAATTTGTTGGTGTTTTTCAATGTTGAGGTTGTTGTTGTTGTTCAATGTTGAGGTTGTTGTTGAGTTTGTTGGTGTTTTTCAATGTTGAGGTTGTTGTTGAATGTGTTGGTGTTTTTCAATGTTGAGGTTGTTGTTGTTTTTAAATGTTGAGGTTGCTGTTGAATTTGTTGGTGTTTTTTCAATTTTGCGGTTGTTGGTGTTTTTCAATGTTGAGGTTGTTGTTGAATTTGTTGGTGTTTTTCAATGTTGAGGATGTTGTTGTTTCTCAATGTTGAAGTTGTTGTTGAATTTGTTGGTGTTTTTCTATTTCGAGGTTGTTGTTGAATTTGTTGGTGTTTTTCAATGTTGAACTTTTTGTTGAATTTGTTGGTGTTTTTCAATGTTGAGGTTGTTGTTGTTTTTCAATGTTGAGGTTGTTGTTGAATTTGTTGGTGTTTTTCAACGTTGAGGTTGTTGTTGTTTTTCAATGCTGAGGTTGTTGTTGAATTTGCTGGTGTTTTTCAATGTTGAGGTTGTTGTTGAATTTGCTGGTGTTTTTCAATGTTGAGGTTATTGTTGTTTTTCAATGTTGAGGTTGTTGTTGAATTTGTTGGTGTTTTTCAATGTTGAGGTTGTTGTTGTTTTTCAATGTTGAGGGTGTTGTTGAATTTGTTGGTGTTTTTCAATGTTGAAGTTGTTGTTGAATTTGTTGGTGTTTTTCAATGTTGAGGTTGTTGTTGTTTATCAATGTTGAGGTTGTTGTTGAATTTGTTGGTGTTTTTCAATGTTGAGTTTGTTGTTGTTTTTCAATGTTGAGGTTGTTGTTGAATTTGTTGGTGTCTTTCAATGTTGAGGTTGTTGTTGTTTTTCAATGTTGAGGTTGTTGTTGAATTTGTTGGTGTTTTTCAATGTTGAGGTTGTTGGTGTTTTTCAATGTTGAGGTTGTTGTTGAATTTGTTGGTGTTTTTCAATGTTGAGGTTGTTGTTCAATTTGTTGGTGTTTTTCAATGATGAGATTATTGTTGTTTTTCAATGTTGAGGTTGTTGCTGAGTTTGTTGGTGTTTTTCAATGTTGAGGTTGTTGTTGAATTTGTTGGTGTTTTTCAATGTTGAGGTTGTTGTTGAATTTGTTGGTGTTTTTCAATGATGAGATTATTGTTGTTTTTCAATGTTGAGGTTGTTGCTGAGGTTGTTGTTGTTTTGAAATGTTGGGGTTGTTGTTGAATTTGTTGTTGTTTTCAATTTTGAGGATGTTGTTGTTTTTCAATGTTGAGGTTGTTGTTGAATTTGTTGGTGTTTTTCCATGATGAGGTTGTTGTTGTTTTTCAAAGTTGAGGTTGTTGTTGAATTTGTTGGTGTTTTTCAATGTCGGGTTTGTTGTTGAATTTGTTGGTGTTTTTCAATGTTGAATTTTTTGTTGAATTTGTTGGTGTTTTTCAATGTTGAGGTTGTTGTTTTTCAATGTTGAGGTTGTTGTTGAATTTGTTGGCGTTTTTAAATGTTGAGGTTGTTGTTGAATTTGTTGGTGTTTTCAATGTTGAGGTTGTTGTTGAATTTGTTGGTGTTATTAAATGTTGAGGTTGTTGTTGAATTTGCTGGTGTTTTGCAATGTTGAGGTTGTTGTTGTTTTTCAATGTTGAGGTTGTTGTTGAATTTGTTGGTGTTTTTCAATGTTGAGGTTGTTGTTGTTTTTCAATGTTGATGTTGTTGTTGTATTTGTTGGTGTTTATCAATTTCGAGGTTGTTGTTGAATTTGTTGGTGTTTTTCAATGTTGAGGTTGTTGTTGTTTTTCAATGTTGAGGTTGTTGTTGAATTTGTTGGTGTTTTTCAATGTTGAGGTTGTTGTTGTTTTTCAATGCTGAGGTTGTTGTTGAATTTGTTGTTGTTTTTCAATGTTGAGGTTGTTGTTGAATTTGTTGGTGTTTTTCAATGTTGAGGTTGTTGTTGTTTTTCAATGTTGAGGTTGTTGTTGAATTTGTTGGTGTTTTTCAATGTTGCGTTTGTTGTTGTTTTTCAATGTTGAGGTTGTTGTTGAATTTGTTGGTGTTTTTCAATGTTGAGGTTGTTATTTTTTTTCAAAGTTGAGGTTGTTGTTGAATTTGTTGGAGTTTTTCAATGTTGAGGTTGTTGTTGTTTTTCAATGTTGAGGTTGTTGTTGAATTTGTTGGTGCTTTTGAATGTTGAGGTTGTTGTTGAATTTGTTGGTGTTTTTCAATGTTGAGGTTGTTGTGTTTTTCAATGTTGAGGTTGTTGTTGAATTTGTTGGTTTTTTTCAATGTTGAGGTTGTTGTTGAATTTGTTGGTGTTTTTCAATGTTGAGGTTGTTGTTGAATTTGTTGGTCTTTTTCAATGTTGAGGATGTTGTTGTTTTTCAATGTTGAGGTTGTTGTTGAATTTGTTGGTGTTTTTCAATGTTCAGATTGTTGTTGTTTTTCAATGTTGAGGTTGTTGTTGAATTTGTTGGTGTTTTTAAATGTTGAGGTTGTTGTTGAATATGTTGGTGTTTTTCAATGTTGAGGTTGTTGTTGAATTTGTTGGCGTTTTTAAATGTTGAGGTTGTTGTTGAATTTGTTGGTGTTTTCAATGTTGAGGTTGTTGTTGAATTTGTTGGTGTTATTAAATGTTGAGGTTGTTGTTGAATTTGCTGGTGTTTTGCAATGTTGAGGTTGTTGTTGTTTTTCAATGTTGAGGTTGTTGTTGAATTTGTTGGTGTTTTTCAATGTTGAGGTTGTTGTTGTTTTTCAATGTTGATGTGGTTGTTGTATTTGTTGGTGTTTATCAATTTCGAGGTTGTTGTTGAATTTGTTGGTGTTTTTCAATGTTGAGGTTGTTGTTGTTTTTCAATGTTGAGGTTGTTGTTGAATTTGTTGGTGTTTTTCAATGTTGAGGTTGTTGTTGTTTTTCAATGCTGAGGTTGTTGTTGAATTTGTTGTTGTTTTTCAATGTTGAGGTTGTTGTTGAATTTGTTGGTGTTTTTCAATGTTGAGGTTGTTGTTGTTTTTCAATGTTGAGGTTGTTGTTGAATTTGTTGGTGTTTTTCAATGTTGCGTTTGTTGTTGTTTTTCAATGTTGAGGTTGTTGTTGAATTTGTTGGTGTTTTTCAATGTTGAGGTTGTTATTTTTTTTCAAAGTTGAGGTTGTTTTTGAATTTGTTGGAGTTTTTCAATGTTGAGGTTGTTGTTGTTTTTCAATGTTGAGGTTGTTGTTGAATTTGTTGGTGCTTTTGAATGTTGAGGTTGTTGTTGAATTTGTTGGTGTTTTTCAATGTTGAGGTTGTTGTGTTTTTCAATGTTGAGGTTGATGTTGAATTTGTTGGTTTTTTTCAATGTTGAGGTTGTTGTTGAATTTGTTGGTGTTTTTCAATGTTGAGGTTGTTGTTGAATTTGTTGGTCTTTTTCAATGTTGAGGATGTTGTTGTTTTTCAATGTTGAGGTTGTTGTTGAATTTGTTGGTGTTTTTCAATGTTCAGATTGTTGTTGTTTTTCAATGTTGAGGTTGTTGTTGAATTTGTTGGTGTTTTTAAATGTTGAGGTTGTTGTTGAATATGTTGGTGTTTTTCAATGTTGAGGTTGTTGTTGTTTTTCAATGTTGAGGTTGTTGTTGAATTTGTTGGTGTTTTTCAATGTTGAGGTTGTAGTTGTTTTTCAATGTTGAGGTTGTTGTTGAATTTGTTGGTGTTTTTCAATTTCGAGGTTGTTGTTGAATTTGTTGGTGTTTTTCAATGTTGAAGTTGTTGTTGAATTTGTTGGTATTTTTCAATGTTGAGGTTGTTGTTGTTTTTCAATGTTGAGGTTGGTGTTGAATTTGTTGGTGTTTTTCAATGTTGAGGTTGTTGTTGTTTTTCAATGCTGAGGTTGTTGTTGAATTTGTTGGTGTTTTTCAATGTTGAGGTTGTTGTTGAATTTGTTGGTGTTTTTCAATGTTGAGGTTGCTGTTGTTTTTCAATGTTGAGGTTGTTGTTGAATTTGTTGGTGTTTTTCAATGTTGAGGTTGTTGTTGTTTTTCAATGTTGAGGTTGTTGTTGAATTTGTTGGTGTTTTTCAATGTTGAGGTTGTTGTTGAATTTGTTGGTGTTTTTCAATGTTGAGGTTGTTGTTGTTTTTCAATGTTGAGGTTATTGTTGAATTTGTTGGTGTTTTTCAATGTTGAGGTTGTTGGTGTTTTTCAATGTTGAGGTTGTTGTTGAATTTGTTGGTGTTTTTCAATGTTGAGGTTGTTGTTGTTTTTCAATGTTGGGGTTGTTGTTGAATTTGTTGGTGTTTTTCGATGTCGAGGTTGTTGTTGAATTTGTTGGTGTTTTTCAATGTTGAAGTTGTTGTTGAATTTGTTGGTGTTTTTCAATGTTGAGGTTGTTGTTGTTCTTCAATGTTGAGGTTGTTGTTGAATTTGTTGGTGTTTTTCCATTTTGAGATTGTTGTTGTTTTTCAATGTTGAGGTTGTTGTTAAATTTGTTGGTGTTTTTAAATGTTGAGGTTGTTTTTGAATTTGCTGGTGTTTTGCAATGTTGAGGTTGTTGTTGTTTTTCAATGATGAGGTTGTTGTTGAATTTGTTGGTGTTTTTCAATGTTGAGGTTCTTGTTGTTTTTCAATGTTGAGGTTGTTGTTGTATTTGTTGGTGTTTTTCAATTTCGAGGTTGTTGTTGAATTTGTTGTTGTTTTTCAATGTTGAAGTTGTTGTTGAATTTGTTGGTGTTTTTCAATGTTGAGGTTGTTGTTGTTTTTCAATGTTGAGGTTGTTGTTGAACTTGTTGGTGATTTTCAATGTTGAGGTTGTTGTTGTTTGTCAATGCTGAGGTTGTTGTTGAATTTGTTGGTGTTTTTCAATGTTGAGGTTGTTGTTGAATTTGTTGGTGTTTTTTAATGTTGAGGTTGTTGTTGTTTTTCAATGTTTAGGTTGTTACTGAATTTGTTGGTGTTTTTCAATGTTGAGGTTGTTGTTGAATTTGTTGGTGTTTTTCAATGTTGAGGCTGTTGTTGTTTTTCAATGTTGAGGTTGCTGTTGAATTTGTTGGTGTTTTTCAATGTTGAGTTTGTTGTTGTTTTTCAATGTTGAGGTTGTTGTTGAATTTGTTGGTGTTTTTCAATGTTGAGGTTGTGTTGATTTTCAATGTTGAGGTTGTTGTTGAATTTGTTGGTGTTTTTCAATGTTGCGGTTGTTGTTGTTTTTCAATGTTGAGGTTGTTGTTGAATTTGTTGGTGTTTTTCAATGTTGAAGTTGTTGTTGTTTTTCAATGTTGAGGTTGTTGTTGAATTTGTTGGTGTTTTTCAATGTTGAGTTTGTTGTTGAATTTGTTGGTGTTTTTCAATGTTGAGGTTGTTGTTGAATTTGTTGGTGTTTTTCAATGTTGAGGTTGTTGTTGAATTTGTTGGTCTTTTTCAATGTTGAGGTTGTTGCTGTTTTTCAATGTTGAGGTTGTTCTTGAATTTGTTGGTGTTTTTCAATGTTGAGATTGTTGTTGTTTTTCAATGTTGAGGTTGTTGTTGAATTTGTTGGTGTTTTTAAATGTTGAGGTTTTAGTTGAATTTGTTGGTGTTTTTCAATGTTGAGGTTGTTGTTGTTTTTCAATGTTGAGGTTGTTGTTGAATTTGTTGGTGCTTTTCAATGTTGAGGTTGTTGTTGTTTTTCAATGTTGAGGTTGTTGTTGAATTTGTTGGTGTTTTTCAATGTTGAGGTTGTTGTTGAATTTGTTGGTGTTTTTCAATGTTGAGGTTGTTGTTGTTTTTCAATGTTGAGGTTGTTGTTGAATTTGTTGGTGTTTTTCAATGTTGAGGTTGCTGTTGAATTTGTTGGTGTTTTTCAATGTTAGGGTTGTTGTTGTTTTTCAATGTTGAGGTTATTGTTGAATTTGTTGGTGTTTTTCAATGTTGAGGTTGTTGTTGAATTTGTTGGTGTTTTTCAATGTTGAGGTTGTTGTTGTTTTTCAATGTTGAGGTTGGTGAATTTGTTGGTGTTTTTCAATCTTGAGTTTGTTGTTGAATTTGTTGGTGTTTTTCAATGTTCAGGTTGTTGTTGAATTTGTTGGTGTTTTTCATTGTTGAGGTTGTTGTTGTTTTTCAATGTTGAGGTTGTTGTTGTATTTGTTGGTGTTTTTCAATTTCGAGTTTGTTGTTGAATTTGTTGTTGTTTTTCAATGTTGAAGTTGTTGTTGAATTTGTTGGTGTTTTTCAATGTTGAGGTTGTTGTTGTTTTTCAATGTTGAGGTTGTTGTTGAATTTGTTGGTGATTTTCAATGTTGAGGTTGTTGTTGTTTGTCAATGCTGAGGTTGTTGTTGAATTTGTTGGTGTTTTTCAATGTTGAGGTTGTTGTTGAATTTGTTGGTGTTTTTTAATGTTGAGGTTGTTGTTGTTTTTCAATGTTGAGGTTGTTATAGAATTTGTTGGTGTTTTTCAATGTTGAGGTTGTTGTTGAATTTGTTGGTGTTTTTCAATGTTGAGGCTGTTGTTGTTTTTCAGTGTTGAGGTTGCTGTTGAATTTGTTGGTGTTTTTCAATGTTGAGTTTGTTGTTGTTTTTCAATGTTGAGGTTGTTGTTGAATTTGTTGGTGTTTTTCAATGTTGAGGTTGTGTTGATTTTCAATGTTGAGGTTGTTGTTGAATTTGTTGGTGTTTTTCAATGTTGCGGTTGTTGTTGTTTTTCAATGTTGAGGTTGTTGTTGAATTTGTTGGTGTTTTTCAATGTTGAAGTTGTTGTTGTTTTTCAATGTTGAAGTTGTTGTTGAATTTGTTGGTGTTTTACAATGTTGAGTTTGTTGTTGAATTTGTTGGTGTTTTTCAATGTTGAGGTTGTTGTTGAATTTGTTGGTGTTTTTCAATGTTGAGGTTGTTGTTGAATTTGTTTGTCTTTTTCAATGTTGAGGTTGTTGCTGTTTTTCAATGTTGAGGTTGTTCTTGAATTTGTTGGTGTTTTTCAATGTTGAGATTGTTGTTGTTTTTCAATGTTGAGGTTGTTGTTGAATTTGTTGGTGTTTTTAAATGTTGAGGTTGTAGTTGAATTTGTTGGTGTTTTTCAATGTTGAGGTTGTTGTTGTTTTTCAATGTTGAGGTTGTTGTTGAATTTGTTGGTGTTTTTCAATATCGAGGTTGTTGTTGAATTTGTTGGTGTTTTTCAATGATGAAGTTGTTGTTGAATTTGTTGGTGTTTTTCAATGTTGAGGTTGTTGTTTTTCAATGTTGAGGTTGTTGTTGAGTTTGTTGGTGTTTCTCAATGTTGAGGTTGTTGTTGTTTTTCAATGCTGAGGTTGTTGTTGAATTTGTTGGTGTTTTTCATTGTTGAGGTTGTTGTTGAATTTGTTGGTGTTTTTCAATGTTGAGGTTGCTGTCGTTTTTCAATGTTGAGGTTGTTGTTGAATTTGTTGGTGTTTTTCAAAGTTGAGGTTGTTGTTGTTTTTCAATGTTGAGGTTGTTTTTGAATTTGTTGGTGTTTTTCAATGTTGAGGTTGTTGTTGAATTTGTTGGTGTTTTTCAATGTTGAGGTTGTTGTTGTTTTTCAATGTTGAGGTTGTTGTTGAATTTGTTGGTGTTTTTCAATGTTGAGGTTGTTGTTGAATTTGTTGGTGTTTTTCAATGTTGTGGTTGTTGTTGTTTTTCAATGTTGAGTTTGTTGTTGAATTTGTTGGTGTTTTTCAATGTTTAGGTTGTTGTTGTTTTTCAATGTTGAGGTTGTTGTTGAATTTGTTGGTGTTTTTCAATGTTGGGGTCGTTGTTTAATTTGTTGGTGTTTTTCAATGTTGGGGTTGTTGTTGTTTTTCAATGTTGAGGTTGTTGTTGAATTTGTTGGTGTTTTTCAATGTTGAGGTTGGTGTTGTTTTTCAATGTTGAGGTTGTTGTTGAATTTGTTGGTGTTTCTCAATGTTGAGGTTGTTGTTGTTTTTCAATGTTGAGGTTGTTGTTGAATTTGTTGGTGTTTTTCAATGTTGAGGTTGTTGTTGAATTTGTTGGTGTTTTTCAATGTTGAGGTTGTTGTTGTTTTTCAATGTTGAGGTTGTTGTTGAATGTGTTGGTGTTTTTCAATGTTGAGGTTGTTGTTGTTTTTAAATGTTGAGGTTGTTGTTGAATTTGTAGGTGTTTTTTCAATTTTGAGGTTGTTGGTGTTTTTCAATGTTGAGGTTGCTGTTGAATTTGTTGGTGTTTTTCAATGTTGAGGTTGTTGTTGTTTTTCAATGTTGAAGTTGTTGTTGAATTTGTTGGTGTTTTTCAATTTCGAGGTTGTTGTTGAATTTGGTGGTGTTTTTCAATGTTGAAGTTTTTGTTGAATTTGTTGGTGTTTTTCAATGTTGAGGTTGTTGTTGTTTTTCAATGTTGAGGTTGTTGTTGAATTTGTTGGTGTTTTTCAACGTTGAGGTTGTTGTTGTTTTTCAATGCTGAGGTTGTTGTTGTATTTGTTGTTGTTTTTCAATGTTGAGGTTGTTGTTGAATTTGTTGGTGCTTTTCAATGTTGAGGTTATTGTTGTTTTTCAATGTTGAGGTTGTTGTTGAATTTGTTGGTGTTTTTCAATGTTGAGGTTGTTGTTGTTTTTCAATGTTGAGGGTGTTGTTGAATTTGTTGGTGTTTTTCAATGTTGAAGTTGTTGTTGAATTTGTTGTTGTTTTTCAATGTTGAGGTTGTTGTTGAATTTGTTGGTGTTTTTCAATGTTCAGTTTGTTGTTGTTTTTCAATGTTGAGGTTGTTGTTGAATTTGTTGGTGTTTTTCAATGTTGAGGTTGTTGTTGAATTTGTTGGTGTTTTTCAATGTTGAGTTTGTTGTTGTTTTTCAATGTCGAGGTTGTTGTTGAATTTGTTGGTGTTTTTCAATGTTGAAGTTGTTGTTGAATTTGTTGGTGTTTTTCAATGTTGAGGTTGTTGTTGTTCTTCAATGTTGAGGTTGTTGTTGAATTTGTTGGTGTTTTTCCATCTTGAGATGGTTGTTGTTTTTCAATGTTGAGGTTGTTGTTAAATTTGTTGGTGTTTTTAAATGTTGAGGTTGTTTTTGAATTTGCTGGTGTTTTGCAATGTTGAGGTTGTTGTTGTTTTTCAATGATGAGGTTGTTGTTGAATTTGTTGGTGTTTTTCAATGTTGAGGTTCTTGTTGTTTTTCAATGTTGAGGTTGTTGTTGTATTTGTTGGTGTTTTTCAATTTCGAGGTTGTTGTTGAATTTGTTGGTGCTTTTCAATGTTGAGGTTATTGTTGTTTTTCAATGTTGAGGTTGTTGTTGAATTTGTTGGTGTTTTTCAATGTTGAGGTTGTTGTTGTTTTTCAATGTTGAGGGTGTTGTTGAATTTGTTGGTGTTTTTCAATGTTGAAGTTGTTGTTGAATTTGTTGTTGTTTTTCAATGTTGAGGTTGTTGTTGAATTTGTTGGTGTTTTTCAATGTTGAGTTTGTTGTTGTTTTTCAATGTTGAGGTTGTTGTTGAATTTGTTGGTGTTTTTAAATGTTGAGGTTGTTGTTGAATTTGTTGGTGTTTTTCAATGTTGAGTTTGTTGTTGTTTTTCAATGTCGAGGTTGTTGTTGAATTTGTTGGTGTTTTTCAATGTTGAAGTTGTTGTTGAATTTGTTGGTGTTTTTCAATGTTGAGGTTGTTGTTGTTCTTCAATGTTGAGGTTGTTGTTGAATTTGTTGGTGTTTTTCCATGTTGAGATTGTTGTTGTTTTTCAATGTTGAGGTTGTTGTTAAATTTGTTGGTGTTTTTAAATGTTGAGGTTGTTTTTGAATTTGCTGGAGTTTTGCAATGTTGAGGTTGTTGTTGTTTTTCAATGATGCGGTTGTTGTTGAATTTGTTGGTGTTTTTCAATGTTGAGGTTGTTGTTGTTTTTCAATGTTGAGGTTATTGTTGAATTTGTTGGTGTTTTTCAATGTTGAGGTTGTTGTTGTTTTTCAATGTTGAGGTTGTTGTTGAATTTGTTGGTGTTTTTCAATGTTGAGTTTGTTGTTGTTTTTCAATGTTGAGGTTGTTGTTGAATTTGTTGGTGTTTTTCAATGTTGAGGTTGTTGTTGTTTTTCAATGTTGAGGTTGTTGTTGAATTTGTTGGTGTTTTTCAATGTTGAGGTTGTTGTTGTTTTTCAATGTTGAGGTTGTTGTTGAATTTGTTGGTGTTTTTCAATGTTGAGGTTGTTGTTGAATTTGTTGGTGTTTTTCAATGTTGAGGTTGTTGTTGTTTTTCAATGTTGAGGTTGTTGTTGAATTTGTTGGTGTTTTTCAATGTTGAGGTTGCTGTTGAATTTGTTGGTGTTTTTCAATGTTAGGGTTGTTGTTGTTTTTCAATGTTGAGGTTATTGTTGAATTTGTTGGTGTTTTTCAATGTTGAGGTTGTTGTTGAATTTGTTGGTGTTTTTCAATGTTGAGGTTGTTGTTGTTTTTCAATGTTGAGGTTGTTGAATTTGTTGGTTTTTTTCAATCTTGAGTTTGTTGTTGAATTTGTTGGTGTTTTTCAATGTTCAGGTTGTTGTTGAATTTGTTGGTGTTTTTCATTGTTGAGGTTGTTGTTGTTTTTCAATGTTGAGGTTGTTGTTGTATTTGTTGGTGTTTTTCAATTTCGAGGTTGTTGTTGAATTTGTTGGTGTTTTTCAATGTTGAAGTTGTTGTTGAATTTGTTGGTATTTTTCAATGTTGAGGTTGTTGTTGTTTTTCAATGTTGAGGTTGGTGTTGAATTTGTTGGTGTTTTTCAATGTTGAGGTTGTTGTTGTTTTTCAATGCTGAGGTTGTTGTTGAATTTGTTGGTGTTTTTCAATGTTGAGGTTGTTGTTGAATTTGTTGGTGTTTTTCAATGTTGAGGTTGCTGTTGTTTTTCAATGTTGAGGTTGTTGTTGAATTTGTTGGTGTTTTTCAATGTTGAGGTTGTTGTTGTTTTTCAATGTTGAGGTTGTTGTTGAATTTGTTGGTGTTTTTCAATGTTGAGGTTGTTGTTGAATTTGTTGGTGTTTTTCAATGTTGAGGTTGTTGTTGTTTTTCAATGTTGAGGTTATTGTTGAATTTGTTGGTGTTTTTCAATGTTGAGGTTGTTGGTGTTTTTCAATGTTGAGGTTGTTGTTGAATTTGTTGGTGTTTTTCAATGTTGAGGTTGTTGTTGTTTTTCAATGTTGGGGTTGTTGTTGAATTTGTTGGTGTTTTTCGATGTCGAGGTTGTTGTTGAATTTGTTGGTGTTTTTCAATGTTGAAGTTGTTGTTGAATTTGTTGGTGTTTTTCAATGTTGAGGTTGTTGTTGTTCTTCAATGTTGAGGTTGTTGTTGAATTTGTTGGTGTTTTTCCATTTTGAGATTGTTGTTGTTTTTCAATGTTGAGGTTGTTGTTAAATTTGTTGGTGTTTTTAAATGTTGAGGTTGTTTTTGAATTTGCTGGTGTTTTGCAATGTTGAGGTTGTTGTTGTTTTTCAATGATCAGGTTGTTGTTGAATTTGTTGGTGTTTTTCAATGTTGAGGTTCTTGTTGTTTTTCAATGTTGAGGTTGTTGTTGTATTTGTTGGTGTTTTTCAATTTCGAGGTTGTTGTTGAATTTGTTGTTGTTTTTCAATGTTGAAGTTGTTGTTGAATTTGTTGGTGTTTTTCAATGTTGAGGTTGTTGTTGTTTTTCAATGTTGAGGTTGTTGTTGAACTTGTTGGTGATTTTCAATGTTGAGGTTGTTGTTGTTTGTCAATGCTGAGGTTGTTGTTGAATTTGTTGGTGTTTTTCAATGTTGAGGTTGTTGTTGAATTTGTTGGTGTTTTTTAATGTTGAGGTTGTTGTTGTTTTTCAATGTTTAGGTTGTTATTGAATTTGTTGGTGTTTTTCAATGTTGAGGTTGTTGTTGAATTTGTTGGTGTTTTTCAATGTTGAGGCTGTTGTTGTTTTTCAATGTTGAGGTTGCTGTTGAATTTGTTGGTGTTTTTCAATGTTGAGTTTGTTGTTGTTTTTCAATGTTGAGGTTGTTTTTGAATTTGTTGGTGTTTTTCAATGTTGAGGTTGTGTTGATTTTCAATGTTGAGGTTGTTGTTGAATTTGTTGGTGTTTTTCAATGTTGCGGTTGTTGTTGTTTTTCAATGTTGAGGTTGTTGTTGAATTTGTTGGTGTTTTTCAATGTTGAAGTTGTTGTTGTTTTTCAATGTTGAGGTTGTTGTTGAATTTGTTGGTGTTTTTCAATGTTGAGTTTGTTGTTGAATTTGTTGGTGTTTTTCAATGTTGAGGTTGTTGTTGAATTTGTTGGTGTTTTTCAATGTTGAGGTTGTTGTTGAATTTGTTGGTCTTTTTCAATGTTGAGGTTGTTGCTGTTTTTCAATGTTGAGGTTGTTCTTGAATTTGTTGGTGTTTTTCAATGTTGAGATTGTTGTTGTTTTTCAATGTTGAGGTTGTTGTTGAATTTGTTGGTGTTTTTAAATGTTGAGGTTTTAGTTGAATTTGTTGGTGTTTTTCAATGTTGAGGTTGTTGTTGTTTTTCAATGTTGAGGTTGTTGTTGAATTTGTTGGTGCTTTTCAATGTTGAGGTTGTTGTTGTTTTTCAATGTTGAGGTTGTTGTTGAATTTGTTGGTGTTTTTCAATATCGAGGTTGTTGTTGAATTTGTTGGTGTTTTTCAATGATGAAGTTCTTGTTGAATTTGTTGGTGTTTTTCAATGTTGAGGTTGTTGTTTTTCAATGTTGAGGTTGTTGTTGAATTTGTTGGTGTTTCTCAATGTTGAGGTTGTTGTTGTTTTTCAATGCTGAGGTTGTTGTTGAATTTGTTGGTGTTTTTCATTGTTGAGGTTGTTGTTGAATTTGTTGGTGTTTTTCAATGTTGAGGTTGCTGTCGTTTTTCAATTTTGAGGTTGTTGTTGGATTTGTTGGTGTTTTTCAAAGTTGAGGTTGTTGTTGTTTTTCAATGTTGAGGTTGTTGTTGAATTTGTTGGTGTTTTTCAATGTTGAGGTTGTTGTTGAATTTGTTCGTGTTTTTCAATGTTGAGGTTGTTGTTGTTTTTCAATGTTGAGGTTATTGTTGAATTTGTTGGTGTTTTTCAATGTTGAGGTTGTTGTTGTTTTTCAATGTTGAGGTTGTTGTTGAATTTGTTGGTGTTTTTCAATGTTGAGTTTGTTGTTGTTTTTCAATGTTGAGGTTGTTGTTGAATTTGTTGGTGTTTTTCAGTGTTGAGGTTGTTGTTGTTTTTCAATGTTGAGGTTGTTGTTGAATTTGTTGGTGTTTTTCAATGTTGAGGTTGTTGTTGTTTTTCAATGTTGAGGTTGTTGTTGAATTTGTTGGTGTTTTTCAATGTTGAGGTTGTTGTTGAATTTGTTGGTGTTTTTCAATGTTGAGGTTGTTGTTGTTTTTCAATGTTGTGGTTGTTGTTGAATTTGTTGGTGTTTTTCAATGTTGAGGTTGCTGTTGAATTTGTTGGTGTTTTTCAATGTTAGGGTTGTTGTTGTTTTTCAATGTTGAGGTTATTGTTGAATTTGTTGGTGTTTTTCAATGTTGAGGTTGTTGTTGAATTTGTTGGTGTTTTTCAATGTTGAGGTTGTTGTTGTTTTTCAATGTTGAGGTTGGTGAATTTGTTGGTGTTTTTCAATCTTGAGTTTGTTGTTGAATTTGTTGGTGTTTTTCAATGTTCAGGTTGTTGTTGAATTTGTTGGTGTTTTTCATTGTTGAGGTTGTTGTTGTTTTTCAATGTTGAGGTTGTTGTTGTATTTGTTGGTGTTTTTCAATTTCGAGGTTGTTGTTGAATTTGTTGTTGTTTTTCAATGTTGAAGTTGTTGTTGAATTTGTTGGTGTTTTTCAATGTTGAGGTTGTTGTTGTTTTTCAATGTTGAGGTTGTTGTTGAATTTGTTGGTGATTTTCAATGTTGAGGTTGTTGTTGTTTGTCAATGCTGAGGTTGTTGTTGAATTTGTTGGTGTTTTTCAATGTTGAGGTTGTTGTTGAATTTGTTGGTGTTTTTTAATGTTGAGGTTGTTGTTGTTTTTCAATGTTGAGGTTGTTATAGAATTTGTTGGTGTTTTTCAATGTTGAGGTTGTTGTTGAATTTGTTGGTGTTTTTCAATGTTGAGGCTGTTGTTGTTTTTCAATGTTGAGGTTGCTGTTGAATTTGTTGGTGTTTTTCAATGTTGAGTTTGTTGTTGTTTTTCAATGTTGAGGTTGTTGTTGAATTTGTTGGTGTTTTTCAATGTTGAGGTTGTGTTGATTTTCAATGTTGAGGTTGTTGTTGAATTTGTTGGTGTTTTTCAATGTTGCGGTTGTTGTTGTTTTTCAATGTTGAGG
This sequence comes from Isurus oxyrinchus, assembly GCA_026770705.1. Taxonomy (NCBI): domain Eukaryota; kingdom Metazoa; phylum Chordata; class Chondrichthyes; order Lamniformes; family Lamnidae; genus Isurus; species Isurus oxyrinchus. The sequence goes on from JANJGN010000172.1 coordinate 823,994, forward strand.
TTGTTGTTGAATTTGTTGGTGTTTTTCAATGTTGAAGTTGTTGTTGTTTTTCAATGTTGAGGTTGTTGTTGAATTTGTTGGTGTTTTACAATGTTGAGTTTGTTGTTGAATTTGTTGGTGTTTTTCAATGTTGAGGTTGTTGTTGAATTTGTTGGTGTTTTTCAATGTTGAGGTTGTTGTTGAATTTGTTTGTCTTTTTCAATGTTGAGGTTGTTGCTGTTTTTCAATGTTGAGGTTGTTCTTGAATTTGTTGGTGTTTTTCAATGTTGAGATTGTTGTTGTTTTTCAATGTTGAGGTTGTTGTTGAATTTGTTGGTGTTTTTAAATGTTGAGGTTGTAGTTGAATTTGTTGGTGTTTTTCAATGTTGAGGTTGTTGTTGTTTTTCAATGTTGAGGTTGTTGTTGAATTTGTTGGTGTTTTTCAATATCGAGGTTGTTGTTGAATTTGTTGGTGTTTTTCAATGATGAAGTTGTTGTTGAATTTGTTGGTGTTTTTCAATGTTGAGGTTGTTGTTTTTCAATGTTGAGGTTGTTGTTGAGTTTGTTGGTGTTTCTCAATGTTGAGGTTGTTGTTGTTTTTCAATGCTGAGGTTGTTGTTGAATTTGTTGGTGTTTTTCATTGTTGAGGTTGTTGTTGAATTTGTTGGTGTTTTTCAATGTTGAGGTTGCAGTCGTTTTTCAATGTTGAGGTTGTTGTTGAATTTGTTGGTGTTTTTCAAAGTTGAGGTTGTTGTTGTTTTTCAATGTTGAGGTTGTTTTTGAATTTGTTGGTGTTTTTCAATGTTGAGGTTGTTGTTGAATTTGTTGGTGTTTTTCAATGTTGAGGTTGTTGTTGTTTTTCAATGTTGAGGTTGTTGTTGAATTTGTTGGTGTTTTTCAATGTTGAGGTTGTTGTTGAATTTGTTGGTGTTTTTCAATGTTGTGGTTGTTGTTGTTTTTCAATGTTGAGTTTGTTGTTGAATTTGTTGGTGTTTTTCAATGTTTAGGTTGTTGTTGTTTTTCAATGTTGAGGTTGTTGTTGAATTTGTTGGTGTTTTTCAATGTTGGGGTCGTTGTTTAATTTGTTGGTGTTTTTCAATGTTGGGGTTGTTGTTGTTTTTCAATGTTGAGGTTGTTGTTGAATTTGTTGGTGTTTTTCAATGTTGAGGTTGGTGTTGTTTTTCAATGTTGAGGTTGTTGTTGAATTTGTTGGTGTTTCTCAATGTTGAGGTTGTTGTTGTTTTTCAATGTTGAGGTTGTTGTTGAATTTGTTGGTGTTTTTCAATGTTGAGGTTGTTGTTGAATTTGTTGGTGTTTTTCAATGTTGAGGTTGTTGTTGTTTTTCAATGTTGAGGTTGTTGTTGAATGTGTTGGTGTTTTTCAATGTTGAGCTTGTTGTTGTTTTTAAATGTTGAGGTTGTTGTTGAATTTGTAGGTGTTTTTTCAATTTTGAGGTTGTTGGTGTTTTTCAATGTTGAGGTTGCTGTTGAATTTGTTGGTGTTTTTCAATGTTGAGGTTGTTGTTGTTTTTCAATGTTGAAGTTGTTGTTGAATTTGTTGGTGTTTTTCAATTTCGAGGTTGTTGTTGAATTTGGTGGTGTTTTTCAATGTTGAAGTTTTTGTTGAATTTGTTGGTGTTTTTCAATGTTGAGGTTGTTGTTGTTTTTCAATGTTGAGGTTGTTGTTGAATTTGTTGGTGTTTTTCAACGTTGAGGTTGTTGTTGTTTTTCAATGCTGAGGTTGTTGTTGTATTTGTTGTTGTTTTTCAATGTTGAGGTTGTTGTTGAATTTGTTGGTGCTTTTCAATGTTGAGGTTATTGTTGTTTTTCAATGTTGAGGTTGTTGTTGAATTTGTTGGTGTTTTTCAATGTTGAGGTTGTTGTTGTTTTTCAATGTTGAGGGTGTTGTTGAATTTGTTGGTGTTTTTCAATGTTGAAGTTGTTGTTGAATTTGTTGTTGTTTTTCAATGTTGAGGTTGTTGTTGAATTTGTTGGTGTTTTTCAATGTTCAGTTTGTTGTTGTTTTTCAATGTTGAGGTTGTTGTTGAATTTGTTGGTGTTTTTCAATGTTGAGGTTGTTGTTGAATTTGTTGGTGTTTTTCAATGTTGAGTTTGTTGTTGTTTTTCAATGTCGAGGTTGTTGTTGAATTTGTTGGTGTTTTTCAATGTTGAAGTTGTTGTTGAATTTGTTGGTGTTTTTCAATGTTGAGGTTGTTGTTGTTCTTCAATGTTGAGGTTGTTGTTGAATTTGTTGGTGTTTTTCCATCTTGAGATGGTTGTTGTTTTTCAATGTTGAGGTTGTTGTTAAATTTGTTGGTGTTTTTAAATGTTGAGGTTGTTTTTGAATTTGCTGGTGTTTTGCAATGTTGAGGTTGTTGTTGTTTTTCAATGATGAGGTTGTTGTTGAATTTGTTGGTGTTTTTCAATGTTGAGGTTCTTGTTGTTTTTCAATGTTGAGGTTGTTGTTGTATTTGTTGGTGTTTTTCAATTTCGAGGTTGTTGTTGAATTTGTTGGTGCTTTTCAATGTTGAGGTTATTGTTGTTTTTCAATGTTGAGGTTGTTGTTGAATTTGTTGGTGTTTTTCAATGTTGAGGTTGTTGTTGTTTTTCAATGTTGAGGGTGTTGTTGAATTTGTTGGTGTTTTTCAATGTTGAAGTTGTTGTTGAATTTGTTGTTGTTTTTCAATGTTGAGGTTGTTGTTGAATTTGTTGGTGTTTTTCAATGTTGAGTTTGTTGTTGTTTTTCAATGTTGAGGTTGTTGTTGAATTTGTTGGTGTTTTTAAATGTTGAGGTTGTTGTTGAATTTGTTGGTGTTTTTCAATGTTGAGTTTGTTGTTGTTTTTCAATGTCGAGGTTGTTGTTGAATTTGTTGGTGTTTTTCAATGTTGAAGTTGTTGTTGAATTTGTTGGTGTTTTTCAATGTTGAGGTTGTTGTTGTTCTTCAATGTTGAGGTTGTTGTTGAATTTGTTGGTGTTTTTCCATGTTGAGATTGTTGTTGTTTTTCAATGTTGAGGTTGTTGTTAAATTTGTTGGTGTTTTTAAATGTTGAGGTTGTTTTTGAATTTGCTGGAGTTTTGCAATGTTGAGGTTGTTGTTGTTTTTCAATGATGCGGTTGTTGTTGAATTTGTTGGTGTTTTTCAATGTTGAGGTTGTTGTTGTTTTTCAATGTTGAGGTTATTGTTGAATTTGTTGGTGTTTTTCAATGTTGAGGTTGTTGTTGTTTTTCAATGTTGAGGTTGTTGTTGAATTTGTTGGTGTTTTTCAATGTTGAGTTTGTTGTTGTTTTTCAATGTTGAGGTTGTTGTTGAATTTGTTGGTGTTTTTCAATGTTGAGGTTGTTGTTGTTTTTCAATGTTGAGGTTGTTGTTGAATTTGTTGGTGTTTTTCAATGTTGAGGTTGTTGTTGTTTTTCAATGTTGAGGTTGTTGTTGAATTTGTTGGTGTTTTTCAATGTTGAGGTTGTTGTTGAATTTGTTGGTGTTTTTCAATGTTGAGGTTGTTGTTGTTTTTCAATGTTGAGGTTGTTGTTGAATTTGTTGGTGTTTTTCAATGTTGAGGTTGCTGTTGAATTTGTTGGTGTTTTTCAATGTTAGGGTTGTTGTTGTTTTTCAATGTTGAGGTTATTGTTGAATTTGTTGGTGTTTTTCAATGTTGAGGTTGTTGTTGAATTTGTTGGTGTTTTTCAATGTTGAGGTTGTTGTTGTTTTTCAATGTTGAGGTTGTTGAATTTGTTGGTTTTTTTCAATCTTGAGTTTGTTGTTGAATTTGTTGGTGTTTTTCAATGTTCAGGTTGTTGTTGAATTTGTTGGTGTTTTTCATTGTTGAGGTTGTTGTTGTTTTTCAATGTTGAGGTTGTTGTTGTATTTGTTGGTGTTTTTCAATTTCGAGGTTGTTGTTGAATTTGTTGTTGTTTTTCAATGTTGAAGTTGTTGTTGAATTTGTTGGTGTTTTTCAATGTTGAGGTTGTTGTTGTTTTTCAATGTTGAGGTTGTTGTTGAATTTGTTGGTGATTTTCAATGTTGAGGTTGTTGTTGTTTGTCAATGCTGAGGTTGTTGTTGAATTTGTTGGTGTTTTTCAATGTTGAGGTTGTTGTTGAATTTGTTGGTGTTTTTTAATGTTGAGGTTGTTGTTGTTTTTCAATGTTGAGGTTGTTATAGAATTTGTTGGTGTTTTTCAATGTTGAGGTTGTTGTTGAATTTGTTGGTGTTTTTCAATGTTGAGGCTGTTGTTGTTTTTCAATGTTGAGGTTGCTGTTGAATTTGTTGGTGTTTTTCAATGTTGAGTTTGTTGTTGTTTTTCAATGTTGAGGTTGTTGTTGAATTTGTTGGTGTTTTTCAATGTTGAGGTTGTGTTGATTTTCAATGTTGAGGTTGTTGTTGAATTTGTTGGTGTTTTTCAATGTTGCGGTTGTTGTTGTTTTTCAATGTTGAGGTTGTTGTTGAATTTGTTGGTGTTTTTCAATGTTGAAGTTGTTGTTGTTTTTCAATGTTGAGGTTGTTGTTGAATTTGTTGGTGTTTTACAATGTTGAGTTTGTTGTTGAATTTGTTGGTGTTTTTCAATGTTGAGGTTGTTGTTGAATTTGTTGGTGTTTTTCAATGTTGAGGTTGTTGTTGAATTTGTTGGTCTTTTTCAATGTTGAGGTTGTTGCTGTTTTTCAATGTTGAGGTTGTTCTTGAATTTGTTGGTGTTTTTCAATGTTGAGATTGTTGTTGTTTTTCAATGTTGAGGTTGTTGTTGAATTTGTTGGTGTTTTTAAATGTTGAGGTTGTAGTTGAATTTGTTCGTGTTTTTCAATGTTGAGGTTGTTGTTGTTTTTCAATGTTGAGGTTGTTGTTGAATTTGTTGGTGTTTTTCAATGTTGAGGTTGTTGTTGTTTTTCAATGTTGAGGTTGTTGTTGAATTTGTTGGTGTTTTTCAATATCGAGGTTGTTGTTGAATTTGTTGGTGTTTTTCAATGATGAAGTTGTTGTTGAATTTGTTGGTGTTTTTCAATGTTGAGGTTGTTGTTTTTCAATGTTGAGGTTGTTGTTGAGTTTGTTGGTGTTTCTCAATGTTGAGGTTGTTGTTGTTTTTCAATGCTGAGGTTGTTGTTGAATTTGTTGGTGTTTTTCATTGTTGAGGTTGTTGTTGAATTTGTTGGTGTTTTTCAATGTTGAGGTTGCTGTCGTTTTTCAATGTTGAGGTTGTTGTTGAATTTGTTGGTGTTTTTCAAAGTTGAGGTTGTTGTTGTTTTTCAATGTTGAGGTTGTTTTTGAATTTGTTGGTGTTTTTCAATGTTGAGGTTGTTGTTGAATTTGTTGGTGTTTTTCAATGTTGAGGTTGTTGTTGTTTTTCAATGTTGAGGTTGTTGTTGAATTTGTTGGTGTTTTTCAATGTTGAGGTTGTTGTTGAATTTGTTGGTGTTTTTCAATGTTGTGGTTGTTGTTGTTTTTCAATGTTGAGTTTGTTGTTGAATTTGTTGGTGTTTTTCAATGTTTAGGTTGTTGTTGTTTTTCAATGTTGAGGTTGTTGTTGAATTTGTTGGTGTTTTTCAATGTTGGGGTCGTTGTTTAATTTGTTGGTGTTTTTCAATGTTGGGGTTGTTGTTGTTTTTCAATGTTGAGGTTGTTGTTGAATTTGTTGGTGTTTTTCAATGTTGAGGTTGGTGTTGTTTTTCAATGTTGAGGTTGTTGTTGAATTTGTTGGTGTTTCTCAATGTTGAGGTTGTTGTTGTTTTTCAATGTTGAGGTTGTTGTTGAATTTGTTGGTGTTTTTCAATGTTGAGGTTGTTGTTGAATTTGTTGGTGTTTTTCAATGTTGAGGTTGTTGTTGTTTTTCAATGTTGAGGTTGTTGTTGAATGTGTTGGTGTTTTTCAATGTTGAGGTTGTTGTTGTTTTTCAATGTTGAGGGTGTTGTTGAATTTGTTGGTGTTTTTCAATGTTGAAGTTGTTGTTGAATTTGTTGTTGTTTTTCAATGTTGAGGTTGTTGTTGAATTTGTTGGTGTTTTTCAATGTTGAGTTTGTTGTTGTTTTTCAATGTTGAGGTTGTTGTTGAATTTGTTGGTGTTTTTAAATGTTGAGGTTGTTGTTGAATTTGTTGGTGTTTTTCAATGTTGAGTTTGTTGTTGTTTTTCAATGTCGAGGTTGTTGTTGAATTTGTTGGTGTTTTTCAATGTTGAAGTTGTTGTTGAATTTGTTGGTGTTTTTCAATGTTGAGGTTGTTGTTGTTCTTCAATGTTGAGGTTGTTGTTGAATTTGTTGGTGTTTTTCCATGTTGAGATTGTTGTTGTTTTTCAATGTTGAGGTTGTTGTTAAATTTGTTGGTGTTTTTAAATGTTGAGGTTGTTTTTGAATTTGCTGGAGTTTTGCAATGTTGAGGTTGTTGTTGTTTTTCAATGATGCGGTTGTTGTTGAATTTGTTGGTGTTTTTCAATGTTGAGGTTGTTGTTGTTTTTCAATGTTGAGGTTATTGTTGAATTTGTTGGTGTTTTTCAATGTTGAGGTTGTTGTTGTTTTTCAATGTTGAGGTTGTTGTTGAATTTGTTGGTGTTTTTCAATGTTGAGTTTGTTGTTGTTTTTCAATGTTGAGGTTGTTGTTGAATTTGTTGGTGTTTTTCAATGTTGAGGTTGTTGTTGTTTTTCAATGTTGAGGTTGTTGTTGAATTTGTTGGTGTTTTTCAATGTTGAGGTTGTTGTTGTTTTTCAATGTTGAGGTTGTTGTTGAATTTGTTGGTGTTTTTCAATGTTGAGGTTGTTGTTGAATTTGTTGGTGTTTTTCAATGTTGAGGTTGTTGTTGTTTTTCAATGTTGAGGTTGTTGTTGAATTTGTTGGTGTTTTTCAATGTTGAGGTTGCTGTTGAATTTGTTGGTGTTTTTCAATGTTAGGGTTGTTGTTGTTTTTCAATGTTGAGGTTATTGTTGAATTTGTTGGTGTTTTTCAATGTTGAGGTTGTTGTTGAATTTGTTGGTGTTTTTCAATGTTGAGGTTGTTGTTGTTTTTCAATGTTGAGGTTGTTGAATTTGTTGGTTTTTTTCAATCTTGAGTTTGTTGTTGAATTTGTTGGTGTTTTTCAATGTTCAGGTTGTTGTTGAATTTGTTGGTGTTTTTCATTGTTGAGGTTGTTGTTGTTTTTCAATGTTGAGGTTGTTGTTGTATTTGTTGGTGTTTTTCAATTTCGAGGTTGTTGTTGAATTTGTTGTTGTTTTTCAATGTTGAAGTTGTGGTTGAATTTGTTGGTGTTTTTCAATGTTGAGGTTGTTGTTGTTTTTCAATGTTGAGGTTGTTGTTGAATTTGTTGGTGATTTTCAATGTTGAGGTTGTTGTTGTTTGTCAATGCTGAGGTTGTTGTTGAATTTGTTGGTGTTTTTCAATGTTGAGGTTGTTGTTGAATTTGTTGGTGTTTTTTAATGTTGAGGTTGTTGTTGTTTTTCAATGTTGAGGTTGTTATAGAATTTGTTGGTGTTTTTCAATGTTGAGGTTGTTGTTGAATTTGTTGGTGTTTTTCAATGTTGAGGCTGTTGTTGTTTTTCAATGTTGAGGTTGCTGTTGAATTTGTTGGTGTTTTTCAATGTTGAGTTTGTTGTTGTTTTTCAATGTTGAGGTTGTTGTTGAATTTGTTGGTGTTTTTCAATGTTGAGGTTGTGTTGATTTTCAATGTTGAGGTTGTTGTTGAATTTGTTGGTGTTTTTCAATGTTGCGGTTGTTGTTGTTTTTCAATGTTGAGGTTGTTGTTGAATTTGTTGGTGTTTTTCAATGTTGAAGTTGTTGTTGTTTTTCAATGTTGAGGTTGTTGTTGAATTTGTTGGTGTTTTACAATGTTGAGTTTGTTGTTGAATTTGTTGGTGTTTTTCAATGTTGAGGTTGTTGTTGAATTTGTTGGTGTTTTTCAATGTTGAGGTTGTTGTTGAATTTGTTGGTCTTTTTCAATGTTGAGGTTGTTGCTGTTTTTCAATGTTGAGGTTGTTCTTGAATTTGTTGGTGTTTTTCAATGTTGAGATTGTTGTTGTTTTTCAATGTTGAGGTTGTTGTTGAATTTGTTGGTGTTTTTAAATGTTGAGGTTGTAGTTGAATTTGTTCGTGTTTTTCAATGTTGAGGTTGTTGTTGTTTTTCAATGTTGAGGTTGTTGTTGAATTTGTTGGTGTTTTTCAATGTTGAGGTTGTTGTTGTTTTTCAATGTTGAGGTTGTTGTTGAATTTGTTGGTGTTTTTCAATATCGAGGTTGTTGTTGAATTTGTTGGTGTTTTTCAATGATGAAGTTGTTGTTGAATTTGTTGGTGTTTTTCAATGTTGAGGTTGTTGTTTTTCAATGTTGAGGTTGTTTTTGAGTTTGTTGGTGTTTCTCAATGTTGAGGTTGTTGTTGTTTTTCAATGCTGAGGTTGTTGTTGAATTTGTTGGTGTTTTTCATTGTTGAGGTTGTTGTTGAATTTGTTGGTGTTTTTCAATGTTGAGGTTGCTGTCGTTTTTCAATGTTGAGGTTGTTGTTGAATTTGTTGGTGTTTTTCAAAGTTGAGGTTGTTGTTGTTTTTCAATGTTGAGGTTGTTTTTGAATTTGTTGGTGTTTTTCAATGTTGAGGTTGTTGTTGAATTTGTTGGTGTTTTTCAATGTTGAGGTTGTTGTTGTTTTTCAATGTTGAGGTTGTTGTTGAATTTGTTGGTGTTTTTCAATGTTGAGGTTGTTGTTGAATTTGTTGGTGTTTTTCAATGTTGTGGTTGTTGTTGTTTTTCAATGTTGAGTTTGTTGTTGAATTTGTTGGTGTTTTTCAATGTTTAGGTTGTTGTTGTTTTTCAATGTTGAGGTTGTTGTTGAATTTGTTGGTGTTTTTCAATGTTGGGGTCGTTGTTTAATTTGTTGGTGTTTTTCAATGTTGGGGTTGTTGTTGTTTTTCAATGTTGAGGTTGTTGTTGAATTTGTTGGTGTTTTTCAATGTTGAGGTTGGTGTTGTTTTTCAATGTTGAGGTTGTTGTTGAATTTGTTGGTGTTTCTCAATGTTGAGGTTGTTGTTGTTTTTCAATGTTGAGGTTGTTGTTGAATTTGTTGGTGTTTTTCAATGTTGAGGTTGTTGTTGAATTTGTTGGTGTTTTTCAATGTTGAGGTTGTTGTTGTTTTTCAATGTTGAGGTTGTTGTTGAATGTGTTGGTGTTTTTCAATGTTGAGGTTGTTGTTGTTTTTAAATGTTGAGGTTGTTGTTGAATTTGTAGGTGTTTTTTCAATTTTGAGGTTGTTGGTGTTTTTCAATGTTGAGGTTGCTGTTGAATTTGTTGGTGTTTTTCAATGTTGAGGTTGTTGTTGTTTTTCAATGTTGAAGTTGTTGTTGAATTTGTTGGTGTTTTTCAATTTCGAGGTTGTTGTTGAATTTGGTGGTGTTTTTCAATGTTGAAGTTTTTGTTGAATTTGTTGGTGTTTTTCAATGTTGAGGTTGTTGTTGTTTTTCAATGTTGAGGTTGTTGTTGAATTTGTTGGTGTTTTTCAACGTTGAGGTTGTTGTTGTTTTTCAATGCTGAGGTTGTTGTTGTATTTGTTGTTGTTTTTCAATGTTGAGGTTGTTGTTGAATTTGTTGGTGCTTTTCAATGTTGAGGTTATTGTTGTTTTTCAATGTTGAGGTTGTTGTTGAATTTGTTGGTGTTTTTCAATGTTGAGGTTGTTGTTGTTTTTCAATGTTGAGGGTGTTGTTGAATTTGTTGGTGTTTTTCAATGTTGAAGTTGTTGTTGAATTTGTTGTTGTTTTTCAATGTTGAGGTTGTTGTTGAATTTGTTGGTGTTTTTCAATGTTCAGTTTGTTGTTGTTTTTCAATGTTGAGGTTGTTGTTGAATTTGTTGGTGTTTTTCAATGTTGAGGTTGTTGTTGAATTTGTTGGTGTTTTTCAATGTTGAGTTTGTTGTTGTTTTTCAATGTCGAGGTTGTTGTTGAATTTGTTGGTGTTTTTCAATGTTGAAGTTGTTGTTGAATTTGTTGGTGTTTTTCAATGTTGAGGTTGTTGTTGTTCTTCAATGTTGAGGTTGTTGTTGAATTTGTTGGTGTTTTTCCATCTTGAGATGGTTGTTGTTTTTCAATGTTGAGGTTGTTGTTAAATTTGTTGGTGTTTTTAAATGTTGAGGTTGTTTTTGAATTTGCTGGTGTTTTGCAATGTTGAGGTTGTTGTTGTTTTTCAATGATGAGGTTGTTGTTGAATTTGTTGGTGTTTTTCAATGTTGAGGTTCTTGTTGTTTTTCAATGTTGAGGTTGTTGTTGTATTTGTTGGTGTTTTTCAATTTCGAGGTTGTTGTTGAATTTGTTGGTGCTTTTCAATGTTGAGGTTATTGTTGTTTTTCAATGTTGAGGTTGTTGTTGAATTTGTTGGTGTTTTTCAATGTTGAGGTTGTTGTTGTTTTTCAATGTTGAGGGTGTTGTTGAATTTGTTGGTGTTTTTCAATGTTGAAGTTGTTGTTGAATTTGTTGTTGTTTTTCAATGTTGAGGTTGTTGTTGAATTTGTTGGTGTTTTTCAATGTTGAGTTTGTTGTTGTTTTTCAATGTTGAGGTTGTTGTTGAATTTGTTGGTGTTTTTAAATGTTGAGGTTGTTGTTGAATTTGTTGGTGTTTTTCAATGTTGAGTTTGTTGTTGTTTTTCAATGTCGAGGTTGTTGTTGAATTTGTTGGTGTTTTTCAATGTTGAAGTTGTTGTTGAATTTGTTGGTGTTTTTCAATGTTGAGGTTGTTGTTGTTCTTCAATGTTGAGGTTGTTGTTGAATTTGTTGGTGTTTTTCCATGTTGAGATTGTTGTTGTTTTTCAATGTTGAGGTTGTTGTTAAATTTGTTGGTGTTTTTAAATGTTGAGGTTGTTTTTGAATTTGCTGGAGTTTTTCAATGTTGAGGTTGTTGTTGTTTTTCAATGTTGAAGTTGTTGTTGAATTTGTTGGTGTTTTTCAATTTCGAGGTTGTTGTTGAATTTGGTGGTGTTTTTCAATGTTGAAGTTTTTGTTGAATTTGTTGGTGTTTTTCAATGTTGAGGTTGTTGTTGTTTTTCAATGTTGAGGTTGTTGTTGAATTTGTTGGTGTTTTTCAACGTTGAGGTTGTTGTTGTTTTTCAATGCTGAGGTTGTTGTTGTATTTGTTGTTGTTTTTCAATGTTGAGGTTGTTGTTGAATTTGTTGGTGCTTTTCAATGTTGAGGTTATTGTTGTTTTTCAATGTTGAGGTTGTTGTTGAATTTGTTGGTGTTTTTCAATGTTGAGGTTGTTGTTGTTTTTCAATGTTGAGGGTGTTGTTGAATTTGTTGGTGTTTTTCAATGTTGAAGTTGTTGTTGAATTTGTTGTTGTTTTTCAATGTTGAGGTTGTTGTTGAATTTGTTGGTGTTTTTCAATGTTCAGTTTGTTGTTGTTTTTCAATGTTGAGGTTGTTGTTGAATTTGTTGGTGTTTTTCAATGTTGAGGTTGTTGTTGAATTTGTTGGTGTTTTTCAATGTTGAGTTTGTTGTTGTTTTTCAATGTCGAGGTTGTTGTTGAATTTGTTGGTGTTTTTCAATGTTGAAGTTGTTGTTGAATTTGTTGGTGTTTTTCAATGTTGAGGTTGTTGTTGTTCTTCAATGTTGAGGTTGTTGTTGAATTTGTTGGTGTTTTTCCATCTTGAGATGGTTGTTGTTTTTCAATGTTGAGGTTGTTGTTAAATTTGTTGGTGTTTTTAAATGTTGAGGTTGTTTTTGAATTTGCTGGTGTTTTGCAATGTTGAGGTTGTTGTTGTTTTTCAATGATGAGGTTGTTGTTGAATTTGTTGGTGTTTTTCAATGTTGAGGTTCTTGTTGTTTTTCAATGTTGAGGTTGTTGTTGTATTTGTTGGTGTTTTTCAATTTCGAGGTTGTTGTTGAATTTGTTGGTGCTTTTCAATGTTGAGGTTATTGTTGTTTTTCAATGTTGAGGTTGTTGTTGAATTTGTTGGTGTTTTTCAATGTTGAGGTTGTTGTTGTTTTTCAATGTTGAGGGTGTTGTTGAATTTGTTGGTGTTTTTCAATGTTGAAGTTGTTGTTGAATTTGTTGTTGTTTTTCAATGTTGAGGTTGTTGTTGAATTTGTTGGTGTTTTTCAATGTTGAGTTTGTTGTTGTTTTTCAATGTTGAGGTTGTTGTTGAATTTGTTGGTGTTTTTAAATGTTGAGGTTGTTGTTGAATTTGTTGGTGTTTTTCAATGTTGAGTTTGTTGTTGTTTTTCAATGTCGAGGTTGTTGTTGAATTTGTTGGTGTTTTTCAATGTTGAAGTTGTTGTTGAATTTGTTGGTGTTTTTCAATGTTGAGGTTGTTGTTGTTCTTCAATGTTGAGGTTGTTGTTGAATTTGTTGGTGTTTTTCCATGTTGAGATTGTTGTTGTTTTTCAATGTTGAGGTTGTTGTTAAATTTGTTGGTGTTTTTAAATGTTGAGGTTGTTTTTGAATTTGCTGGAGTTTTGCAATGTTGAGGTTGTTGTTGTTTTTCAATGATGCGGTTGTTGTTGAATTTGTTGGTGTTTTTCAATGTTGAGGTTGTTGTTGTTTTTCAATGTTGAGGTTATTGTTGAATTTGTTGGTGTTTTTCAATGTTGAGGTTGTTGTTGTTTTTCAATGTTGAGGTTGTTGTTGAATTTGTTGGTGTTTTTCAATGTTGAGTTTGTTGTTGTTTTTCAATGTTGAGGTTGTTGTTGAATTTGTTGGTGTTTTTCAATGTTGAGGTTGTTGTTGTTTTTCAATGTTGAGGTTGTTGTTGAATTTGTTGGTGTTTTTCAATGTTGAGGTTGTTGTTGTTTTTCAATGTTGAGGTTGTTGTTGAATTTGTTGGTGTTTTTCAATGTTGAGGTTGTTGTTGAATTTGTTGGTGTTTTTCAATGTTGAGGTTGTTGTTGTTTTTCAATGTTGAGGTTGTTGTTGAATTTGTTGGTGTTTTTCAATGTTGAGGTTGCTGTTGAATTTGTTGGTGTTTTTCAATGTTAGGGTTGTTGTTGTTTTTCAATGTTGAGGTTATTGTTGAATTTGTTGGTGTTTTTCAATGTTGAGGTTGTTGTTGAATTTGTTGGTGTTTTTCAATGTTGAGGTTGTTGTTGTTTTTCAATGTTGAGGTTGTTGAATTTGTTGGTTTTTTTCAATCTTGAGTTTGTTGTTGAATTTGTTGGTGTTTTTCAATGTTCAGGTTGTTGTTGAATTTGTTGGTGTTTTTCATTGTTGAGGTTGTTGTTGTTTTTCAATGTTGAGGTTGTTGTTGTATTTGTTGGTGTTTTTCAATTTCGAGGTTGTTGTTGAATTTGTTGTTGTTTTTCAATGTTGAAGTTGTTGTTGAATTTGTTGGTGTTTTTCAATGTTGAGGTTGTTGTTGTTTTTCAATGTTGAGGTTGTTGTTGAATTTGTTGGTGATTTTCAATGTTGAGGTTGTTGTTGTTTGTCAATGCTGAGGTTGTTGTTGAATTTGTTGGTGTTTTTCAATGTTGAGGTTGTTGTTGAATTTGTTGGTGTTTTTTAATGTTGAGGTTGTTGTTGTTTTTCAATGTTGAGGTTGTTATAGAATTTGTTGGTGTTTTTCAATGTTGAGGTTGTTGTTGAATTTGTTGGTGTTTTTCAATGTTGAGGCTGTTGTTGTTTTTCAATGTTGAGGTTGCTGTTGAATTTGTTGGTGTTTTTCAATGTTGAGTTTGTTGTTGTTTTTCAATGTTGAGGTTGTTGTTGAATTTGTTGGTGTTTTTCAATGTTGAGGTTGTGTTGATTTTCAATGTTGAGGTTGTTGTTGAATTTGTTGGTGTTTTTCAATGTTGCGGTTGTTGTTGTTTTTCAATGTTGAGGTTGTTGTTGAATTTGTTGGTGTTTTTCAATGTTGAAGTTGTTGTTGTTTTTCAATGTTGAGGTTGTTGTTGAATTTGTTGGTGTTTTACAATGTTGAGTTTGTTGTTGAATTTGTTGGTGTTTTTCAATGTTGAGGTTGTTGTTGAATTTGTTGGTGTTTTTCAATGTTGAGGTTGTTGTTGAATTTGTTGGTCTTTTTCAATGTTGAGGTTGTTGCTGTTTTTCAATGTTGAGGTTGTTCTTGAATTTGTTGGTGTTTTTCAATGTTGAGATTGTTGTTGTTTTTCAATGTTGAGGTTGTTGTTGAATTTGTTGGTGTTTTTAAATGTTGAGGTTGTAGTTGAATTTGTTCGTGTTTTTCAATGTTGAGGTTGTTGTTGTTTTTCAATGTTGAGGTTGTTGTTGAATTTGTTGGTGTTTTTCAATGTTGAGGTTGTTGTTGTTTTTCAATGTTGAGGTTGTTGTTGAATTTGTTGGTGTTTTTCAATATCGAGGTTGTTGTTGAATTTGTTGGTGTTTTTCAATGATGAAGTTGTTGTTGAATTTGTTGGTGTTTTTCAATGTTGAGGTTGTTGTTTTTCAATGTTGAGGTTGTTGTTGAGTTTGTTGGTGTTTCTCAATGTTGAGGTTGTTGTTGTTTTTCAATGCTGAGGTTGTTGTTGAATTTGTTGGTGTTTTTCATTGTTGAGGTTGTTGTTGAATTTGTTGGTGTTTTTCAATGTTGAGGTTGCTGTCGTTTTTCAATGTTGAGGTTGTTGTTGAATTTGTTGGTGTTTTTCAAAGTTGAGGTTGTTGTTGTTTTTCAATGTTGAGGTTGTTTTTGAATTTGTTGGTGTTTTTCAATGTTGAGGTTGTTGTTGAATTTGTTGGTGTTTTTCAATGTTGAGGTTGTTGTTGTTTTTCAATGTTGAGGTTGTTGTTGAATTTGTTGGTGTTTTTCAATGTTGAGGTTGTTGTTGAATTTGTTGGTGTTTTTCAATGTTGTGGTTGTTGTTGTTTTTCAATGTTGAGTTTGTTGTTGAATTTGTTGGTGTTTTTCAATGTTTAGGTTGTTGTTGTTTTTCAATGTTGAGGTTGTTGTTGAATTTGTTGGTGTTTTTCAATGTTGGGGTCGTTGTTTAATTTGTTGGTGTTTTTCAATGTTGGGGTTGTTGTTGTTTTTCAATGTTGAGGTTGTTGTTGAATTTGTTGGTGTTTTTCAATGTTGAGGTTGGTGTTGTTTTTCAATGTTGAGGTTGTTGTTGAATTTGTTGGTGTTTCTCAATGTTGAGGTTGTTGTTGTTTTTCAATGTTGAGGTTGTTGTTGAATTTGTTGGTGTTTTTCAATGTTGAGGTTGTTGTTGAATTTGTTGGTGTTTTTCAATGTTGAGGTTGTTGTTGTTTTTCAATGTTGAGGTTGTTGTTGAATGTGTTGGTGTTTTTCAATGTTGAGGTTGTTGTTGTTTTTAAATGTTGAGGTTGTTGTTGAATTTGTAGGTGTTTTTTCAATTTTGAGGTTGTTGGTGTTTTTCAATGTTGAGGTTGCTGTTGAATTTGTTGGTGTTTTTCAATGTTGAGGTTGTTGTTGTTTTTCAATGTTGAAGTTGTTGTTGAATTTGTTGGTGTTTTTCAATTTCGAGGTTGTTGTTGAATTTGGTGGTGTTTTTCAATGTTGAAGTTTTTGTTGAATTTGTTGGTGTTTTTCAATGTTGAGGTTGTTGTTGTTTTTCAATGTTGAGGTTGTTGTTGAATTTGTTGGTGTTTTTCAACGTTGAGGTTGTTGTTGTTTTTCAATGCTGAGGTTGTTGTTGTATTTGTTGTTGTTTTTCAATGTTGAGGTTGTTGTTGAATTTGTTGGTGCTTTTCAATGTTGAGGTTATTGTTGTTTTTCAATGTTGAGGTTGTTGTTGAATTTGTTGGTGTTTTTCAATGTTGAGGTTGTTGTTGTTTTTCAATGTTGAGGGTGTTGTTGAATTTGTTGGTGTTTTTCAATGTTGAAGTTGTTGTTGAATTTGTTGTTGTTTTTCAATGTTGAGGTTGTTGTTGAATTTGTTGGTGTTTTTCAATGTTCAGTTTGTTGTTGTTTTTCAATGTTGAGGTTGTTGTTGAATTTGTTGGTGTTTTTCAATGTTGAGGTTGTTGTTGAATTTGTTGGTGTTTTTCAATGTTGAGTTTGTTGTTGTTTTTCAATGTCGAGGTTGTTGTTGAATTTGTTGGTGTTTTTCAATGTTGAAGTTGTTGTTGAATTTGTTGGTGTTTTTCAATGTTGAGGTTGTTGTTGTTCTTCAATGTTGAGGTTGTTGTTGAATTTGTTGGTGTTTTTCCATCTTGAGATGGTTGTTGTTTTTCAATGTTGAGGTTGTTGTTAAATTTGTTGGTGTTTTTAAATGTTGAGGTTGTTTTTGAATTTGCTGGTGTTTTGCAATGTTGAGGTTGTTGTTGTTTTTCAATGATGAGGTTGTTGTTGAATTTGTTGGTGTTTTTCAATGTTGAGGTTCTTGTTGTTTTTCAATGTTGAGGTTGTTGTTGTATTTGTTGGTGTTTTTCAATTTCGAGGTTGTTGTTGAATTTGTTGGTGCTTTTCAATGTTGAGGTTATTGTTGTTTTTCAATGTTGAGGTTGTTGTTGAATTTGTTGGTGTTTTTCAATGTTGAGGTTGTTGTTGTTTTTCAATGTTGAGGGTGTTGTTGAATTTGTTGGTGTTTTTCAATGTTGAAGTTGTTGTTGAATTTGTTGTTGTTTTTCAATGTTGAGGTTGTTGTTGAATTTGTTGGTGTTTTTCAATGTTGAGTTTGTTGTTGTTTTTCAATGTTGAGGTTGTTGTTGAATTTGTTGGTGTTTTTAAATGTTGAGGTTGTTGTTGAATTTGTTGGTGTTTTTCAATGTTGAGTTTGTTGTTGTTTTTCAATGTCGAGGTTGTTGTTGAATTTGTTGGTGTTTTTCAATGTTGAAGTTGTTGTTGAATTTGTTGGTGTTTTTCAATGTTGAGGTTGTTGTTGTTCTTCAATGTTGAGGTTGTTTTTGAATTTGTTGGTGTTTTTCCATGTTGAGATTGTTGTTGTTTTTCAATGTTGAGGTTGTTGTTAAATTTGTTGGTGTTTTTAAATGTTGAGGTTGTTTTTGAATTTGCTGGAGTTTTGCAATGTTGAGGTTGTTGTTGTTTTTCAATGATGCGGTTGTTGTTGAATTTGTTGGTGTTTTTCAATGTTGAGGTTCTTGTAGTTTTTCAATGTTGAGGTTGTTGTTGTATTTGTTGGTGTTTTTCAATTTCGAGGTTGTTGTTGAATTTGTTGTTGTTTTTCAATGTTGAAGTTGTTGTTGAATTTGTTGGTGTTTTTCAATGTTGAGGTTGTTGTTGTTTTTCAATGTTGAGGTTGTTGTTGAATTTGTTGGTGATTTTCAATGTTGAGGTTGTTGTTGTTTGTCAATGCTGAGGTTGTTGTTGAATTTGTTGGTGTTTTTCAATGTTGAGGTTGTTGTTGAATTTGTTGGTGTTTTTTAATGTTGAGGTTGTTGTTGTTTTTCAATGTTGAGGTTGTTATAGAATTTGTTGGTGTTTTTCAATGTTGAGGTTGTTGTTGAATTTGTTGGTGTTTTTCAATGTTGAGGCTGTTGTTGTTTTTCAATGTTGAGGTTGCTGTTGAATTTGTTGGTGTTTTTCAATGTTGAGTTTGTTGTTGTTTTTCAATGTTGAGGTTGTTGTTGAATTTGTTGGTGTTTTTCAATGTTGAGGTTGTGTTGATTTTCAATGTTGAGGTTGTTGTTGAATTTGTTGGTGTTTTTCAATGTTGCGGTTGTTGTTGTTTTTCAATGTTGAGGTTGTTGTTGAATTTGTTGGTGTTTTTCAATGTTGAAGTTGTTGTTGTTTTTCAATGTTGAGGTTGTTGTTGAATTTGTTGGTGTTTTACAATGTTGAGTTTGTTGTTGAATTTGTTGGTGTTTTTCAATGTTGAGGTTGTTGTTGAATTTGTTGGTGTTTTTCAATGTTGAGGTTGTTGTTGAATTTGTTGGTCTTTTTCAATGTTGAGGTTGTTGCTGTTTTTCAATGTTGAGGTTGTTCTTGAATTTGTTGGTGTTTTTCAATGTTGAGATTGTTGTTGTTTTTCAATGTTGAGGTTGTTGTTGAATTTGTTGGTGTTTTTAAATGTTGAGGTTGTAGTTGAATTTGTTCGTGTTTTTCAATGTTGAGGTTGTTGTTGTTTTTCAATGTTGAGGTTGTTGTTGAATTTGTTGGTGTTTTTCAATGTTGAGGTTGTTGTTGTTTTTCAATGTTGAGGTTGTTGTTGAATTTGTTGGTTTTTTTCAATATCGAGGTTGTTGTTGAATTTGTTGGTGTTTTTCAATGATGAAGTTGTTGTTGAATTTGTTGGTGTTTTTCAATGTTGAAGTTGTTGTTTTTCAATGTTGAGGTTGTTGTTGAGTTTGTTGGTGTTTCTCAATGTTGAGGTTGTTGTTGTTTTTCAATGCTGAGGTTGTTGTTGAATTTGTTGGTGTTTTTCATTGTTGAGGTTGTTGTTGAATTTGTTGGTGTTTTTCAATGTTGAGGTTGCTGTCGTTTTTCAATGTTGAGGTTGTTGTTGAATTTGTTGGTGTTTTTCAAAGTTGAGGTTGTTGTTGTTTTTCAATGTTGAGGTTGTTTTTGAATTTGTTGGTGTTTTTCAATGTTGAGGTTGTTGTTGAATTTGTTGGTGTTTTTCAATGTTGAGGTTGTTGTTGTTTTTCAATGTTGAGGTTATTGTTGAATTTGTTGGTGTTTTTCAATGTTGAGGTTGTTGTTGTTTTTCAATGTTCATGTTGTTGTTGAATTTGTTGGTGTTTTTCAATGTTGAGTTTGTTGTTGTTTTTCAATGTTGAGGTTGTTGTTGAATTTGTTGGTGTTTTTCAATGTTGAGGTTGTTGTTGTTTTTCAATGTTGAGGTTGTTGAATTTGTTGGTGTTTTTCAATGTTGAGGTTGTTGTTGTTTTTCAATGTTGAGGTTGTTGTTGAATTTGTTGGTGTTTTTCAATGTTGAGGTTGTTGTTGAATTTGTTGGTGTTTTTCAATGTTGAGGTTGTTGTTGTTTTTCAATGTTGAGGTTGTTGTTGAGCTTGTTGGTGTTTTCAATGTTGAGGTTGTTGTTGAATTTGTTGGTGTTTTTCAATGTTGAGGTTGTTCATGAATGTGTTGGTGTTTTTCAATGTTGAGGTTGTTGTTGTTTTTAAATGTTGAGGTTGTTGTTGAATTTGAAGGTGTTTTTTCAATTTTGAGGTTGTTGGTGTTTTTCAATGTTGAGGTTGCTGTTGAATTTGTTGCTGTTTTTCAATGTTGAGGTTGTTGTTGTTTTTCAATGTTGAAGTTGTTGTTGAATTTGTTGGTGTTTTTCAATTTCGAGGTTGTTGTTGAATTTGGTGGTGTTTTTCAATGTTAAAGTTTTTGTTGAATTTGTTGGTGTTTTTCAATGTTGAGGTTGTTGTTGTTTTTCAATGTTGAGGTTGTTGTTGAATTTGTTGGTGTTTTTCAACGTTGAGGTTGTTGTTGTTTTTCAATGCTGAGGTTGTTGTTGAATTTGTTGGTGTTTTTCAATGTTGAGGTTGTTGTTGAATTTGTTGGTGCTTTTCAATGTTGAGGTTATTGTTGTTTTTCAATGTTGAGGTTGTTGTTGAATTTGTTGGTGTTTTTCAATGTTGAGGTTGTTGTTGTTTTTCAATGTTGAGGGTGTTGTTGAATTTGTTGGTGTTTTTCAATGTTGAAGTAGTTGTTGAATTTGTTGTTGTTTTTCAATGTTGAGGTTGTTGTTGAATTTGTTTGTGTTTTTCAATGTTGAGGTTGTTGTTGTTTTTCAATGTTGAGGTTGTTGTTGAATTTGTTGGTGTTTTTCAATGTTGAGGTTGTTGTTTTTTTTCAATGTTGAGGTTGTTGTTAAATTTGTTGGTGTTTTTCAATGTTGAGGTTGTTGTTGTTTTTCAATGTTGAGGTTGTTGTTGAATTTGTTGGTGTTTTTCAATGTTGAGGTTGTTGGTGTTTTTCAATGTGGAGGTTGCTGTTGAATTTGTTGATGTTTTTCAATGTTGAGGTTGTTGTTCAATTTGTTGGTGTTTTTCAATGTTGAGGTTGTTGTTGTTTTTCAATGTTGAGGTTGTTGTTGAGTTTGTTGGTGTTTTTCAATGTTGAGGTTGTTGTTGAATTTGTTGGTGTTTTTCAATGTTGAGGTTGTTGTTTAATTTGTTGGTGTTTTTCAATGTTGAGGTTGTTTTTGTTTTGAAATGTTGGGGTTGTTGTTGAATTTGTTGGTGTTTTCAATTTTGAGGATGTTGTTGTTTTTCAATGTTGAGGTTGTTGATGAATTTGTTGGTGTTTTTCCATGATGAGTTTGTTGTTGTTTTTCAAAGTTGAGGTTGTTGTTGAATTTGTTGGTGTTTTTCAATGTCGGGGTTGTTGTTGAATTTGTTGGTGTTTTTCAATGTTGAATTTTTTGTTGAATTTGTTGGTGTTTTTCAATGTTGAGGTTGTTGTTTTTCAATGTTGAGGTTGTTGTTGAATTTGTTGGCGATTTTAAATGTTGAGGTTGTTGTTGAATTTGTTGGTGTTTTCAATGTTGAGGTTGTTGTTGAATTTGTTGGTGTTATTAAATGTTGAGGTTGTTGTTGAATTTGCTGGTGTTTTGCAAAGTTGAGGTTGTTGTTGTTTTTCAATGTTTAGGTTGTTGTTGAATTTGTTGGTGTTTTTCAATGTTGAGGTTGTTGTTGTTTTTCAATGTTGATGTTGTTGTTGTATTTGTTGGTGTTTTTCAATTTCGAGGTTGTTGTTGAATTTGTTGGTGTTTTTCAATGTTGAGGTTGGTGTTGTTTTTCAATGTTGAGGTTGTTGTTGAATTTGTTGGTGTTTCTCAATGTTGAGGTTGTTGTTGTTTTTCAATGTTGAGGTTGTTGTTGAATTTGTTGGTGTTTTTCAATGTTGAGGTTGTTGTTGAATTTGTTGGTGTTTTTCAATGTTGTGGTTGTTGTTGTTTTTCAATGTTGAGTTTGTTGTTGAATTTGTTGGTGTTTTTCAATGTTTAGGTTGTTGTTGTTTTTCAATGTTGAGGTTGTTGTTGAATTTGTTGGTGTTTTTCAATGTTGGAGTGGTTGTTTAATTTGTTGGTGTTTTTCAATGTTGAGGTTGTTGTTGTTTTTCAATGTTGAGGTTGTTGTTGAATTTGTTGGTGTTTTTCAATGTTGAGGTTGGTGTTGAATTTGTTGGTGTTTCTCAATGTTGAGGTTGTTGTTGTTTTTCAATGTTGAGGTTGTTGTTGAATTTGTTGGTGTTTTTCAATGTTGAGGTTGTTGTTGAATTTGTTGGTGTTTTTCAATGTTGAGGTTGTTGTTGTTTTTCAATGTTGAGGTTGTTGTTGAATGTGTTGGTGTTTTTCAATGTTGAGGTTGTTGTTGTTTTTAAATGTTGAGGTTGTTGTTGAATTTGTAGGTGTTTTTTCAATTTTAAGGTTGTTGGTGTTTTTCAATGTTGAGGTTGCTGTTGAATTTGTTGGTGTTTTTCAATGTTGAGGTTGTTGTTGTTTTTCAATGTTGAAGTTGTTGTTGAATTTGTTGGTGTTTTTCAATTTCGAGGTTGTTGAATTTGGTGGTGTTTTTCAATGTTGAAGTTTTTGTTGAATTTGTTGGTGTTTTTCAATGTTGAGGTTGTTGTTGTTTTTCAATGTTGAGGTTGTTGTTGAATTTGTTGGTGTTTTTCAACGTTGAGGTTGTTGTTGTTTTTCAATGCTGAGGTTGTTGTTGAATTTGTTGGTGTTTTTCAATGTTGAGGTTGTTGTTGAATTTGATGGTGCTTTTCAATGTTGAGGTTATTGTTGTTTTTCAATGTTGAGGGTGTTGTTGAATTTGTTGGTGTTTTTCAATGTTGAAGTTGTTGTTGAATTTGTTGTTGTTTTTCAATGTTGAGGTTGTTGTTGAATTTGTTGGTGTTTTTCAATGTTGAGTTTTATTGTTGTTTTTCAATGTTGAGGTTGTTGTTGAATTTGTTGGTGTTTTTCAATGTTGAGGTTGTTGTTGTTTTTCAATGTTGAGGTTGTTGTTAAATTTGTTAGTGTTTTTCAATGTTGAGGTTGTTGTTGTTTTTCAATGTTGAGGTTGTTGTTGAATTTGTTGGTGTTTTTCAATGTTGAGGTTGTTGGTGTTTTTCAATGTTGAGGTTGCTGTTGAATTTGTTGGTGTTTTTCAATGTTGAGGTTGTTGTTCAAGTTGTTGGTGTTTTTCAAAGTTGAGGCTGTTGTTGTTTTTCAATGTTGAGGTTGTTGCTGAGTTTGTTGGTGTTTTTCAATGTTGAGGTTGTTGTTGAATTTGTTGGTGTTTTTCAATGTTGAGGTTGTTGTTGAATTTGTTGGTGTTTTTCAATGTTGAGGTTGTTGTTGTTTTGAAATGTTGGGGTTGTTGTTGAATTTGTTGGTGTTTTCAATTTTGAGGATGTTGTTGTTTTTCAATGTTGAGGTTGTTGATGAATTTGTTGGTGTTTTTCCATGATGAGTTTGTTGTTGTTTTTCAAAGTTGAGGTTGTTGTTGAATTTGTTGGTGTTTTTCAATGTCGGGGTTGTTGTTGAATTTGTTGGTGTTTTTCAATGTTGAATTTTTTGTTGAATTTGTTGGTGTTTTTCAATGTTGAGGTTGTTGTTTTTCAATGTTGAGGTTGTTGTTGAATTTGTTGGCGTTTTTAAATGTTGAGGTTGTTGTTGAATTTGTTGGTGTTTTCAATGTTGAGGTTGTTGTTGAATTTGTTGGTGTTATTAAATGTTGAGGTTGTTGTTGAATTTGCTGGTGTTTTGCAAAGTTGAGGTTGTTGTTGTTTTTCAATGTTTAGGTTGTTGTTGAATTTGTTGGTGTTTTTCAATGTTGAGGTTGTTGTTGTTTTTCAATGTTGAGGTTGTTGTTGTATTTGTTGGTGTTTTTCAATGTTGAGGTTGTTGTTGAATTTGTTGGTGTTTTTCAATGTTGAGGTTGGTGTTGTTTTTCAATGTTGAGGTTGTTGTTGAATTTGTTGGTGTTTTTCAATTTCGAGGTTGTTGTTGAATTTGGTGGTGTTTTTCAATGTTGAAGTTTTTGTTGAATTTGTTGGTGTTTTTCAATGTTGAGGTTGTTGTTGTTTTTCAATGTTGAGGTTGTTGTTGAATTTGTTGGTGTTTTTCAACGTTGAGGTTGTTGTTGTTTTTCAATGCTGAGGTTGTTGTTGAATTTGTTGGTGTTTTTCAATGTTGAGGTTGTTGTTGAATTTGTTGGTGTTTTTCAATGTTGAGGTTGTTGTTGTTTTTCAATGTTGAGGTTGTTGTTGAATTTGTTGGTGTTTTTCAATGTTGAGGTTGTTGTTGAATTTGTTGGTGTTTTTCAATGTTGAGGTTGTTGTTGTTTTTCAATGTTGAGGTTATTGTTGAATTTGTTGGTGTTTTTCAATGTTGAGGTTGTTGGTGTTTTTCAATGTTGAGGTTGTTGTTGAATTTGTTGGTGTTTTTCAATGTTGAGGTTGTTGTTGTTTTTCAATGTTGGGGTTGTTGTTGAATTTGTTGGTGTTTTTCAATGTCGAGGTTGTTGTTGAATTTGTTGGTGTTTTTCAATGTTGAAGTTGTTGTTGAATTTGTTGGTGTTTTTCAATGTTGAGGTTGTTGTTGTTCTTCAATGTTGAGGTTGTTGTTGAATTTGTTGGTGTTTTTCCATGTTGAGATTGTTGTTGTTTTTCAATGTTGAGGTTGTTGTTAAATTTGTTGGTGTTTTTAAATGTTGAGGTTGTTTTTGAATTTGCTGGTGTTTTGCAATGTTGAGGTTGTTGTTGTTTTTCAATGATGAGGTTGTTGTTGAATTTGTTGGTGTTTTTCAATGTTGAGGTTCTTGTTGTTTTTCAATGTTGAGGTTGTTGTTGTATTTGTTGGTGTTTTTCAATTTCGAGGTTGTTGTTGAATTTGTTGTTGTTTTTCAATGTTGAAGTTGTTGTTGAATTTGTTGGTGTTTTTCAATGTTGAGGTTGTTGTTGTTTTTCAATGTTGAGGTTGTTGTTGAACTTGTTGGTGATTTTCAATGTTGAGGTTGTTGTTGTTTGTCAATGCTGAGGTTGTTGTTGAATTTGTTGGTGTTTTTCAATGTTGAGGTTGTTGTTGAATTTGTTGGTGTTTTTTAATGTTGAGGTTGTTGTTGTTTTTCAATGTTTAGGTTGTTATTGAATTTGTTGGTGTTTTTCAATGTTGAGGTTGTTGTTGAATTTGTTGGTGTTTTTCAATGTTGAGGCTGTTGTTGTTTTTCAATGTTGAGGTTGCTGTTGAATTTGTTGGTGTTTTTCAATGTTGAGTTTGTTGTTGTTTTTCAATGTTGAGGTTGTTGTTGAATTTGTTGGTGTTTTTCAATGTTGAGGTTGTGTTGATTTTCAATGTTGAGGTTCTTGTTGAATTTGTTGGTGTTTTTCAATGTTGCGGTTGTTGTTGTTTTTCAATGTTGAGGTTGTTGTTGAATTTGTTGGTGTTTTTCAATGTTGAAGTTGTTGTTGTTTTTCAATGTTGAGGTTGTTGTTGAATTTGTTGGTGTTTTTCAATGTTGAGTTTGTTGTTGAATTTGTTGGTGTTTTTCAATGTTGAGGTTGTTGTTGAATTTGTTGGTGTTTTTCAATGTTGAGGTTGTTGTTGAATTTGTTGGTCTTTTTCAATGTTGAGGTTGTTGCTGTTTTTCAATGTTGAGGTTGTTCTTGAATTTGTTGGTGTTTTTCAATGTTGAGATTGTTGTTGTTTTTCAATGTTGAGGTTGTTGTTGAATTTGTTGGTGTTTTTAAATGTTGAGGTTTTAGTTGAATTTGTTGGTGTTTTTCAATGTTGAGGTTGTTGTTGTTTTTCAATGTTGAGGTTGTTGTTGAATTTGTTGGTGCTTTTCAATGTTGAGGTTGTTGTTGTTTTTCAATGTTGAGGTTGTTGTTGAATTTGTTGGTGTTTTTCAATATCGAGGTTGTTGTTGAATTTGTTGGTGTTTTTCAATGATGAAGTTCTTGTTGAATTTGTTGGTGTTTTTCAATGTTGAGGTTGTTGTTTTTCAATGTTGAGGTTGTTGTTGAATTTGTTGGTGTTTCTCAATGTTGAGGTTGTTGTTGTTTTTCAATGCTGAGGTTGTTGTTGAATTTGTTGGTGTTTTTCATTGTTGAGGTTGTTGTTGAATTTGTTGGTGTTTTTCAATGTTGAGGTTGCTGTCGTTTTTCAATTTTGAGGTTGTTGTTGAATTTGTTGGTGTTTTTCAAAGTTGAGGTTGTTGTTGTTTTTCAATGTTGAGGTTGTTGTTGAATTTGTTGGTGTTTTTCAATGTTGAGGTTGTTGTTGAATTTGTTCGTGTTTTTCAATGTTGAGGTTGTTGTTGTTTTTCAATGTTGAGGTTATTGTTGAATTTGTTGGTGTTTTTCAATGTTGAGGTTGTTGTTGTTTTTCAATGTTGAGGTTGTTGTTGAATTTGTTGGTGTTTTTCAATGTTGAGTTTGTTGTTGTTTTTCAATGTTGAGGTTGTTGTTGAATTTGTTGGTGTTTTTCAATGTTGAGGTTGTTGTTGTTTTTCAATGTTGAGGTTGTTGTTGAATTTGTTGGTGTTTTTCAATGTTGAGGTTGTTGTTGTTTTTCAATGTTGAGGTTGTTGTTGAATTTGTTGGTGTTTTTCAATGTTGAGGTTGTTGTTGAATTTGTTGGTGTTTTTCAATGTTGAGGTTGTTGTTGTTTTTCAATGTTGAGGTTGTTGTTGAATTTGTTGGTGTTTTTCAATGTTGAGGTTGCTGTTGAATTTGTTGGTGTTTTTCAATGTTAGGGTTGTTGTTGTTTTTCAATGTTGAGGTTATTGTTGAATTTGTTGGTGTTTTTCAATGTTGAGGTTGTTGTTGAATTTGTTGGTGTTTTTCAATGTTGAGGTTGTTGTTGTTTTTCAATGTTGAGGTTGTTGAATTTGTTGGTGTTTTTCAATCTTGAGTTTGTTGTTGAATTTGTTGGTGTTTTTCAATGTTCAGGTTGTTGTTGAATTTGTTGGTGTTTTTCAATGTTGAGGTTGTTGTTGTTTTTCAATGCTGAGGTTGTTGTTGTATTTGTTGGTGTTTTTCAATTTCGAGGTTGTTGTTGAATTTGTTGTTGTTTTTCAATGTTGAAGTTGTTGTTGAATTTGTTGGTGTTTTTCAATGTTGAGGTTGTTGTTGTTTTTCAATGTTGAGGTTGTTGTTGAATTTGTTGGTGATTTTCAATGTTGAGGTTGTTGTTGTTTGTCAATGCTGAGGTTGTTGTTGAATTTGTTGGTGTTTTTCAATGTTGAGGTTGTTGTTGAATTTGTTGGTGTTTTTTAATGTTGAGGTTGTTGTTGTTTTTCAATGTTGAGGTTGTTATAGAATTTGTTGGTGTTTTTCAATGTTGAGGTTGTTGTTGAATTTGTTGGTGTTTTTCAATGTTGAGGCTGTTGTTGTTTTTCAATGTTGAGGTTGCTGTTGAATTTGTTGGTGTTTTTCAATGTTGAGTTTGTTGGTGTTTTTCAATGTTGAGGTTGTTGTTGAATTTGTTGGTGTTTTTCAATGTTGAGGTTGTGTTGATTTTCAATGTTGAGGTTGTTGTTGAATTTGTTGGTGTTTTTCAATGTTGCGGTTGTTGTTGTTTTTCAATGTTGAGGTTGTTGTTGAATTTGTTGGTGTTTTTCAATGTTGAAGTTGTTGTTGTTTTTCAATGTTGAGGTTGTTGTTGAATTTGTTGGTGTTTTACAATGTTGAGTTTGTTGTTGAATTTGTTGGTGTTTTTCAATGTTGAGGTTGTTGTTGAATTTGTTGGTGTTTTTCAATGTTGAGGTTGTTGTTGAATTTGTTGGTCTTTTTCAATGTTGAGGTTGTTGCTGTTTTTCAATGTTGAGGTTGTTCTTGAATTTGTTGGTGTTTTTCAATGTTGAGATTGTTGTTGTTTTTCAATGTTGAGGTTGTTGTTGAATTTGTTGGTGTTTTTAAATGTTGAGGTTGTAGTTGAATTTGTTCGTGTTTTTCAATGTTGAGGTTGTTGTTGTTTTTCAATGTTGAGGTTGTTGTTGAATTTGTTGGTGTTTTTCAATGTTGAGGTTGTTGTTGTTTTTCAATGTTGAGGTTGTTGTTGAATTTGTTGGTGTTTTTCAATATCGAGGTTGTTGTTGAATTTGTTGGTGTTTTTCAATGATGAAGTTGTTGTTGAATTTGTTGGTGTTTTTCAATGTTGAGGTTGTTGTTTTTCAATGTTGAGGTTGTTGTTGAGTTTGTTGGTGTTTCTCAATGTTGAGGTTGTTGTTGTTTTTCAATGCTGAGGTTGTTGTTGAATTTGTTGGTGTTTTTCATTGTTGAGGTTGTTGTTGAATTTGTTGGTGTTTTTCAATGTTGAGGTTGCTGTCGTTTTTCAATGTTGAGGTTGTTGTTGAATTTGTTGGTGTTTTTCAAAGTTGAGGTTGTTGTTGTTTTTCAATGTTGAGGTTGTTTTTGAATTTGTTGGTGTTTTTCAATGTTGAGGTTGTTGTTGAATTTGTTGGTGTTTTTCAATGTTGAGGTTGTTGTTGTTTTTCAATGTTGAGGTTGTTGTTGAATTTGTTGGTGTTTTTCAATGTTGAGGTTGTTGTTGAATTTGTTGGTGTTTTTCAATGTTGTGGTTGTTGTTGTTTTTCAATGTTGAGTTTGTTGTTGAATTTGTTGGTGTTTTTCAATGTTTAGGTTGTTGTTGTTTTTCAATGTTGAGGTTGTTGTTGAATTTGTTGGTGTTTTTCAATGTTGGGGTCGTTGTTTAATTTGTTGGTGTTTTTCAATGTTGGGGTTGTTGTTGTTTTTCAATGTTGAGGTTGTTGTTGAATTTGTTGGTGTTTTTCAATGTTGAGGTTGGTGTTGTTTTTCAATGTTGAGGTTGTTGTTGAATTTGTTGGTGTTTCTCAATGTTGAGGTTGTTGTTGTTTTTCAATGTTGAGGTTGTTGTTGAATTTGTTGGTGTTTTTCAATGTTGAGGTTGTTGTTGAATTTGTTGGTGTTTTTCAATGTTGAGGTTGTTGTTGTTTTTCAATGTTGAGGTTGTTGTTGAATGTGTTGGTGTTTTTCAATGTTGAGGTTGTTGTTGTTTTTAAATGTTGAGGTTGTTGTTGAATTTGTAGGTGTTTTTTCAATTTTGAGGTTGTTGGTGTTTTTCAATGTTGAGGTTGCTGTTGAATTTGTTGGTGTTTTTCAATGTTGAGGTTGTTGTTGTTTTTCAATGTTGAAGTTGTTGTTGAATTTGTTGGTGTTTTTCAATTTCGAGGTTGTTGTTGAATTTGGTGGTGTTTTTCAATGTTGAAGTTTTTGTTGAATTTGTTGGTGTTTTTCAATGTTGAGGTTGTTGTTGTTTTTCAATGTTGAGGTTGTTGTTGAATTTGTTGGTGTTTTTCAACGTTGAGGTTGTTGTTGTTTTTCAATGCTGAGGTTGTTGTTGAATTTGTTGTTGTTTTTCAATGTTGAGGTTGTTGTTGAATTTGTTGGTGCTTTTCAATGTTGAGGTTATTGTTGTTTTTCAATGTTGAGGTTGTTGTTGAATTTGTTGGTGTTTTTCAATGTTGAGGTTGTTGTTGTTTTTCAATGTTGAGGGTGTTGTTGAATTTGTTGGTGTTTTTCAATGTTGAAGTTGTTGTTGAATTTGTTGTTGTTTTTCAATGTTGAGGTTGTTGTTGAATTTGTTGGTGTTTTTCAATGTTCAGTTTGTTGTTGTTTTTCAATGTTGAGGTTGTTGTTGAATTTGTTGGTGTTTTTCAATGTTGAGGTTGTTGTTGAATTTGTTGGTGTTTTTCAAAATGAGTTTGTTGTTGTTTTTCAATGTCGAGGTTGTTGTTGAATTTGTTGGTGTTTTTCAATGTTGAAGTTGTTGTTGAATTTGTTGGTGTTTTTCAATGTTGAGGTTGTTGTTGTTCTTCAATGTTGAGGTTGTTGTTGAATTTGTTGGTGTTTTTCCATCTTGAGATGGTTGTTGTTTTTCAATGTTGAGGTTGTTGTTAAATTTGTTGGTGTTTTTAAATGTTGAGGTTGTTTTTGAATTTGCTGGTGTTTTGCAATGTTGAGGTTGTTGTTGTTTTTCAATGATGAGGTTGTTGTTGAATTTGTTGGTGTTTTTCAATGTTGAGGTTCTTGTTGTTTTTCAATGTTGAGGTTGTTGTTGTATTTGTTGGTGTTTTTCAATTTCGAGGTTGTTGTTGAATTTGTTGGTGCTTTTCAATGTTGAGGTTATTGTTGTTTTTCAATGTTGAGGTTGTTGTTGAATTTGTTGGTGTTTTTCAATGTTGAGGTTGTTGTTGTTTTTCAATGTTGAGGGTGTTGTTGAATTTGTTGGTGTTTTTCAATGTTGAAGTTGTTGTTGAATTTGTTGTTGTTTTTCAATGTTGAGGTTGTTGTTGAATTTGTTGGTGTTTTTCAATGTTGAGGTTGTTGTTGTTTTTCAATGTTGAGGTTGTTGTTGAATTTGTTGGTGTTTTTAAATGTCGAGGTTGTTGTTGAATTTGTTGGTGTTTTTCAATGTTGAGTTTGTTGTTGTTTTTCAATGTCGAGGTTGTTGTTGAATTTGTTGGTGTTTTTCAATGTTGAAGTTGTTGTTGAATTTGTTGGTGTTTTTCAATGTTGAGGTTGTTGTTGTTCTTCAATGTTGAGGTTGTTGTTGAATTTGTTGGTGTTTTTCCATGTTGAGATTGTTGTTGTTTTTCAATGTTGAGGTTGTTGTTAAATTTGTTGGTGTTTTTAAATGTTGAGGTTGTTTTTGAATTTGCTGGAGTTTTGCAATGTTGAGGTTGTTGTTGTTATTCAATGATGCGGTTGTTGTTGAATTTGTTGGTGTTTTTCAATGTTGAGGTTCTTGTTGTTTTTCAATGTTGAGGTTGTTGTTGTATTTGTTGGTGTTTTTCAATTTCGAGGTTGTTGTTGAATTTGTTGTTGTATTTCAATGTTGAAGTTGTTGTTGAATTTGTTGGTGTTTTTCAATGTTGAGGTTGTTGTTGTTTTTCAATGTTGAGGTTGTTGTTGAATTTGTTGGTGATTTTCAATGTTGAGGTTGTTGTTGTTTGTCAATGCTGAGGTTGTTGTTGAATTTGTTGGTGTTTTTCAATGTTGAGGTTGTTGTTGAATTTGTTGGTGTTTTTTAATGTTGAGGTTGTTGTTGTTTTTCAATGTTGAGGTTGTTATAGAATTTGTTGGTGTTTTTCAATGTTGAGGTTGTTGTTGAATTTGTTGGTGTTTTTCAATGTTGAGGCTGTTGTTGTTTTTCAATGTTGAGGTTGCTGTTGAATTTGTTGGTGTTTTTCAATGTTGAGTTTGTTGTTGTTTTTCAATGTTGAGGTTGTTGTTGAATTTGTTGGTGTTTTTCAATGTTGAGGTTGTGTTGATTTTCAATGTTGAGGTTGTTGTTGAATTTGTTGGTGTTTTTCAATGTTGCGGTTGTTGTTGTTTTTCAATGTTGAGGTTGTTTTTGAATTTGTTGGTGTTTTTCAATGTTGAGGTTGTTGTTGTTTTTCAATGCTGAGGTTGTTGTTGAATTTGTTGGTGTTTTGCAATGTTGAGGTTGTTGTTGTTTTTCAATGATGAGGTTGTTGTTGAATTTGTTGGTGTTTTTCAATGTTGAGGTTCTTGTTGTTTTTCAATGTTGAGGTTGTTGTTGTATTTGTTGGTGTTTTTCAATTTCGAGGTTGTTGTTGAATTTGTTGGTGCTTTTCAATGTTGAGGTTATTGTTGTTTTTCAATGTTGAGGTTGTTGTTGAATTTGTTGGTGTTTTTCAATGTTGAGGTTGTTGTTGTTTTTCAATGTTGAGGGTGTTGTTGAATTTGTTGGTGTTTTTCAATGTTGAAGTTGTTGTTGAATTTGTTGTTGTTTTTCAATGTTGAGGTTGTTGTTGAATTTGTTGGTGTTTTTCAATGTTGAGGTTGTTGTTGTTTTTCAATGTTGAGGTTGTTGTTGAATTTGTTGGTGTTTTTAAATGTCGAGGTTGTTGTTGAATTTGTTGGTGTTTTTCAATGTTGAGTTTGTTGTTGTTTTTCAATGTCGAGGTTGTTGTTGAATTTGTTGGTGTTTTTCAATGTTGAAGTTGTTGTTGAATTTGTTGGTGTTTTTCAATGTTGAGGTTGTTGTTGTTCTTCAATGTTGAGGTTGTTGTTGAATTTGTTGGTGTTTTTCCATGTTGAGATTGTTGTTGTTTTTCAATGTTGAGGTTGTTGTTAAATTTGTTGGTGTTTTTAAATGTTGAGGTTGTTTTTGAATTTGCTGGAGTTTTGCAATGTTGAGGTTGTTGTTGTTATTCAATGATGCGGTTGTTGTTGAATTTGTTGGTGTTTTTCAATGTTGAGGTTCTTGTTGTTTTTCAATGTTGAGGTTGTTGTTGTATTTGTTGGTGTTTTTCAATTTCGAGGTTGTTGTTGAATTTGTTGTTGTATTTCAATGTTGAAGTTGTTGTTGAATTTGTTGGTGTTTTTCAATGTTGAGGTTGTTGTTGTTTTTCAATGTTGAGGTTGTTGTTGAATTTGTTGGTGATTTTCAATGTTGAGGTTGTTGTTGTCTGTCAATGCTGAGGTTGTTGTTGAATTTGTTGGTGTTTTTCAATGTTGAGGTTGTTGTTGAATTTGTTGGTGTTTTTTAATGTTGAGGTTGTTGTTGTTTTTCAATGTTGAGGTTGTTATAGAATTTGTTGGTGTTTTTCAATGTTGAGGTTGTTGTTGAATTTGTTGGTGTTTTTCAATGTTGAGGCTGTTGTTGTTTTTCAATGTTGAGGTTGCT
Source organism: Isurus oxyrinchus (assembly GCA_026770705.1). Classification (NCBI taxonomy): domain Eukaryota; kingdom Metazoa; phylum Chordata; class Chondrichthyes; order Lamniformes; family Lamnidae; genus Isurus; species Isurus oxyrinchus. The sequence continues at coordinate 855,432 of JANJGN010000172.1, forward strand.
GTTGAATTTGTTGGTGTTTTTCAATGTTGAGTTTGTTGTTGTTTTTCAATGTTGAGGTTGTTGTTGAATTTGTTGGTGTTTTTCAATGTTGAGGTTGTGTTGATTTTCAATGTTGAGGTTGTTGTTGAATTTGTTGGTGTTTTTCAATGTTGCGGTTGTTGTTGTTTTTCAATGTTGAGGTTGTTGTTGAATTTGTTGGTGTTTTTCAATGTTGAAGTTGTTGTTGTTTTTCAATGTTGAGGTTGTTGTTGAATTTGTTGGTGTTTTACAATGTTGAGTTTGTTGTTGAATTTGTTGGTGTTTTTCAATGTTGAGGTTGTTGTTGAATTTGTTGGTGTTTTTCAATGTTGAGGTTGTTGTTGAATTTGTTGGTCTTTTTCAATGTTGAGGTTGTTGCTGTTTTTCAATGTTGAGGTTGTTCTTGAATTTGTTGGTGTTTTTCAATGTTGAGATTGTTGTTGTTTTTCAATGTTGAGGTTGTTGTTGAATTTGTTGGTGTTTTTAAATGTTGAGGTTGTAGTTGAATTTGTTCGTGTTTTTCAATGTTGAGGTTGTTGTTGTTTTTCAATGTTGAGGTTGTTGTTGAATTTGTTGGTGTTTTTCAATGTTGAGGTTGTTGTTGTTTTTCAATGTTGAGGTTGTTGTTGAATTTGTTGGTGTTTTTCAATATCGAGGTTGTTGTTGAATTTGTTGGTGTTTTTCAATGATGAAGTTTTTGTTGAATTTGTTGGTGTTTTTCAATGTTGAGGTTGTTGTTTTTCAATGTTGAGGTTGTTGTTGAGTTTGTTGGTGTTTCTCAATGTTGAGGTTGTTGTTGTTTTTCAATGCTGAGGTTGTTGTTGAATTTGTTGGTGTTTTTCATTGTTGAGGTTGTTGTTGAATTTGTTGGTGTTTTTCAATGTTGAGGTTGCTGTCGTTTTTCAATGTTGAGGTTGTTGTTGAATTTGTTGGTGTTTTTCAAAGTTGAGGTTGTTGTTGTTTTTCAATGTTGAGGTTGTTTTTGAATTTGTTGGTGTTTTTCAATGTTGAGGTTGTTGTTGAATTTGTTGGTGTTTTTCAATGTTGAGGTTGTTGTTGTTTTTCAATGTTGAGGTTATTGTTGAATTTGTTGGTGTTTTTCAATGTTGAGGTTGTTGTTGTTTTTCAATGTTGATGTTGTTGTTGAATTTGTTGGTGTTTTTCAATGTTGAGTTTGTTGTTGTTTTTCAATGTTGAGGTTGTTGTTGAATTTGTTGGTGTTTTTCAATGTTGAGGTTGTTGTTGTTTTTCAATGTTGAGGTTGTTGTTGAATTTGTTGGTGTTTTTCAATGTTGAGGTTGTTGTTGTTTTTCAATGTTGAGGTTGTTGTTGAATTTGTTGGTGTTTTTCAATGTTGAGGTTGTTGTTGAATTTGTTGGTGTTTTTCAATGTTGAGGTTGTTGTTGTTTTTCAATGTTGAGGTTGTTGTTGAGCTTGTTGGTGTTTTCAATGTTGAGGTTGTTGTTGAATTTGTTGGTGTTTTTCAATGTTGAGGTTGTTCATGAATGTGTTGGTGTTTTTCAATGTTGAGGTTGTTGTTGTTTTTAAATGTTGAGGTTGTTGTTGAATTTGAAGGTGTTTTTTCAATTTTGAGGTTGTTGGTGTTTTTCAATGTTGAGGTTGCTGTTGAATTTGTTGCTGTTTTTCAATGTTGAGGTTGTTGTTGTTTTTCAATGTTGAAGTTGTTGTTGAATTTGTTGGTGTTTTTCAATTTCGAGGTTGTTGTTGAATTTGGTGGTGTTTTTCAATGTTAAAGTTTTTGTTGAATTTGTTGGTGTTTTTCAATGTTGAGGTTGTTGTTGTTTTTCAATGTTGAGGTTGTTGTTGAATTTGTTGGTGTTTTTCAACGTTGAGGTTGTTGTTGTTTTTCAATGCTGAGGTTGTTGTTGAATTTGTTGGTGTTTTTCAATGTTGAGGTTGTTGTTGAATTTGTTGGTGCTTTTCAATGTTGAGGTTATTGTTGTTTTTCAATGTTGAGGTTGTTGTTGAATTTGTTGGTGTTTTTCAATGTTGAGGTTGTTGTTGTTTTTCAATGTTGAGGGTGTTGTTGAATTTGTTGGTGTTTTTCAATGTTGAAGTAGTTGTTGAATTTGTTGTTGTTTTTCAATGTTGAGGTTGTTGTTGAATTTGTTTGTGTTTTTCAATGTTGAGGTTGTTGTTGTTTTTCAATGTTGAGGTTGTTGTTGAATTTGTTGGTGTTTTTCAATGTTGAGGTTGTTGTTTTTTTTCAATGTTGAGGTTGTTGTTAAATTTGTTGGTGTTTTTCAATGTTGAGGTTGTTGTTGTTTTTCAATGTTGAGGTTGTTGTTGAATTTGTTGGTGTTTTTCAATGTTGAGGTTGTTGGTGTTTTTCAATGTTGAGGTTGCTGTTGAATTTGTTGGTGTTTTTCAATGTTGAGGTTGTTGTTCAATTTGTTGGTGTTTTTCAATGTTGAGGTTGTTGTTGTTTTTCAATGTTGAGGTTGTTGTTGAGTTTGTTGGTGTTTTTCAATGTTGAGGTTGTTGTTGAATTTGTTGGTGTTTTTCAATGTTGAGGTTGTTGTTGAATTTGTTGGTGTTTTTCAATGTTGAGGTTGTTTTTGTTTTGAAATGTTGGGGTTGTTGTTGAATTTGTTGGTGTTTTCAATTTTGAGGATGTTGTTGTTTTTCAATGTTGAGGTTGTTGATGAATTTGTTGGTGTTTTTCCATGATGAGTTTGTTGTTGTTTTTCAAAGTTGAGGTTGTTGTTGAATTTGTTGGTGTTTTTCAATGTCGGGGTTGTTGTTGAATTTGTTGGTGTTTTTCAATGTTGAATTTTTTGTTGAATTTGTTGGTGTTTTTCAATGTTGAGGTTGTTGTTTTTCAATGTTGAGGTTGTTGTTGAATTTGTTGGCGATTTTAAGTGTTGAGGTTGTTGTTGAATTTGTTGGTGTTTTCAATGTTGAGGTTGTTGTTGAATTTGTTGGTGTTATTAAATGTTGAGGTTGTTGTTGAATTTGCTGGTGTTTTGCAAAGTTGAGGTTGTTGTTGTTTTTCAATGTTTAGGTTGTTGTTGAATTTGTTGGTGTTTTTCAATGTTGAGGTTGTTGTTGTTTTTCAATGTTGATGTTGTTGTTGTATTTGTTGGTGTTTTTCAATTTCGAGGTTGTTGTTGAATTTGTTGGTGTTTTTCAATGTTGAGGTTGGTGTTGTTTTTCAATGTTGAGGTTGTTGTTGAATTTGTTGGTGTTTCTCAATGTTGAGGTTGTTGTTGTTTTTCAATGTTGAGGTTGTTGTTGAATTTGTTGGTGTTTTTCAATGTTGAGGTTGTTGTTGAATTTGTTGGTGTTTTTCAATGTTGTGGTTGTTGTTGTTTTTCAATGTTGAGTTTGTTGTTGAATTTGTTGGTGTTTTTCAATGTTTAGGTTGTTGTTGTTTTTCAATGTTGAGGTTGTTGTTGAATTTGTTGGTGTTTTTCAATGTTGGAGTGGTTGTTTAATTTGTTGGTGTTTTTCAATGTTGAGGTTGTTGTTGTTTTTCAATGTTGAGGTTGTTGTTGAATTTGTTGGTGTTTTTCAATGTTGAGGTTGGTGTTGAATTTGTTGGTGTTTCTCAATGTTGAGGTTGTTGTTGTTTTTCAATGTTGAGGTTGTTGTTGAATTTGTTGGTGTTTTTCAATGTTGAGGTTGTTGTTGAATTTGTTGGTGTTTTTCAATGTTGAGGTTGTTGTTGTTTTTCAATGTTGAGGTTGTTGTTGAATGTGTTGGTGTTTTTCAATGTTGAGGTTGTTGTTGTTTTTAAATGTTGAGGTTGTTGTTGAATTTGTAGGTGTTTTTTCAATTTTAAGGTTGTTGGTGTTTTTCAATGTTGAGGTTGCTGTTGAATTTGTTGGTGTTTTTCAATGTTGAGGTTGTTGTTGTTTTTCAATGTTGAAGTTGTTGTTGAATTTGTTGGTGTTTTTCAATTTCGAGGTTGTTGAATTTGGTGGTGTTTTTCAATGTTGAAGTTTTTGTTGAATTTGTTGGTGTTTTTCAATGTTGAGGTTGTTGTTGTTTTTCAATGTTGAGGTTGTTGTTGAATTTGTTGGTGTTTTTCAACGTTGAGGTTGTTGTTGTTTTTCAATGCTGAGGTTGTTGTTGAATTTGTTGGTGTTTTTCAATGTTGAGGTTGTTGTTGAATTTGATGGTGCTTTTCAATGTTGAGGTTATTGTTGTTTTTCAATGTTGAGGGTGTTGTTGAATTTGTTGGTGTTTTTCAATGTTGAAGTTGTTGTTGAATTTGTTGTTGTTTTTCAATGTTGAGGTTGTTGTTGAATTTGTTGGTGTTTTTCAATGTTGAGTTTGTTGTTGTTTTTCAATGTTGAGGTTGTTGTTGAATTTGTTGGTGTTTTTCAATGTTGAGGTTGTTGTTGTTTTTCAATGTTGAGGTTGTTGTTAAATTTGTTAGTGTTTTTCAATGTTGAGGTTGTTGTTGTTTTTCAATGTTGAGGTTGTTGTTGAATTTGTTGGTGTTTTTCAATGTTGAGGTTGTTGGTGTTTTTCAATGTTGAGGTTGCTGTTGAATTTGTTGGTGTTTTTCAATGTTGAGGTTGTTGTTCAATTTGTTGGTGTTTTTCAAAGTTGAGGCTGTTGTTGTTTTTCAATGTTGAGGTTGTTGCTGAGTTTGTTGGTGTTTTTCAATGTTGAGGTTGTTGTTGAATTTGTTGGTGTTTTTCAATGTTGAGGTTGTTGTTGAATTTGTTGGTGTTTTTCAATGTTGAGGTTGTTGTTGTTTTGAAATGTTGGGGTTGTTGTTGAATTTGTTGGTGTTTTCAATTTTGAGGATGTTGTTGTTTTTCAATGTTGAGGTTGTTGATGAATTTGTTGGTGTTTTTCCATGATGAGTTTGTTGTTGTTTTTCAAAGTTGAGGTTGTTGTTGAATTTGTTGGTGTTTTTCAATGTCGGGGTTGTTGTTGAATTTGTTGGTGTTTTTCAATGTTGAATTTTTTGTTGAATTTGTTGGTGTTTTTCAATGTTGAGGTTGTTGTTTTTCAATGTTGAGGTTGTTGTTGAATTTGTTGGCGTTTTTAAATGTTGAGGTTGTTGTTGAATTTGTTGGTGTTTTCAATGTTGAGGTTGTTGTTGAATTTGTTGGTGTTATTAAATGTTGAGGTTGTTGTTGAATTTGCTGGTGTTTTGCAAAGTTGAGGTTGTTGTTGTTTTTCAATGTTTAGGTTGTTGTTGAATTTGTTGGTGTTTTTCAATGTTGAGGTTGTTGTTGTTTTTCAATGTTGAGGTTGTTGTTGTATTTGTTGGTGTTTTTCAATGTTGAGGTTGTTGTTGAATTTGTTGGTGTTTTTCAATGTTGAGGTTGGTGTTGTTTTTCAATGTTGAGGTTGTTGTTGAATTTGTTGGTGTTTTTCAATTTCGAGGTTGTTGTTGAATTTGGTGGTGTTTTTCAATGTTGAAGTTTTTGTTGAATTTGTTGGTGTTTTTCAATGTTGAGGTTGTTGTTGTTTTTCAATGTTGAGGTTGTTGTTGAATTTGTTGGTGTTTTTCAACGTTGAGGTTGTTGTTGTTTTTCAATGCTGAGGTTGTTGTTGAATTTGTTGGTGTTTTTCAATGTTGAGTTTGTTGTTGAATTTGTTGGTGTTTTTCAATGTTTAGGTTGTTGTTGTTTTTCAATGTTGAGGTTGTTGTTGAATTTGTTGGTGTTTTTCAATGTTGGAGTGGTTGTTTAATTTGTTGGTGTTTTTCAATGTTGAGGTTGTTGTTGTTTTTCAATGTTGAGGTTGTTGTTGAATTTGTTGGTGTTTTTCAATGTTGAGGTTGGTGTTGAATTTGTTGGTGTTTCTCAATGTTGAGGTTGTTGTTGTTTTTCAATGTTGAGGTTGTTGTTGAATTTGTTGGTGTTTTTCAATGTTGAGGTTGTTGTTGAATTTGTTGGTGTTTTTCAATGTTGAGGTTGTTGTTGTTTTTCAATGTTGAGGTTGTTGTTGAATGTGTTGGTGTTTTTCAATGTTGAGGTTGTTGTTGTTTTTAAATGTTGAGGTTGTTGTTGAATTTGTAGGTGTTTTTTCAATTTTAAGGTTGTTGGTGTTTTTCAATGTTGAGGTTGCTGTTGAATTTGTTGGTGTTTTTCAATGTTGAGGTTGTTGTTGTTTTTCAATGTTGAAGTTGTTGTTGAATTTGTTGGTGTTTTTCAATTTCGAGGTTGTTGAATTTGGTGGTGTTTTTCAATGTTGAAGTTTTTGTTGAATTTGTTGGTGTTTTTCAATGTTGAGGTTGTTGTTGTTTTTCAATGTTGAGGTTGTTGTTGAATTTGTTGGTGTTTTTCAACGTTGAGGTTGTTGTTGTTTTTCAATGCTGAGGTTGTTGTTGAATTTGTTGGTGTTTTTCAATGTTGAGGTTGTTGTTGAATTTGATGGTGCTTTTCAATGTTGAGGTTATTGTTGTTTTTCAATGTTGAGGGTGTTGTTGAATTTGTTGGTGTTTTTCAATGTTGAAGTTGTTGTTGAATTTGTTGTTGTTTTTCAATGTTGAGGTTGTTGTTGAATTTGTTGGTGTTTTTCAATGTTGAGTTTGTTGTTGTTTTTCAATGTTGAGGTTGTTGTTGAATTTGTTGGTGTTTTTCAATGTTGAGGTTGTTGTTGTTTTTCAATGTTGAGGTTGTTGTTAAATTTGTTAGTGTTTTTCAATGTTGAGGTTGTTGTTGTTTTTCAATGTTGAGGTTGTTGTTGAATTTGTTGGTGTTTTTCAATGTTGAGGTTGTTGGTGTTTTTCAATGTTGAGGTTGCTGTTGAATTTGTTGGTGTTTTTCAATGTTGAGGTTGTTGTTCAATTTGTTGGTGTTTTTCAAAGTTGAGGCTGTTGTTGTTTTTCAATGTTGAGGTTGTTGCTGAGTTTGTTGGTGTTTTTCAATGTTGAGGTTGTTGTTGAATTTGTTGGTGTTTTTCAATGTTGAGGTTGTTGTTGAATTTGTTGGTGTTTTTCAATGTTGAGGTTGTTGTTGTTTTGAAATGTTGGGGTTGTTGTTGCATTTGTTGGTGTTTTCAATTTTGAGGATGTTGTTGTTTTTCAATGTTGAGGTTGTTGATGAATTTGTTGGTGTTTTTCCATGATGAGTTTGTTGTTGTTTTTCAAAGTTGAGGTTGTTGTTGAATTTGTTGGTGTTTTTCAATGTCGGGGTTGTTGTTGAATTTGTTGGTGTTTTTCAATGTTGAATTTTTTGTTGAATTTGTTGGTGTTTTTCAATGTTGAGGTTGTTGTTTTTCAATGTTGAGGTTGTTGTTGAATTTGTTGGCGTTTTTAAATGTTGAGGTTGTTGTTGAATTTGTTGGTGTTTTCAATGTTGAGGTTGTTGTTGAATTTGTTGGTGTTATTAAATGTTGAGGTTGTTGTTGAATTTGCTGGTGTTTTGCAAAGTTGAGGTTGTTGTTGTTTTTCAATGTTTAGGTTGTTGTTGAATTTGTTGGTGTTTTTCAATGTTGAGGTTGTTGTTGTTTTTCAATGTTGAGGTTGTTGTTGTATTTGTTGGTGTTTTTCAATGTTGAGGTTGTTGTTGAATTTGTTGGTGTTTTTCAATGTTGAGGTTGGTGTTGTTTTTCAATGTTGAGGTTGTTGTTGAATTTGTTGGTGTTTTTCAATTTCGAGGTTGTTGTTGAATTTGGTGGTGTTTTTCAATGTTGAAGTTTTTGTTGAATTTGTTGGTGTTTTTCAATGTTGAGGTTGTTGTTGTTTTTCAATGTTGAGGTTGTTGTTGAATTTGTTGGTGTTTTTCAACGTTGAGGTTGTTGTTGTTTTTCAATGCTGAGGTTGTTGTTGAATTTGTTGGTGTTTTTCAATGTTGAGGTTGTTGTTGAATTTGTTGGTGCTTTTCAATGTTGAGGTTATTGTTGTTTTTCAATGTTGAGGTTGTTGTTGAATTTGTTGGTGTTTTTCAATGTTGAGGTTGTTGTTGTTTTTCAATGTTGAGGGTGTTGTTGAATTTGTTGGTGTTTTTCAATGTTGAAGTAGTTGTTGAATTTGTTGTTGTTTTTCAATGTTGAGGTTGTTGTTGAATTTGTTTGTGTTTTTCAATGTTGAGGTTGTTGTTGTTTTTCAATGTTGAGGTTGTTGTTGAATTTGTTGGTGTTTTTCAATGTTGAGGTTGTTGTTGTTTTTTCAATGTTGAGGTTGTTGTTAAATTTGTTGGTGTTTTTCAATGTTGAGGTTGTTGTTGTTTTTCAATGTTGAGGTTGTTGTTGAATTTGTTGGTGTTTTTCAATGTTGAGGTTGTTGGTGTTTTTCAATGTTGAGGTTGCTGTTGAATTTGTTGGTGCTTTTCAATGTTGAGGTTGTTGTTCAATTTGTTGGTGTTTTTCAATGTTGAGGTTGTTGTTGTTTTTCAATGTTGAGGTTGTTGTTGAGTTTGTTGGTGTTTTTCAATGTTGAGGTTGTTGTTGAATTTGTTGGTGTTTTTCAATGTTGAGGTTGTTGTTGAATTTGTTGGTGTTTTTCAATGTTGAGGTTGTTTTTGTTTTGAAATGTTGGGGTTGTTGTTGAATTTGTTGGTGTTTTCAATTTTGAGGATGTTGTTGTTTTTCAATGTTGAGGTTGTTGATGAATTTGTTGGTGTTTTTCCATGATGAGTTTGTTGTTGTTTTTCAAAGTTGAGGTTGTTGTTGAATTTGTTGGTGTTTTTCAATGTCGGGGTTGTTGTTGAATTTGTTGGTGTTTTTCAATGTTGAATTTTTTGTTGAATTTGTTGGTGTTTTTCAATGTTGAGGTTGTTGTTTTTCAATGTTGAGGTTGTTGTTGAATTTGTTGGCGATTTTAAATGTTGAGGTTGTTGTTGAATTTGTTGGTGTTTTCAATGTTGAGGTTGTTGTTGAATTTGTTGGTGTTATTAAATGTTGAGGTTGTTGTTGAATTTGCTGGTGTTTTGCAAAGTTGAGGTTGTTGTTGCTTTTCAATGTTTAGGTTGTTGTTGAATTTGTTGGTGTTTTTCAATGTTGAGGTTGTTGTTGTTTTTCAATGTTGAGGTTGTTGTTGTATTTGTTGGTGTTTTTCAATGTTGAGGTTGTTGTTGAATTTGTTGGTGTTTTTCAATGTTGAGGTTGGTGTTGTTTTTCAATGTTGAGGTTGTTGTTGAATTTGTTGGTGTTTTTCAATTTCGAGGTTGTTGTTGAATTTGGTGGTGTTTTTCAATGTTGAAGTTTTTGTTGAATTTGTTGGTGTTTTTCAATGTTGAGGTTGTTGTTGTTTTTCAATGTTGAGGTTGTTGTTGAATTTGTTGGTGTTTTTCAACGTTGAGGTTGTTGTTGTTTTTCAATGCTGAGGTTGTTGTTGAATTTGTTGGTGTTTTTCAATGTTGAGTTTGTTGTTGAATTTGTTGGTGTTTTTCAATGTTTAGGTTGTTGTTGTTTTTCAATGTTGAGGTTGTTGTTGAATTTGTTGGTGTTTTTCAATGTTGGAGTGGTTGTTTAATTTGTTGGTGTTTTTCAATGTTGAGGTTGTTGTTGTTTTTCAATGTTGAGGTTGTTGTTGAATTTGTTGGTGTTTTTCAATGTTGAGGTTGGTGTTGAATTTGTTGGTGTTTCTCAATGTTGAGGTTGTTGTTGTTTTTCAATGTTGAGGTTGTTGTTGAATTTGTTGGTGTTTTTCAATGTTGAGGTTGTTGTTGAATTTGTTGGTGTTTTTCAATGTTGAGGTTGTTGTTGTTTTTCAATGTTGAGGTTGTTGTTGAATGTGTTGGTGTTTTTCAATGTTGAGGTTGTTGTTGTTTTTAAATGTTGAGGTTGTTGTTGAATTTGTAGGTGTTTTTTCAATTTTAAGGTTGTTGGTGTTTTTCAATGTTGAGGTTGCTGTTGAATTTGTTGGTGTTTTTCAATGTTGAGGTTGTTGTTGTTTTTCAATGTTGAAGTTGTTGTTGAATTTGTTGGTGTTTTTCAATTTCGAGGTTGTTGAATTTGGTGGTGTTTTTCAATGTTGAAGTTTTTGTTGAATTTGTTGGTGTTTTTCAATGTTGAGGTTGTTGTTGTTTTTCAATGTTGAGGTTGTTGTTGAATTTGTTGGTGTTTTTCAACGTTGAGGTTGTTGTTGTTTTTCAATGCTGAGGTTGTTGTTGAATTTGTTGGTGTTTTTCAATGTTGAGGTTGTTGTTGAATTTGATGGTGCTTTTCAATGTTGAGGTTATTGTTGTTTTTCAATGTTGAGGGTGTTGTTGAATTTGTTGGTGTTTTTCAATTGTTGAAGTTGTTGTTGAATTTGTTGTTCTTTTTCAATGTTGAGGTTGTTGTTGAATTTGTTGGTGTTTTTCAATGTGAGTTTGTTGTTGTTTTTCAATGTTGAGGTGTTGTTGAATTTGTTGGTGTTTTTCAATGTTGAGGTTGTTGTTGTTTTTCAATGTTGAGGTTGTTGTTAAATTTGTTAGTGTTTTTCAATGTTGAGGTTGTTGTTGTTTTTCAATGTTGAGGTTGTTGTTGAATTTGTTGGTGTTTTTCAATGTTGAGGTTGTGGTGTTTTTCAATGTTGAGGTTGCTGTTGAATTTGTTGGTGTTTTTCAATGTTGAGGTTGTTGTTCAATTTGTTGGTGTTTTTCAAAGTTGAGGCTGTTGTTGTTTTTCAATGTTGAGGTTGTTGCTGAGTTTGTTGGTGTTTTTCAATGTTGAGGTTGTTGTTGAATTTGTTGGTGTTTTTCAATGTTGAGGTTGTTGTTGAATTTGTTGGTGTTTTTCAATGTTGAGGTTGTTGTTGTTTTGAAATGTTGGGGTTGTTGTTGCATTTGTTGGTGTTTTCAATTTTGAGGATGTTGTTGTTTTTCAATGTTGAGGTTGTTGATGAATTTGTTGGTGTTTTTCCATGATGAGTTTTGTTGTTGTTTTTTCAAAGTTGAGGTTGTTGTTGAATTTGTTGGTGTTTTTCAATGTCGGGGTTGTTGTTGAATTTGTTGGTGTTTTTCAATGTTGAATTTTTTGTTGAATTTGTTGGTGTTTTTCAATGTTGAGGTTGTTGTTTTTCAATGTTGAGGTTGTTGTTGAATTTGTTGGCGTTTTTAAATGTTGAGGTTGTTGTTGAATTTGTTGGTGTTTCAATGTTGAGGTTGTTGTTGAATTTGTTGGTGTTATTAAATGTTGAGGTTGTTGTTGAATTTGCTGGTGTTTTGCAAAGTTGAGGTTGTTGTTGGTTTTCAATGTTTAGGTTGTTGTTGAATTTGTTGGTGTTTTTCAATGTTGAGGTTGTTGTTGTTTTTCAATGTTGAGGTTGTTGTTGTATTTGTTGGTGTTTTTCAATGTTGAGGTTGTTGTTGAATTTGTTGGTGTTTTTCAATGTTGAGGTTGGTGTTGTTTTTCAATGTTGAGGTTGTTGTTGAATTTGTTGGTGTTTTTCAATTTCGAGGTTGTTGTTGAATTTGGTGGTGTTTTTCAATGTTGAAGTTTTTGTTGAATTTGTTGGTGTTTTTCAATGTTGAGGTTGTTGTTGTTTTTCAATGTTGAGGTTGTTGTTGAATTTGTTGGTGTTTTTCAACGTTGAGGTTGTTGTTGTTTTTCAATGCTGAGGTTGTTGTTGAATTTGTTGGTGTTTTTCAATGTTGAGGTTGTTGTTGAATTTGTTGGTGCTTTTCAATGTTGAGGTTATTGTTGTTTTTCAATGTTGAGGTTGTTGTTGAATTTGTTGGTGTTTTCAATGTTGAGGTTGTTGTTGTTTTTCAATGTTGAGGGTGTTGTTGAATTTGTTGGTGTTTTTCAATGTTGAAGTAGTTGTGAATTTGTTGTTGTTTTTTCAATGTTGAGGTTGTTGTTGAATTTGTTTGTGTTTTTCAATGTTGAGGTTGTTGTTGTTTTTCAATGTTGAGGTTGTTGTTGAATTTGTTGGTGTTTTTCAATGTTGAGGTTGTGTTGTTTTTTTCAATGTTGAGGTTGTTGTTAAATTTGTTGGTGTTTTTCAATGTTGAGGTTGTTGTTGTTTTTCAATGTTGAGGTTGTTGTTGAATTTGTTGGTGTTTTTCAATGTTGAGGTTGTTGGTGTTTTTCAATGTTGAGGTTGCTGTTGAATTTGTTGGTGCTTTTCAATGTTGAGGTTGTTGTTCAATTTGTTGGTGTTTTTCAATGTTGAGGTTGTTGTTGTTTTTCAATGTTGAGGTTGTTGTTGAGTTTGTTGGTGTTTTTCAATGTTGAGGTTGTTGTTGAATTTGTTGGTGTTTTTCAATGTTGAGGTTGTTGTTGAATTTGTTGGTGTTTTTCAATGTTGAGGTTGTTTTTGTTTTGAAATGTTGGGGTTGTTGTTGAATTTGTTGGTGTTTTCAATTTTGAGGATGTTGTTGTTTTTCAATGTTGAGGTTGTTGATGAATTTGTGGTGTTTTTCCATGATGAGTTTGTTGTTGTTTTTCAAAGTTGAGGTTGTTGTTGAATTTGTTGGTGTTTTTCAATGTCGGGGTTGTTGTTGAATTTGTTGGTGTTTTTCAATGTTGAATTTTTTGTTGAATTTGTTGGTGTTTTTCAATGTTGAGGTTGTTGTTTTTCAATGTTGAGGTTGTTGTTGAATTTGTTGGCGATTTTAAATGTTGAGGTTGTTGTTGAATTTGTTGGTGTTTTCAATGTTGAGGTTGTTGTTGAATTTGTTGGTGTTATTAAATGTTGAGGTTGTTGTTGAATTTGCTGGTGTTTTGCAAAGTTGAGGTTGTTGTTGTTTTTCAATGTTTAGGTTGTTGTTGAATTTGTTGGTGTTTTTCAATGTTGAGGTTGTTGTTGTTTTTAAATGTTGAGGTTGTTGTTGAATTTGTAGGTGTTTTTTCAATTTTAAGGTTGTTGGTGTTTTTCAATGTTGAGGTTGCTGTTGAATTTGTTGGTGTTTTTCAATGTTGAGGTTGTTGTTGTTTTTCAATGTTGAAGTTGTTGTTGAATTTGTTGGTGTTTTTCAATTTCGAGGTTGTTGAATTTGGTGGTGTTTTTCAATGTTGAAGTTTTTGTTGAATTTGTTGGTGTTTTTCAATGTTGAGGTTGTTGTTGTTTTTCAATGTTGAGGTTGTTGTTGAATTTGTTGGTGTTTTTCAACGTTGAGGTTGTTGTTGTTTTTCAATGCTGAGGTTGTTGTTGAATTTGTTGGTGTTTTTCAATGTTGAGGTTGTTGTTGAATTTGATGGTGCTTTTCAAAATTGAGGTTATTGTTGTTTTTCAATGTTGAGGGTGTTGTTGAATTTGTTGGTGTTTTTCAATGTTGAAGTTGTTGTTGAATTTGTTGTTGTTTTTCAATGTTGAGGTTGTTGTTGAATTTGTTGGTGTTTTTCAATGTTGAGTTTGTTGTTGTTTTTCAATGTTGAGGTTGTTGTTGAATTTGTTGGTGTTTTTCAATGTTGAGGTTGTTGTTGTTTTTCAATGTTGAGGTTGTTGTTAAATTTGTTAGTGTTTTTCAATGTTGAGGTTGTTGTTGTTTTTCAATGTTGAGGTTGTTGTTGAATTTGTTGGTGTTTTTCAATGTTGAGGTTGTTGGTGTTTTTCAATGTTGAGGTTGCTGTTGAATTTGTTGGTGTTTTTCAATGTTGAGGTTGTTGTTCAATTTGTTGGTGTTTTTCAAAGTTGAGGCCGTTGTTGTTTTTCAATGTTGAGGTTGTTGCTGAGTTTGTTGGTGTTTTTCAATGTTGAGGTTGTTGTTGAATTTGTTGGTGTTTTTCAATGTTGAGGTTGTTGTTGAATTTGTTGGTGTTTTTCAATGTTGAGGTTGTTGTTGTTTTGAAATGTTGGGGTTGTTGTTGAATTTGTTGGTGTTTTCAATTTTGAGGATGTTGTTGTTTTTCAATGTTGAGGTTGTTGATGAATTTGTTGGTGTTTTTCCATGATGAGTTTGTTGTTGTTTTTCAAAGTTGAGGTTGTTGTTGAATTTGTTGGTGTTTTTCAATGTCGGGGTTGTTGTTGAATTTGTTGGTGTTTTTCAATGTTGAATTTTTTGTTGAATTTGTTGGTGTTTTTCAATGTTGAGGTTGTTGTTTTTCAATGTTGAGGTTGTTGTTGAATTTGTTGGCGTTTTTAAATGTTGAGGTTGTTGTTGAATTTGTTGGTGTTTTCAATGTTGAGGTTGTTGTTGAATTTGTTGGTGTTATTAAATGTTGAGGTTGTTGTTGAATTTGCTGGTGTTTTGCAAAGTTGAGGTTGTTGTTGTTTTTCAATGTTTAGGTTGTTGTTGAATTTGTTGGTGTTTTTCAATGTTGAGGTTGTTGTTGTTTTTCAATGTTGAGGTTGTTGTTGTATTTGTTGGTGTTTTTCAATGTTGAGGTTGTTGTTGAATTTGTTGGTGTTTTTCAATGTTGAGGTTGGTGTTGTTTTTCAATGTTGAGGTTGTTGTTGAATTTGTTGGTGTTTTTCAATTTCGAGGTTGTTGTTGAATTTGGTGGTGTTTTTCAATGTTGAAGTTTTTGTTGAATTTGTTGGTGTTTTTCAATGTTGAGGTTGTTGTTGTTTTTCAATGTTGAGGTTGTTGTTGAATTTGTTGGTGTTTTTCAACGTTGAGGTTGTTGTTGTTTTTCAATGCTGAGGTTGTTGTTGAATTTGTTGGTGTTTTTCAATGTTGAGGTTGTTGTTGAATTTGTTGGTGTTTTTCAATGTTGAGGTTGTTGTTGTTTTTCAATGTTGAGGTTGTTGTTGAATTTGTTGGTGTTTTTCAATGTTGAGGTTGTTGTTGAATTTGTTGGTGTTTTTCAATGTTGAGGTTGTTGTTGTTTTTCAATGTTGAGGTTATTGTTGAATTTGTTGGTGTTTTTCAATGTTGAGGTTGTTGGTGTTTTTCAATGTTGAGGTTGTTGTTGAATTTGTTGGTGTTTTTCAATGTTGAGGTTGTTGTTGTTTTTCAATGTTGGGGTTGTTGTTGAATTTGTTGGTGTTTTTCAATGTCGAGGTTGTTGTTGAATTTGTTGGTGTTTTTCAATGTTGAAGTTGTTGTTGAATTTGTTGGTGTTTTTCAATGTTGAGGTTGTTGTTGTTCTTCAATGTTGAGGTTGTTGTTGAATTTGTTGGTGTTTTTCCATGTTGAGATTGTTGTTGTTTTTCAATGTTGAGGTTGTTGTTAAATTTGTTGGTGTTTTTAAATGTTGAGGTTGTTTTTGAATTTGCTGGTGTTTTGCAATGTTGAGGTTGTTGTTGTTTTTCAATGATGAGGTTGTTGTTGAATTTGTTGGTGTTTTTCAATGTTGAGGTTCTTGTTGTTTTTCAATGTTGAGGTTGTTGTTGTATTTGTTGGTGTTTTTCAATTTCGAGGTTGTTGTTGAATTTGTTGGTGTTTTCAATGTTGAAGTTGTTGTTGAATTTGTTGGTGTTTTTCAATGTTGAGGTTGTTGTTGTTTTTCAATGTTGAGGTTGTTGTTGAACTTGTTGGTGATTTTCAATGTTGAGGTTGTTGTTGTTTGTCAATGCTGAGGTTGTTGTTGAATTTGTTGGTGTTTTTCAATGTTGAGGTTGTTGTTGAATTTGTTGGTGTTTTTTAATGTTGAGGTTGTTGTTGTTTTTCAATGTTTAGGTTGTTATTGAATTTGTTGGTGTTTTTCAATGTTGAGGTTGTTGTTGAATTTGTTGGTGTTTTTCAATTTTGAGGCTGTTGTTGTTTTTCAATGTTGAGGTTGCTGTTGAATTTGTTGGTGTTTTTCAATGTTGAGTTTGTTGTTGTTTTTCAATGTTGAGGTTGTTGTTGAATTTGTTGGTGTTTTTCAATGTTGAGGTTGTGTTGATTTTCAATGTTGAGGTTCTTGTTGAATTTGTTGGTGTTTTTCAATGTTGCGGTTGTTGTTGTTTTTCAATGTTGAGGTTGTTGTTGAATTTGTTGGTGTTTTTCAATGTTGAAGTTGTTGTTGTTTTTCAATGTTGAGGTTGTTGTTGAATTTGTTGGTGTTTTTCAATGTTGAGTTTGTTGTTGAATTTGTTGGTGTTTTTCAATGTTGAGGTTGTTGTTGAATTTGTTGGTGTTTTTCAATGTTGAGGTTGTTGTTGAATTTGTTGGTCTTTTTCAATGTTGAGGTTGTTGCTGTTTTTCAATGTTGAGGTTGTTCTTGAATTTGTTGGTGTTTTTCAATGTTGAGATTGTTGTTGTTTTTCAATGTTGAGGTTGTTGTTGAATTTGTTGATGTTTTTAAATGTTGAGGTTTTAGTTGAATTTGTTGGTGTTTTTCAATGTTGAGGTTGTTGTTGTTTTTCAATGTTGAGGTTGTTGTTGAATTTGTTGGTGCTTTTCAATGTTGAGGTTGTTGTTGTTTTTCAATGTTGAGGTTGTTGTTGAATTTGTTGGTGTTTTTCAATATCGAGGTTGTTGTTGAATTTGTTGGTGTTTTTCAATGATGAAGTTCTTGTTGAATTTGTTCGTGTTTTTCAATGTTGAGGTTGTTGTTTTTCAATGTTGAGGTTGTTGTTGAATTTGTTGGTGTTTCTCAATGTTGAGGTTGTTGTTGTTTTTCAATGCTGAGGTTGTTGTTGAATTTGTTGGTGTTTTTCATTGTTGAGGTTGTTGTTGAATTTGTTGGTGTTTTTCAATGTTGAGGTTGCTGTCGTTTTTCAATTTTGAGGTTGTTGTTGAATTTGTTGGTGTTTTTCAAAGTTGAGGTTGTTGTTGTTTTTCAATGTTGAGGTTGTTGTTGAATTTGTTGGTGTTTTTCAATGTTGAGGTTGTTGTTGAATTTGTTCGTGTTTTTCAATGTTGAGGTTGTTGTTGTTTTTCAATGTTGAGGTTATTGTTGAATTTGTTGGTGTTTTTCAATGTTGGGGTTGTTGTTGTTTTTCAATGTTGAGGTTGTTGTTGAATTTGTTGGTGTTTTTCAATGTTGAGTTTGTTGTTGTTTTTCAATGTTGAGGTTGTTGTTGAATTTGTTGGTGTTTTTCAATGTTGAGGTTGTTGTTGTTTT
Organism: Isurus oxyrinchus; assembly: GCA_026770705.1. Lineage (NCBI taxonomy): Eukaryota > Metazoa > Chordata > Chondrichthyes > Lamniformes > Lamnidae > Isurus > Isurus oxyrinchus. Next base: position 872,247 of record JANJGN010000172.1, read on the forward strand.
TCAATGTTGAGGTTGTTGTTGAATTTGTTGGTGTTTTTCAATGTTGAGGTTGTTGTTGTTTTTCAATGTTGAGGTTGTTGTTGAATTTGTTGGTGTTTTTCAATGTTGAGGTTGTTGTTGAATTTGTTGGTGTTTTTCAATGTTGAGGTTGTTGTTGTTTTTCAATGTTGAGGTTGTTGTTGAATTTGTTGGTGTTTTTCAATGTTGAGGTTGCTGTTGAATTTGTTGGTGTTTTTCAATGTTAGGGTTGTTGTTGTTTTTCAATGTTGAGGTTATTGTTGAATTTGTTGGTGTTTTTCAATGTTGAGGTTGTTGTTGAATTTGTTGGTGTTTTTCAATGTTGAGGTTGTTGTTGTTTTTCAATGTTGAGGTTGTTGAATTTGTTGGTGTTTTTCAATCTTGAGTTTGTTGTTGAATTTGTTGGTGTTTATCAATGTTCAGGTTGTTGTTGAATTTGTTGGTGTTTTTCAATGTTGAGGTTGTTGTTGTTTTTCAATGTTGAGGTTGTTGTTGTATTTGTTGGTGTTTTTCAATTTCGAGGTTGTTGTTGAATTTGTTGTTGTTTTTCAATGTTGAAGTTGTTGTTGAATTTGTTGGTGTTTTTCAATGTTGAGGTTGTTGTTGTTTTTCAATGTTGAGGTTGTTGTTGAATTTGTTGGTGATTTTCAATGTTGAGGTTGTTGTTGTTTGTCAATGCTGAGGTTGTTGTTGAATTTGTTGGTGTTTTTCAATGTTGAGGTTGTTGTTGAATTTGTTGGTGTTTTTTAATGTTGAGGTTGTTGTTCTTTTTCAATGTTGAGGTTGTTATAGAATTTGTTGGTGTTTTTCAATGTTGAGGTTGTTGTTGAATTTGTTGGTGTTTTTCAATGTTGAGGCTGTTGTTGTTTTTCAATGTTGAGGTTGCTGTTGAATTTGTTGGTGTTTTTCAATGTTGAGTTTGTTGGTGTTTTTCAATGTTGAGGTTGTTGTTGAATTTGTTGGTGTTTTTCAATGTTGAGGTTGTGTTGATTTTCAATGTTGAGGTTGTTGTTGAATTTGTTGGTGTTTTTCAATGTTGCGGTTGTTGTTGTTTTTCAATGTTGAGGTTGTTGTTGAATTTGTTGGTGTTTTTCAATGTTGAAGTTGTTGTTGTTTTTCAATGTTGAGGTTGTTGTTGAATTTGTTGGTGTTTTACAATGTTGAGTTTGTTGTTGAATTTGTTGGTGTTTTTCAATGTTGAGGTTGTTGTTGAATTTGTTGGTGTTTTTCAATGTTGAGGTTGTTGTTGAATTTGTTGGTCTTTTTCAATGTTGAGGTTGTTGCTGTTTTTCAATGTTGAGGTTGTTCTTGAATTTGTTGGTGTTTTTCAATGTTGAGATTGTTGTTGTTTTTCAATGTTGAGGTTGTTGTTGAATTTGTTGGTGTTTTTAAATGTTGAGGTTGTAGTTGAATTTGTTCGTGTTTTTCAATGTTGAGGTTGTTGTTGTTTTTCAATGTTGAGGTTGTTGTTGAATTTGTTGGTGTTTTTCAATGTTGAGGTTGTTGTTGTTTTTCAATGTTGAGGTTGTTGTTGAATTTGTTGGTGTTTTTCAATATCGAGGTTGTTGTTGAATTTGTTGGTGTTTTTCAATGATGAAGTTGTTGTTGAATTTGTTGGTGTTTTTCAATGTTGAGGTTGTTGTTTTTCAATGTTGAGGTTGTTGTTGAGTTTGTTGGTGTTTCTCAATGTTGAGGTTGTTGTTGTTTTTCAATGCTGAGGTTGTTGTTGAATTTGTTGGTGTTTTTCATTGTTGAGGTTGTTGTTGAATTTGTTGGTGTTTTTCAATGTTGAGGTTGCTGTCGTTTTTCAATGTTGAGGTTGTTGTTGAATTTGTTGGTGTTTTTCAAAGTTGAGGTTGTTGTTGTTTTTCAATGTTGAGGTTGTTTTTGAATTTGTTGGTGTTTTTCAATGTTGAGGTTGTTGTTGAATTTGTTGGTGTTTTTCAATGTTGAGGTTGTTGTTGTTTTTCAATGTTGAGGTTGTTGTTGAATTTGTTGGTGTTTTTCAATGTTGAGGTTGTTGTTGAATTTGTTGGTGTTTTTCAATGTTGTGGTTGTTGTTGTTTTTCAATGTTGAGTTTGTTGTTGAATTTGTAGGTGTTTTTCAATGTTTAGGTTGTTGTTGTTTTTCAATGTTGAGGTTGTTGTTGAATTTGTTGGTGTTTTTCAATGTTGGGGTCGTTGTTTAATTTGTTGGTGTTTTTCAATGTTGGGGTTGTTGTTGTTTTTCAATGTTGAGGTTGTTGTTGAATTTGTTGGTGTTTTTCAATGTTGAGGTTGGTGTTGTTTTTCAATGTTGAGGTTGTTGTTGAATTTGTTGGTGTTTCTCAATGTTGAGGTTGTTGTTGTTTTTCAATGTTGAGGTTGTTGTTGAATTTGTTGGTGTTTTTCAATGTTGAGGTTGTTGTTGAATTTGTTGGTGTTTTTCAATGTTGAGGTTGTTGTTGTTTTTCAATGTTGAGGTTGTTGTTGAATGTGTTGGTGTTTTTCAATGTTGAGGTTGTTGTTGTTTTTAAATGTTGAGGTTGTTGTTGAATTTGTAGGTGTTTTTTCAATTTTGAGGTTGTTGGTGTTTTTCAATGTTGAGGTTGCTGTTGAATTTGTTGGTGTTTTTCAATGTTGAGGTTGTTGTTGTTTTTCAATGTTGAAGTTGTTGTTGAATTTGTTGGTGTTTTTCAATGTTGAGGTTGTTGTTGAATTTGGTGGTGTTTTTCAATGTTGAAGTTTTTGTTGAATTTGTTGGTGTTTTTCAATGTTGAGGTTGTTGTTGTTTTTCAATGTTGAGGTTGTTGTTGAATTTGTTGGTGTTTTTCAACGTTGAGGTTGTTGTTGTTTTTCAATGCTGAGGTTGTTGTTGAATTTGTTGTTGTTTTTCAATGTTGAGGTTGTTGTTGAATTTGTTGGTGCTTTTCAATGTTGAGGTTATTGTTGTTTTTCAATGTTGAGGTTGTTGTTGAATTTGTTGGTGTTTTTCAATGTTGAGGTTGTTGTTGTTTTTCAATGTTGAGGGTGTTGTTGAATTTGTTGGTGTTTTTCAATGTTGAAGTTGTTGTTGAATTTGTTGTTGTTTTTCAATGTTGAGGTTGTTGTTGAATTTGTTGGTGTTTTTCAATGTTCAGTTTGTTGTTGTTTTTCAATGTTGAGGTTGTTGTTGAATTTGTTGGTGTTTTTCAATGTTGAGGTTGTTGTTGAATTTGTTGGTGTTTTTCAATGTTGAGTTTGTTGTTGTTTTTCAATGTCGAGGTTGTTGTTGAATTTGTTGGTGTTTTTCAATGTTGAAGTTGTTGTTGAATTTGTTGGTGTTTTTCAATGTTGAGGTTGTTGTTGTTCTTCAATGTTGAGGTTGTTGTTGAATTTGTTGGTGTTTTTCCATCTTGAGATGGTTGTTGTTTTTCAATGTTGAGGTTGTTGTTAAATTTGTTGGTGTTTTTAAATGTTGAGGTTGTTTTTGAATTTGCTGGTGTTTTGCAATGTTGAGGTTGTTGTTGTTTTTCAATGATGAGGTTGTTGTTGAATTTGTTGGTGTTTTTCAATGTTGAGGTTCTTGTTGTTTTTCAATGTTGAGGTTGTTGTTGTATTTGTTGGTGTTTTTCAATTTCGAGGTTGTTGTTGAATTTGTTGGTGCTTTTCAATGTTGAGGTTATTGCTGTTTTTCAATGTTGAGGTTGTTGTTGAATTTGTTGGTGTTTTTCAATGTTGAGGTTGTTGTTGTTTTTCAATGTTGAGGGTGTTGTTGAATTTGTTGGTGTTTTTCAATGTTGAAGTTGTTGTTGAATTTGTTGTTGTTTTTCAATGTTGAGGTTGTTGTTGAATTTGTTGGTGTTTTTCAATGTTGAGTTTGTTGTTGTTTTTCAATGTTGAGGTTGTTGTTGAATTTGTTGGTGTTTTTAAATGTTGAGGTTGTTGTTGAATTTGTTGGTGTTTTTCAATGTTGAGTTTGTTGTTGTTTTTCAATGTCGAGGTTGTTGTTGAATTTGTTGGTGTTTTTCAATGTTGAAGTTGTTGTTGAATTTGTTGGTGTTTTTCAATGTTGAGGTTGTTGTTGTTCTTCAATGTTGAGGTTGTTGTTGAATTTGTTGGTGTTTTTCCATGTTGAGATTGTTGTTGTTTTTCAATGTTGAGGTTGTTGTTAAATTTGTTGGTGTTTTTAAATGTTGAGGTTGTTTTTGAATTTGCTGGAGTTTTGCAATGTTGAGGTTGTTGTTGTTATTCAATGATGCGGTTGTTGTTGAATTTGTTGGTGTTTTTCAATGTTGAGGTTCTTGTTGTTTTTCAATGTTGAGGTTGTTGTTGTATTTGTTGGTGTTTTTCAATTTCGAGGTTGTTGTTGAATTTGTTGTTGTATTTCAATGTTGAAGTTGTTGTTGAATTTGTTGGTGTTTTTCAATGTTGAGGTTGTTGTTGTTTTTCAATGTTGAGGTTGTTGTTGAATTTGTTGGTGATTTTCAATGTTGAGGTTGTTGTTGTTTGTCAATGCTGAGGTTGTTGTTGAATTTGTTGGTGTTTTTCAATGTTGAGGTTGTTGTTGAATTTGTTGGTGTTTTTTAATGTTGAGGTTGTTGTTGTTTTTCAATGTTGAGGTTGTTATAGAATTTGTTGGTGTTTTTCAATGTTGAGGTTGTTGTTGAATTTGTTGGTGTTTTTCAATGTTGAGGCTGTTGTTGTTTTTCAATGTTGAGGTTGCTGTTGAATTTGTTGGTGTTTTTCAATGTTGAGTTTGTTGTTGTTTTTCAATGTTGAGGTTGTTGTTGAATTTGTTGGTGTTTTTCAATGTTGAGGTTGTGTTGATTTTCAATGTTGAGGTTGTTGTTGAATTTGTTGGTGTTTTTCAATGTTGCGGTTGTTGTTGTTTTTCAATGTTGAGGTTGTTGTTGAATTTGTTGGTGTTTTTCAATGTTGAAGTTGTTGTTGTTTTTCAATGTTGAGGTTGTTGTTGAATTTGTTGGTGTTTTACAATGTTGAGTTTGTTGTTGAATTTGTTGGTGTTTTTCAATGTTGAGGTTGTTGTTGAATTTGTTGGTGTTTTTCAATGTTGAGGTTGTTGTTGAATTTGTTGGTCTTTTTCAATGTTGAGGTTGTTGCTGTTTTTCAATGTTGAGGTTGTTCTTGAATTTGTTGGTGTTTTTCAATGTTGAGATTGTTGTTGTTTTTCAATGTTGAGGTTGTTGTTGAATTTGTTGGTGTTTTTAAATGTTGAGGTTGTAGTTGAATTTGTTCGTGTTTTTCAATGTTGAGGTTGTTGTTGTTTTTCAATGTTGAGGTTGTTGTTGAATTTGTTGGTGTTTTTCAATGTTGAGGTTGTTGTTGTTTTTCAATGTTGAGGTTGTTGTTGAATTTGTTGGTGTTTTTCAATATCGAGGTTGTTGTTGAATTTGTTGGTGTTTTTCAATGATGAAGTTTTTGTTGAATTTGTTGGTGTTTTTCAATGTTGAGGTTGTTGTTTTTCAATGTTGAGGTTGTTGTTGAGTTTGTTGGTGTTTCTCAATGTTGAGGTTGTTGTTGTTTTTCAATGCTGAGGTTGTTGTTGAATTTGTTGGTGTTTTTCATTGTTGAGGTTGTTGTTGAATTTGTTGGTGTTTTTCAATGTTGAGGTTGCTGTCGTTTTTCAATGTTGAGGTTGTTGTTGAATTTGTTGGTGTTTTTCAAAGTTGAGGTTGTTGTTGTTTTTCAATGTTGAGGTTGTTTTTGAATTTGTTGGTGTTTTTCAATGTTGAGGTTGTTGTTGAATTTGTTGGTGTTTTTCAATGTTGAGGTTGTTGTTGTTTTTCAATGTTGAGGTTATTGTTGAATTTGTTGGTGTTTTTCAATGTTGAGGTTGTTGTTGTTTTTCAATGTTGATGTTGTTGTTGAATTTGTTGGTGTTTTTCAATGTTGAGTTTGTTGTTGTTTTTCAATGTTGAGGTTGTTGTTGAATTTGTTGGTGTTTTTCAATGTTGAGGTTGTTGTTGTTTTTCAATGTTGAGGTTGTTGTTGAATTTGTTGGTGTTTTTCAATGTTGAGGTTGTTGTTGTTTTTCAATGTTGAGGTTGTTGTTGAATTTGTTGGTGTTTTTCAATGTTGAGGTTGTTGTTGAATTTGTTGGTGTTTTTCAATGTTGAGGTTGTTGTTGTTTTTCAATGTTGGGGTTGTTGTTGAGCTTGTTGGTGTTTTCAATGTTGAGGTTGTTGTTGAATTTGTTGGTGTTTTTCAATGTTGAGGTTGTTCATGAATGTGTTGGTGTTTTTCAATGTTGAGGTTGTTGTTGTTTTTAAATGTTGAGGTTGTTGTTGAATTTGAAGGTGTTTTTTCAATTTTGAGGTTGTTGGTGTTTTTCAATGTTGAGGTTGCTGTTGAATTTGTTGCTGTTTTTCAATGTTGAGGTTGTTGTTTTTTTTCAATGTTGAAGTTGTTGTTGAATTTGTTGGTGTTTTTCAATTTCGAGGTTGTTGTTGAATTTGGTGGTGTTTTTCAATGTTAAAGTTTTTGTTGAATTTGTTGGTGTTTTTCAATGTTGAGGTTGTTGTTGTTTTTCAATGTTGAGGTTGTTGTTGAATTTGTTGGTGTTTTTCAACGTTGAGGTTGTTGTTGTTTTTCAATGCTGAGGTTGTTGTTGAATTTGTTGGTGTTTTTCAATGTTGAGGTTGTTGTTGAATTTGTTGGTGCTTTTCAATGTTGAGGTTATTGTTGTTTTTCAATGTTGAGGTTGTTGTTGAATTTGTTGGTGTTTTTCAATGTTGAGGTTGTTGTTGTTTTTCAATGTTGAGGGTGTTGTTGAATTTGTTGGTGTTTTTCAATGTTGAAGTAGTTGTTGAATTTGTTGTTGTTTTTCAATGTTGAGGTTGTTGTTGAATTTGTTTGTGTTTTTCAATGTTGAGGTTGTTGTTTTTTTTCAATGTTGAGGTTGTTGTTAAATTTGTTGGTGTTTTTCAATGTTGAGGTTGTTGTTGTTTTTCAATGTTGAGGTTGTTGTTGAATTTGTTGGTGTTTTTCAATGTTGAGGTTGTTGGTGTTTTTCAATGTTGAGGTTGCTGTTGAATTTGTTGGTGTTTTTCAATGTTGAGGTTGTTGTTCAATTTGTTGGTGTTTTTCAATGTTGAGGTTGTTGTTGTTTTTCAATGTTGAGGTTGTTGTTGAGTTTGTTGGTGTTTTTCAATGTTGAGGTTGTTGTTGAATTTGTTGGTGTTTTTCAATGTTGAGGTTGTTGTTGAATTTGTTGGTGTTTTTCAATGTTGAGGTTGTTTTTGTTTTGAAATGTTGGGGTTGTTGTTGAATTTGTTGGTGTTTTCAATTTTGAGGATGTTGTTGTTTTTCAATGTTGAGGTTGTTGATGAATTTGTTGGTGTTTTTCCATAATGAGTTTGTTGTTGTTTTTCAAAGTTGAGGTTGTTGTTGAATTTGTTGGTGTTTTTCAATGTCGGGGTTGTTGTTGAATTTGTTGGTGTTTTTCAATGTTGAATTTTTTGTTGAATTTGTTGGTGTTTTTCAATGTTGAGGTTGTTGTTTTTCAATGTTGAGGTTGTTGTTGAATTTGTTGGCGATTTTAAATGTTGAGGTTGTTGTTGAATTTGTTGGTGTTTTCAATGTTGAGGTTGTTGTTGAATTTGTTGGTGTTATTAAATGTTGAGGTTGTTGTTGAATTTGCTGGTGTTTTGCAAAGTTGAGGTTGTTGTTGTTTTTCAATGTTTAGGTTGTTGTTGAATTTGTTGGTGTTTTTCAATGTTGAGGTTGTTGTTGTTTTTCAATGTTGATGTTGTTGTTGTATTTGTTGGTGTTTTTCAATTTCGAGGTTGTTGTTGAATTTGTTGGTGTTTTTCAATGTTGAGGTTGGTGTTGTTTTTCAATGTTGAGGTTGTTGTTGAATTTGTTGGTGTTTCTCAATGTTGAGGTTGTTGTTGTTTTTCAATGTTGAGGTTGTTGTTGAATTTGTTGGTGTTTTTCAATGTTGAGGTTGTTGTTGAATTTGTTGGTGTTTTTCAATGTTGTGGTTGTTGTTGTTTTTCAATGTTGAGTTTGTTGTTGAATTTGTTGGTGTTTTTCAATGTTTAGGTTGTTGTTGTTTTTCAATGTTGAGGTTGTTGTTGAATTTGTTGGTGTTTTTCAATGTTGGAGTGGTTGTTTAATTTGTTGGTGTTTTTCAATGTTGAGGTTGTTGTTGTTTTTCAATGTTGAGGTTGTTGTTGAATTTGTTGGTGTTTTTCAATGTTGAGGTTGGTGTTGAATTTGTTGGTGTTTCTCAATGTTGAGGTTGTTGTTGTTTTTCAATGTTGAGGTTGTTGTTGAATTTGTTGGTGTTTTTCAATGTTGAGGTTGTTGTTGAATTTGTTGGTGTTTTTCAATGTTGAGGTTGTTGTTGTTTTTCAATGTTGAGGTTGTTGTTGAATGTGTTGGTGTTTTTCAATGTTGAGGTTGTTGTTGTTTTTAAATGTTGAGGTTGTTGTTGAATTTGTAGGTGTTTTTTCAATTTTAAGGTTGTTGGTGTTTTTCAATGTTGAGGTTGCTGTTGAATTTGTTGGTGTTTTTCAATGTTGAGGTTGTTGTTGTTTTTCAATGTTGAAGTTGTTGTTGAATTTGTTGGTGTTTTTCAATTTCGAGGTTGTTGAATTTGGTGGTGTTTTTTAATGTTGAAGTTTTTGTTGAATTTGTTGGTGTTTTTCAATGTTGAGGTTGTTGTTGTTTTTCAATGTTGAGGTTGTTGTTGAATTTGTTGGTGTTTTTCAACGTTGAGGTTGTTGTTGTTTTTCAATGCTGAGGTTGTTGTTGAATTTGTTGGTGTTTTTCAATGTTGAGGTTGTTGTTGAATTTGATGGTGCTTTTCAATGTTGAGGTTATTGTTGTTTTTCAATGTTGAGGGTGTTGTTGAATTTGTTGGTGTTTTTCAATGTTGAAGTAGTTGTTGAATTTGTTGTTGTTTTTCAATGTTGAGGTTGTTGTTGAATTTGTTTGTGTTTTTCAATGTTGAGGTTGTTGTTTTTTTTCAATGTTGAGGTTGTTGTTAAATTTGTTGGTGTTTTTCAATGTTGAGGTTGTTGTTGTTTTTCAATGTTGAGGTTGTTGTTGAATTTGTTGGTGTTTTTCAATGTTGAGGTTGTTGGTGTTTTTCAATGTTGAGGTTGCTGTTGAATTTGTTGGTGTTTTTCAATGTTGAGGTTGTTGTTCAATTTGTTGGTGTTTTTCAATGTTGAGGTTGTTGTTGTTTTTCAATGTTGAGGTTGTTGTTGAGTTTGTTGGTGTTTTTCAATGTTGAGGTTGTTGTTGAATTTGTTGGTGTTTTTCAATGTTGAGGTTGTTGTTGAATTTGTTGGTGTTTTTCAATGTTGAGGTTGTTTTTGTTTTGAAATGTTGGGGTTGTTGTTGAATTTGTTGGTGTTTTCAATTTTGAGGATGTTGTTGTTTTTCAATGTTGAGGTTGTTGATGAATTTGTTGGTGTTTTTCCATGATGAGTTTGTTGTTGTTTTTCAAAGTTGAGGTTGTTGTTGAATTTGTTGGTGTTTTTCAATGTCGGGGTTGTTGTTGAATTTGTTGGTGTTTTTCAATGTTGAATTTTTTGTTGAATTTGTTGGTGTTTTTCAATGTTGAGGTTGTTGTTTTTCAATGTTGAGGTTGTTGTTGAATTTGTTGGCGATTTTAAATGTTGAGGTTGTTGTTGAATTTGTTGGTGTTTTCAATGTTGAGGTTGTTGTTGAATTTGTTGGTGTTATTAAATGTTGAGGTTGTTGTTGAATTTGCTGGTGTTTTGCAAAGTTGAGGTTGTTGTTGTTTTTCAATGTTTAGGTTGTTGTTGAATTTGTTGGTGTTTTTCAATGTTGAGGTTGTTGTTGTTTTTCAATGTTGATGTTGTTGTTGTATTTGTTGGTGTTTTTCAATTTCGAGGTTGTTGTTGAATTTGTTGGTGTTTTTCAATGTTGAGGTTGGTGTTGTTTTTCAATGTTGAGGTTGTTGTTGAATTTGTTGGTGTTTCTCAATGTTGAGGTTGTTGTTGTTTTTCAATGTTGAGGTTGTTGTTGAATTTGTTGGTGTTTTTCAATGTTGAGGTTGTTGTTGAATTTGTTGGTGTTTTTCAATGTTGTGGTTGTTGTTGTTTTTCAATGTTGAGTTTGTTGTTGAATTTGTTGGTGTTTTTCAATGTTTAGGTTGTTGTTGTTTTTCAATGTTGAGGTTGTTGTTGAATTTGTTGGTGTTTTTCAATGTTGGAGTGGTTGTTTAATTTGTTGGTGTTTTTCAATGTTGAGGTTGTTGTTGTTTTTCAATGTTGAGGTTGTTGTTGAATTTGTTGGTGTTTTTCAATGTTGAGGTTGTTGTTGAATTTGTTGGTGTTTTTCAATGTTGAGGTGGTTGTTGTTTTTCAATGTTGAGGTTGTTGTTGAATTTGTTGGTGTTTTTCAATGTTGCGTTTGTTGTTGTTTTTCAATGTTGAGGTTGTTGTTGTTTTTCAATGTTGAGGTTGTTGTTGAATTTGTTGGTGTTTGTCAATGTTGAGGTTGTTGTTGTTTTTCAATGTTGAGGTTGTTGTTGAATTTGTTGGTGCTTTTCAATGTTGAGGTTGTTGTTGAATTTGTTGGTGTTTTTCAATGTTGAGGTTGTTGTTGTTTTTCAATGTTGAGGTTGTTGTTGAGTTTGTTGGTGTTTTTCAATGTTGAGGTTGTTGTTGAATTTGTTGGTGTTTTTCAATGTTGAGGTTGTTGTTGAATTTGTTGGTGTTTTTCAATGTTGAGGTTGTTGTTGAATTTGTTGGTGTTTTTCAATGTTGAGGTTGTTGTTGTTTTTCAATGTTGAGGTTGTTGTTGAATTTGTTGGTGTTTTTCAATGTTGAGGTTGTTGTTGAATTTGTTGGTGTTTTTCAATGTTGAGGTTGTTGTTGTTTTTCAATGTTGAGGTTGTTGTTGAATGTGTTGGTGTTTTTCAATGTTGAGGTTGTTGTTGTTTTTAAATGTTGAGGTTGTTGTTGAATTTGTAGGTGTTTTTTCAATTTTAAGGTTGTTGGTGTTTTTCAATGTTGAGGTTGCTGTTGAATTTGTTGGTGTTTTTCAATGTTGAGGTTGTTGTTGTTTTTCAATGTTGAAGTTGTTGTTGAATTTGTTGGTGTTTTTCAATTTCGAGGTTGTTGAATTTGGTGGTGTTTTTCAATGTTGAAGTTTTTGTTGAATTTGTTGGTGTTTTTCAATGTTGAGGTTGTTGTTGTTTTTCAATGTTGAGGTTGTTGTTGAATTTGTTGGTGTTTTTCAACGTTGAGGTTGTTGTTGTTTTTCAATGCTGAGGTTGTTGTTGAATTTGTTGGTGTTTTTCAATGTTGAGGTTGTTGTTGAATTTGATGGTGCTTTTCAATGTTGAGGTTATTGTTGTTTTTCAATGTTGAGGGTGTTGTTGAATTTGTTGGTGTTTTTCAATGTTGAAGTTGTTGTTGAATTTGTTGTTGTTTTTCAATGTTGAGGTTGTTGTTGAATTTGTTGGTGTTTTTCAATGTTGAGTTTGTTGTTGTTTTTCAATGTTGAGGTTGTTGTTGAATTTGTTGGTGTTTTTCAATGTTGAGGTTGTTGTTGTTTTTCAATGTTGAGGTTGTTGTTAAATTTGTTAGTGTTTTTCAATGTTGAGGTTGTTGTTGTTTTTCAATGTTGAGGTTGTTGTTGAATTTGTTGGTGTTTTTCAATGTTGAGGTTGTTGGTGTTTTTCAATGTTGAGGTTGCTGTTGAATTTGTTGGTGTTTTTCAATGTTGAGGTTGTTGTTCAATTTGTTGGTGTTTTTCAAAGTTGAGGCTGTTGTTGTTTTTCAATGTTGAGGTTGTTGCTGAGTTTGTTGGTGTTTTTCAATGTTGAGGTTGTTGTTGAATTTGTTGGTGTTTTTCAATGTTGAGGTTGTTGTTGAATTTGTTGGTGTTTTTCAATGTTGAGGTTGTTGTTGTTTTGAAATGTTGGGGTTGTTGTTGAATTTGTTGGTGTTTTCAATTTTGAGGATGTTGTTGTTTTTCAATGTTGAGGTTGTTGATGAATTTGTTGGTGTTTTTCCATGATGAGTTTGTTGTTGTTTTTCAAAGTTGAGGTTGTTGTTGAATTTGTTGGTGTTTTTCAATGTCGGGGTTGTTGTTGAATTTGTTGGTGTTTTTCAATGTTGAATTTTTTGTTGAATTTGTTGGTGTTTTTCAATGTTGAGGTTGTTGTTTTTCAATGTTGAGGTTGTTGTTGAATTTGTTGGCGTTTTTAAATGTTGAGGTTGTTGTTGAATTTGTTGGTGTTTTCAATGTTGAGGTTGTTGTTGAATTTGTTGGTGTTATTAAATGTTGAGGTTGTTGTTGAATTTGCTGGTGTTTTGCAAAGTTGAGGTTGTTGTTGTTTTTCAATGTTTAGGTTGTTGTTGAATTTGTTGGTGTTTTTCAATGTTGAGGTTGTTGTTGTTTTTCAATGTTGAGGTTGTTGTTGTATTTGTTGGTGTTTTTCAATGTTGAGGTTGTTGTTGAATTTGTTGGTGTTTTTCAATGTTGAGGTTGGTGTTGTTTTTCAATGTTGAGGTTGTTGTTGAATTTGTTGGTGTTTTTCAATTTCGAGGTTGTTGTTGAATTTGGTGGTGTTTTTCAATGTTGAAGTTTTTGTTGAATTTGTTGGTGTTTTTCAATGTTGAGGTTGTTGTTGTTTTTCAATGTTGAGGTTGTTGTTGAATTTGTTGGTGTTTTTCAACGTTGAGGTTGTTGTTGTTTTTCAATGCTGAGGTTGTTGTTGAATTTGTTGGTGTTTTTCAATGTTGAGGTTGTTGTTGAATTTGTTGGTGCTTTTCAATGTTGAGGTTATTGTTGTTTTTCAATGTTGAGGTTGTTGTTGAATTTGTTGGTGTTTTTCAATGTTGAGGTTGTTGTTGTTTTTCAATGTTGAGGGTGTTGTTGAATTTGTTGGTGTTTTTCAATGTTGAAGTAGTTGTTGAATTTGTTGTTGTTTTTCAATGTTGAGGTTGTTGTTGAATTTGTTTGTGTTTTTCAATGTTGAGGTTGTTGTTGTTTTTCAATGTTGAGGTTGTTGTTGAATTTGTTGGTGTTTTTCAATGTTGAGGTTGTTGTTGTTTTTTCAATGTTGAGGTTGTTGTTAAATTTGTTGGTGTTTTTCAATGTTGAGGTTGTTGTTGTTTTTCAATGTTGAGGTTGTTGTTGAATTTGTTGGTGTTTTTCAATGTTGAGGTTGTTGGTGTTTTTCAATGTTGAGGTTGCTGTTGAATTTGTTGGTGTTTTTCAATGTTGAGGTTGTTGTTCAATTTGTTGGTGTTTTTCAATGTTGAGGTTGTTGTTGTTTTTCAATGTTGAGGTTGTTGTTGAGTTTGTTGGTGTTTTTCAATGTTGAGGTTGTTGTTGAATTTGTTGGTGTTTTTCAATGTTGAGGTTGTTGTTGAATTTGTTGGTGTTTTTCAATGTTGAGGTTGTTTTTGTTTTGAAATGTTGGGGTTGTTGTTGAATTTGTTGGTGTTTTCAATTTTGAAGATGTTGTTGTTTTTCAATGTTGAGGTTGTTGATGAATTTGTTGGTGTTTTTCCATGATGAGTTTGTTGTTGTTTTTCAAAGTTGAGGTTGTTGTTGAATTTGTTGGTGTTTTTCAATGTCGGGGTTGTTGTTGAATTTGTTGGTGTTTTTCAATGTTGAATTTTTTGTTGAATTTGTTGGTGTTTTTCAATGTTGAGGTTGTTGTTTTTCAATGTTGAGGTTGTTGTTGAATTTGTTGGCGATTTTAAATGTTGAGGTTGTTGTTGAATTTGTTGGTGTTTTCAATGTTGAGGTTGTTGTTGAATTTGTTGGTGTTATTAAATGTTGAGGTTGTTGTTGAATTTGCTGGTGTTTTGCAAAGTTGAGGTTGTTGTTGTTTTTCAATGTTTAGGTTGTTGTTGAATTTGTTGGTGTTTTTCAATGTTGAGGTTGTTGTTGTTTTTCAATGTTGATGTTGTTGTTGTATTTGTAGGTGTTTTTCAATTTCGAGGTTGTTGTTGAATTTGCTGGTGTTTTTCAATGTTGAGGTTGGTGTTGTTTTTCAATGTTGAGGTTGTTGTTGAATTTGTTGGTGTTTCTCAATGTTGAGGTTGTTGTTGTTTTTCAATGTTGAGGTTGTTGTTGAATTTGTTGGTGTTTTTCAATGTTGAGGTTGTTTTTGAATTTGTTGGTGTTTTTCAATGCTGTGGTTGTTGTTGTTTTTCAATGTTGAGTTTGTTGTTGAATTTGTTGGTGTTTTTCAATGTTTAGGTTGTTGTTGTTTTTCAATGTTGAGGTTGTTGTTGAATTTGTTGGTGTTTTTCAATGTTGGGGTGGTTGTTTAATTTGTTGGTGTTTTTCAATGTTGAGGTTGTTGTTGTTTTTCAATGTTGAGGTTGTTGTTGAATTTGTTGGTGTTTTTCAATGTTGAGGTTGGTGTTGAATTTGTTGGTGTTTCTCAATGTTGAGGTTGTTGTTGTTTTTCAATGTTGAGGTTGTTGTTGAATTTGTTGGTGTTTTTCAATGTTGAGGTTGTTGTTGAATTTGTTGGTGTTTTTCAATGTTGAGGTTGTTGTTGTTTTTCAATGTTGAGGTTGTTGTTGAATGTGTTGGTGTTTTTCAATGTTGAGGTTGTTGTTGTTTTTAAATGTTGAGGTTGTTGTTGAATTTGTAGGTGTTTTTTCAATTTTGAGGTTGTTGGTGTTTTTCAATGTTGAGGTTGCTGTTGAATTTGTTGGTGTTTTTCAATGTTGAGGTTGTTGTTGTTTTTCAATGTTGAAGTTGTAGTTGAATTTGTTGGTGTTTTTCAATTTCGAGGTTGTTGAATTTGGTGGTGTTTTTCAATGTTGAAGTTTTTGTTGAATTTGTTGGTGTTTTTCAATGTTGAGGTTGTTGTTGTTTTTCAATGTTGAGGTTGTTGTTGAATTTGTTGGTGTTTTTCAACGTTGAGGTTGTTGTTGTTTTTCAATGCTGAGGTTGTTGTTGAATTTGTTGGTGTTTTTCAATGTTGAGGTTGTTGTTGAATTTTTTGGTGCTTTTCAATGTTGAGGTTATTGTTGTTTTTCAATGTTGAGGTTGTTGTTGAATTTGTTGGTGTTTTTCAATGTTGAGGTTGTTGTTGTTTTTCAATGTTGAGGGTGTTGTTGAATTTGTTGGTGTTTTTCAATGTTGAAGTTGTTGTTGAATTTGTTGTTGTTTTTCAATGTTGAGGTTGTTGTTGAATTTGTTGGTGTTTTTCAATGTTGAGTTTGTTGTTGTTTTTCAATGTTGAGGTTGTTGTTGAATTTGTTGGTGTTTTTCAATGTTGAGGTTGTTGTTGTTTTTCAATGTTGAGGTTGTTGTTAAATTTGTTAGTGTTTTTCAATGTTGAGGTTGTTGTTGTTTTTCAATGTTGAGGTTGTTGTTGAATTTGTTGGTGTTTTTCAATGTTGAGGTTGTTGGTGTTTTTCAATGTTGAGGTTGCTGTTGAATTTGTTGGTGTTTTTCAATGTTGAGGTTGTTGTTCAATTTGTTGGTGTTTTTCAAAGTTGAGGCTGTTGTTGTTTTTCAATGTTGAGGTTGTTGTTGAGTTTGTTGGTGTTTTTCAATGTTGAGGTTGTTGTTGAATTTGTTGGTGTTTTTCAATGTTGAGGTTGTTGTTGAATTTGTTGGTGTTTTTCAATGTTGAGGTTGTTGTTGTTTTGAAATGTTGGGGTTGTTGTTGAATTTGTTGGTGTTTTCAATTTTGAGGATGTTCTTGTTTTTCAATGTTAAGGTTGTTGATGAATTTGTTGGTGTTTTTCCATGATGAGTTTGTTGTTGTTTTTCAAAGTTGAGGTTGTTGTTGAATTTGTTGGTGTTTTTCAATGTCGGGGTTGTTGTTGAATTTGTTGGTGTTTTTCAATGTTGAATTTTTTGTTGAATTTGTTGGTGTTTTTCAATGTTGAGGTTGTTGTTTTTCAATGTTGAGGTTGTTGTTGAATTTGTTGGCGTTTTTAAATGTTGAGGTTGTTGTTGAATTTGTTGGTGTTTTCAATGTTGAGGTTGTTGTTGAATTTGTTGGTGTTATTAAATGTTGAGGTTGTTGTTGAATTTGCTGGTGTTTTGCAAAGTTGAGGTTGTTGTTGTTTTTCAATGTTTAGGTTGTTGTTGAATTTGTTGGTGTTTTTCAATGTTGAGGTTGTTGTTGTTTTTCAATGTTGAGGTTGTTGTTGTATTTGTTGGTGTTTTTCAATTTCGAGGTTGTTGTTGAATTTGTTGGTGTTTTTCAATGTTGAGGTTGGTGTTGTTTTTCAATGTTTAGGTTGTTGTTGAATTTGTTGGTGTTTTTCAATTTCGAGGTTGTTGTTGAATTTGGTGGTGTTTTTCAATGTTGAAGTTTTTGTTGAATTTGTTGGTGTTTTTCAATGTTGAGGTTGTTGTTGTTTTTCAATGTTGAGGTTGTTGTTGAATTTGTTGGTGTTTTTCAACGTTGAGGTTGTTGTTGTTTTTCAATGCTGAGGTTGTTGTTGAATTTGTTGGTGTTTTTCAATTTTGAGGTTGTTGTTGAATTTGTTGGTGCTTTTCAATGTTGAGGTTATTGTTGTTTTTGAATGTTGAGGTTGTTGTTGAATTTGTTGGTGTTTTTCAATGTTGAGGTTGTTGTTGTTTTTCAATGTTGAGGGTGTTGTTGAATTTGTTGGTGTTTTTAAATGTTGAAGTTGTTGTTGAATTTGTTGTTGTTTTTCAATGTTGAGGTTGTTGTTGAATTTGTTGGTGTTTTTCAATGTTGAGGTTGTTGTTGTTTTTCAATGTTGAGGTTGTTGTTGAATTTGTTGGTGTTTTTCAATGTTGAGGTTGTTGTTGTTTTTCAATGTTGAGGTTGTTGTTAAATTTGTTGGTGTTTTTCAATGTTGAGGTTGTTGCTGTTTTTCAATGTTGAGGTTGTTGTTGAATTTGTTGGTGTTTTTCAATGTTGAGGTTGTTGGTGTTTTTCAATGTTGAGGTTGCTGTTGAATTTGTTGGTGTTTTTCAATGTTGAGGTTGTTGTTCAATTTGTTGGTGTTTTTCAATGTTGAGGTTGTTGTTGTTTTTCAATGTTGAGGTTGTTGTTGAGTTTGTTGGTGTTTTTCAATGTTGAGGTTGTTGTTGAATTTGTTGGTGTTTTTCAATGTTGAGGTTGTTGTTGAATTTGTTGGTGTTTTTCAATGTTGAGGTTGTTGTTGTTTTGAAATGTTGGGGTTGTTGTTGAATTTGCTGGTGTTTTCAAAATTGAGGATGTTGTTGTTTTTCAATGTTGAGGTTGTTGATGAATTTGTTGGTGTTTTTCCATAATGAGTTTGTTGTTGTTTTTCAAAGTTGAGGTTCTTGTTGAATTTGTTGGTGTTTTTCAATGTCGGGGTTGTTGTTGAATTTGTTGGTGTTTTTCAATGTTGAATTTTTTGTTGAATTTGTAGGTGTTTTTCAATGTTGAGGTTGTTGTTTTTCAATGTTGAGGTTGTTGTTGAATTTGTTGGCGTTTTTAAATGTTGAGGTTGTTGTTGAATTTGTTGGTGTTTTCAATGTTGAGGTTGTTGTTTAATTTGTTGGTGTTATTAAATGTTGAGGTTGTTGTTGAATTTGCTGGTGTTTTGCAAAGTTGAGGTTGTTGTTGTTTTTCAATGTTTAGGTTGTTGTTGAATTTGTTGGTGTTTTTCAATGTTGAGGTTGTTGTTGTTTTTCAATGTTGAGGTTGTTGTTGTATTTGTTGGTGTTTTTCAATTTCGAGGTTGTTGTTGAATTTGCTGGTGTTTTTCAATGTTGAGGTTGGTGTTGTTTTTCAATGTTGAGGTTGTTGTTGAATTTGTTGGTGTTTCTCAATGTTGAGGTTGTTGTTGTTTTTCAATGTTGAGGTTGTTGTTGAATTTGTTGGTGTTTTTCAATGTTGAGGTTGTTGTTGAATTTGTTGGTGTTTTTCAATGTTGAGGTTGTTGTTGTTTTTCAATGTTGAGTTTGTTGTCGAATTTGTTGGTGTTTTTCAATGTTTAGGTTGTTGTTGTTTTTCAATGTTGAGGTTGTTGTTGAATTTGTTGGTGTTTTTCAATGTTGGGGTGGTTGTTTAATTTGTTGGTGTTTTTCAATGTTGAGGTTGTTGTTGTTTTTCAATGCTGAGGTTGTTGTTGAATTTGTTGGTGTTTTTCAATGTTGAGGTTGGTGTTGAATTTGTTGGTGTTTCTCAATGTTGAGGTTGTTGTTGTTTTTCAATGTTGAGGTTGTTGTTGAATTTGTTGGTGTTTTTCAATGTTGAGGTTGTTGTTGAATTTGTTGGTGTTTTTCAATGTTGAGGTTGTTGTTGTTTTTCAATGTTGAGGTTGTTGTTGAATGTGTTGGTGTTTTTCAATGTTGAGGTTGTTGTTGTTTTTAAATGTTGAGGTTGTTGTTGAATTTGTAGGTGTTTTTTCAATTTTGAGGTTGTTGGTGTTTTTCAATGTTGAGGTTGCTGTTGAATTTGTTGGTGTTTTTCAATGTTGAGGTTGTTGTTGTTTTTCAATGTTGTAGTTGTTGTTGAATTTGTTGGTGTTTTTCAATTTCGAGGTTGTTGAATTTGGTGGTGTTTTTCAATGTTGAAGTTTTTGTTGAATTTGTTGGTGTTTTTCAATGTTGAGGTTGTTGTTGTTTTTCAATGTTGAGGTTGTTGTTGAATTTGTTGGTGTTTTTCAACGTTGAGGTTGTTGTTGTTTTTCAATGCTGAGGTTGTTGTTGAATTTGTTGGTGTTTTTCAATTTTGAGGTTGTTGTTGAATTTGTTGGTGCTTTTCAATGTTGAGGTTATTGTTGTTTTTGAATGTTGAGGTTGTTGTTGAATTTGTTGGTGTTTTTCAATGTTGAGGTTGTTGTTGTTTTTCAATGTTGAGGGTGTTGTTGAATTTGTTGGTGTTTTTAAATGTTGAAGTTGTTGTTGAATTTGTTGTTGTTTTTCAATGTTGAGGTTGTTGTTGAATTTGTTGGTGTTTTTCAATGTTGAGGTTGTTGTTGTTTTTCAATGTTGAGGTTGTTGTTGAATTTGTTGGTGTTTTTCAATGTTGAGGTTGTTGTTGTTTTTCAATGTTGAGGTTGTTGTTAAATTTGTTGGTGTTTTTCAATGTTGAGGTTGTTGCTGTTTTTCAATGTTGAGGTTGTTGTTGAATTTGTTGGTGTTTTTCAATGTTGAGGTTGTTGGTGTTTTTCAATGTTGAGGTTGCTGTTGAATTTGTTGGTGTTTTTCAATGTTGAGGTTGTTGTTCAATTTGTTGGTGTTTTTCAATGTTGAGGTTGTTGTTGTTTTTCAATGTTGAGGTTGTTGTTGAGTTTGTTGGTGTTTTTCAATGTTGAGGTTGTTGTTGAATTTGTTGGTGTTTTTCAATGTTGAGGTTGTTGTTGAATTTGTTGGTGTTTTTCAATGTTGAGGTTGTTGTTGTTTTGAAATGTTGGGGTTGTTGTTGAATTTGCTGGTGTTTTCAAAATTGAGGATGTTGTTGTTTTTCAATGTTGAGGTTGTTGATGAATTTGTTGGTGTTTTTCCATAATGAGTTTGTTGTTGTTTTTCAAAGTTGAGGTTCTTGTTGAATTTGTTGGTGTTTTTCAATGTCGGGGTTGTTGTTGAATTTGTTGGTGTTTTTCAATGTTGAATTTTTTGTTGAATTTGTAGGTGTTTTTCAATGTTGAGGTTGTTGTTTTTCAATGTTGAGGTTGTTGTTGAATTTGTTGGCGTTTTTAAATGTTGAGGTTGTTGTTGAATTTGTTGGTGTTTTCAATGTTGAGGTTGTTGTTTAATTTGTTGGTGTTATTAAATGTTGAGGTTGTTGTTGAATTTGCTGGTGTTTTGCAAAGTTGAGGTTGTTGTTGTTTTTCAATGTTTAGGTTGTTGTTGAATTTGTTGGTGTTTTTCAATGTTGAGGTTGTTGTTGTTTTTCAATGTTGAGGTTGTTGTTGTATTTGTTGGTGTTTTTCAATTTCGAGGTTGTTGTTGAATTTGCTGGTGTTTTTCAATGTTGAGGTTGGTGTTGTTTTTCAATGTTGAGGTTGTTGTTGAATTTGTTGGTGTTTCTCAATGTTGAGGTTGTTGTTGTTTTTCAATGTTGAGGTTGTTGTTGAATTTGTTGGTGTTTTTCAATGTTGAGGTTGTTGTTGAATTTGTTGGTGTTTTTCAATGTTGAGGTTGTTGTTGTTTTTCAATGTTGAGTTTGTTGTCGAATTTGTTGGTGTTTTTCAATGTTTAGGTTGTTGTTGTTTTTCAATGTTGAGGTTGTTGTTGAATTTGTTGGTGTTTTTCAATGTTGGGGTGGTTGTTTAATTTGTTGGTGTTTTTCAATGTTGAGGTTGTTGTTGTTTTTCAATGCTGAGGTTGTTGTTGAATTTGTTGGTGTTTTTCAATGTTGAGGTTGGTGTTGAATTTGTTGGTGTTTCTCAATGTTGAGGTTGTTGTTGTTTTTCAATGTTGAGGTTGTTGTTGAATTTGTTGGTGTTTTTCAATGTTGAGGTTGTTGTTGAATTTGTTGGTGTTTTTCAATGTTGAGGTTGTTGTTGTTTTTCAATGTTGAGGTTGTTGTTGAATGTGTTGGTGTTTTTCAATGTTGAGGTTGTTGTTGTTTTTAAATGTTGAGGTTGTTGTTGAATTTGTAGGTGTTTTTTCAATTTTGAGGTTGTTGGTGTTTTTCAATGTTGAGGTTGCTGTTGAATTTGTTGGTGTTTTTCAATGTTGAGGTTGTTGTTGTTTTTCAATGTTGTAGTTGTTGTTGAATTTGTTGGTGTTTTTCAATTTCGAGGTTGTTGAATTTGGTGGTGTTTTTCAATGTTGAAGTTTTTGTTGAATTTGTTGGTGTTTTTCAATGTTGAGGTTGTTGTTGTTTTTCAATGTTGAGGTTGTTGTTGAATTTGTTGGTGTTTTTCAACGTTGAGGTTGTTGTTGTTTTTCAATGCTGAGGTTGTTGTTGAATTTGTTGGTGTTTTTCAATGTTGAGGTTGTTGTTGAATTTGTTGGTGCTTTTCAATGTTGAGGTTATTGTTGTTTTTCAATGTTGAGGTTGTTGTTGAATTTGTTGGTGTTTTTCAATGTTGAGGTTGTTGTTGTTTTTCAATGTTGAGGGTGTTGTTGAATTTGTTGGTGTTTTTCAATGTTGAAGTTGTTGTTGAATTTGTTGTTGTTTTTCAATGTTGAGGTTGTTGTTGAATTTGTTGGTGTTTTTCAATGTTGAGTTTGTTGTTGTTTTTCAATGTTGAGGTTGTTGTTGAATTTGTTGGTGTTTTTCAATGTTGAGGTTGTTGTTGTTTTTCAATGTTGAGGTTGTTGTTAAATTTGTTAGTGTTTTTCAATGTTGAGGTTGTTGTTGTTTTTCAATGTTGAGGTTGTTGTTGAATTTGTTGGTGTTTTTCAATGTTGAGGTTGTTGGTGTTTTTCAATGTTGAGGTTGCTGTTGAATTTGTTGGTGTTTTTCAATGTTGAGGTTGTTGTTCAATTTGTTGGTGTTTTTCAAAGTTGAGGCTGTTGTTGTTTTTCAATGTTGAGGTTGTTGTTGAGTTTGTTGGTGTTTTTCAATGTTGAGGTTGTTGTTGAATTTGTTGGTGTTTTTCAATGTTGAGGTTGTTGTTGAATTTGTTGGTGTTTTTCAATGTTGAGGTTGTCGTTGTTTTGAAATGTTGGGGTTGTTGTTGAATTTGTTGGTGTTTTCAATTTTGAGGATGTTCTTGTTTTTCAATGTTGAGGTTGTTGATGAATTTGTTGGTGTTTTTCCATGATGAGTTTGTTGTTGTTTTTCAAAGTTGAGGTTGTTGTTGAATTTGTTGGTGTTTTTCAATGTCGGGGTTGTTGTTGAATTTGTTGGTGTTTTTCAATGTTGAATTTTTTGTTGAATTTGTTGGTGTTTTTCAATGTTGAGGTTGTTGTTTTTCAATGTTGAGGTTGTTGTTGAATTTGTTGGCGTTTTTAAATGTTGAGGTTGTTGTTGAATTTGTTGGTGTTTTCAATGTTGAGGTTGTTGTTGAATTTGTTGGTGTTATTAAATGTTGAGGTTGTTGTTGAATTTGCTGGTGTTTTGCAAAGTTGAGGTTGTTGTTGTTTTTCAATGTTTAGGTTGTTGTTGAATTTGTTGGTGTTTTTCAATGTTGAGGTTGTTGTTGTTTTTCAATGTTGAGGTTGTTGTTGTATTTGTTGGTGTTTTTCAATGTTGAGGTTGTTGTTGAATTTGTTGGTGTTTTTCAATGTTGAGGTTGGTGTTGTTTTTCAATGTTGAGGTTGTTGTTGAATTTGTTGGTGTTTTTCAATGTTGAGGTTGTTGTTGTTTTTCAATGTTGAGGTTATTGTTGAATTTGTTGGTGTTTTTCAATGTTGAGGTTGTTGTTCAATTTGTTGGTGTTTTTCAATGTTGAGGTTGTTGTTGTTTTTCAATGTTGAGGTTGTTGTTGAATTTGTTGGTGTTTTTCAACGTTGAGGTTGTTGTTGTTTTTCAATGCTGAGGTTGTTGTTGAATTTGTTGGTGTTTTTCAATGTTGAGGTTGTTGTTGAATTTGTTGGTGCTTTTCAATGTTGAGGTTATTGTTGTTTTTCAATGTTGAGGTTGTTGTTGAATTTGTTGGTGTTTTTCAATGTTGAGGTTGTTGTTGTTTTTCAATGTTGAGGGTGTTGTTGAATTTGTTGGTGTTTTTCAATGTTGAAGTTGTTGTTGAATTTGTTGTTGTTTTTCAATGTTGAGGTTGTTGTTGAATTTGTTGGTGTTTTTCAATGTTGAGTTTGTTGTTGTTTTTCAATGTTGAGGTTGTTGTTGAATTTGTTGGTGTTTTTCAATGTTGAGGTTGTTGTTGTTTTTCAATGTTGAGGTTGTTGTTAAATTTGTTAGTGTTTTTCAATGTTGAGGTTGTTGTTGTTTTTCAATGTTGAGGTTGTTGTTGAATTTGTTGGTGTTTTTCAATGTTGAGGTTGTTGGTGTTTTTCAATGTTGAGGTTGCTGTTGAATTTGTTGGTGTTTTTCAATGTTGAGGTTGTTGTTCAATTTGTTGGTGTTTTTCAAAGTTGAGGCTGTTGTTGTTTTTCAATGTTGAGGTTGTTGTTGAGTTTGTTGGTGTTTTTCAATGTTGAGGTTGTTGTTGAATTTGTTGGTGTTTTTCAATGTTGAGGTTGTTGTTGAATTTGTTGGTGTTTTTCAATGTTGAGGTTGTTGTTGTTTTGAAATGTTGGGGTTGTTGTTGAATTTGTTGGTGTTTTCAATTTTGAGGATGTTGTTGTTTTTCAATGTTGAGGTTGTTGATGAATTTGTTGGTGTTTTTCCATGATGAGTTTGTTGTTGTTTTTCAAAGTTGAGGTTGTTGTTGAATTTGTTGGTGTTTTTCAATGTCGGGGTTGTTGTTGAATTTGTTGGTGTTTTTCAATGTTGAATTTTTTGTTGAATTTGTTGGTGTTTTTCAATGTTGAGGTTGTTGTTTTTCAATGTTGAGGTTGTTGTTGAATTTGTTGGCGTTTTTAAATGTTGAGGTTGTTGTTGAATTTGTTGGTGTTTTCAATGTTGAGGTTGTTGTTGAATTTGTTGGTGTTATTAAATGTTGAGGTTGTTGTTGAATTTGCTGGTGTTTTGCAAAGTTGAGGTTGTTGTTGTTTTTCAATGTTTAGGTTGTTGTTGAATTTGTTGGTGTTTTTCAATGTTGAGGTTGTTGTTGTTTTTCAATGTTGAGGTTGTTGTTGTATTTGTTGGTGTTTTTCAATGTTGAGGTTGTTGTTGAATTTGTTGGTGTTTTTCAATGTTGAGGTTGGTGTTGTTTTTCAATGTTGAGGTTGTTGTTGAATTTGTTGGTGTTTTTCAATTTCGAGGTTGTTGTTGAATTTGGTGGTGTTTTTCAATGTTGAAGTTTTTGTTGAATTTGTTGGTGTTTTTCAATGTTGAGGTTGTTGTTGTTTTTCAATGTTGAGGTTGTTGTTGAATTTGTTGGTGTTTTTCAACGTTGAGGTTGTTGTTGTTTTTCAATGCTGAGGTTGTTGTTGAATTTGTTGGTGTTTTTCAATTTTGAGGTTGTTGTTGAATTTGTTGGTGCTTTTCAATGTTGAGGTTATTGTTGTTTTTGAATGTTGAGGTTGTTGTTGAATTTGTTGGTGTTTTTCAATGTTGAGGTTGTTGTTGTTTTTCAATGTTGAGGGTGTTGTTGAATTTGTTGGTGTTTTTCAATGTTGAAGTTGTTGTTGAATTTGTTGTTGTTTTTCAATGTTGAGGTTGTTGTTGAATTTGTTGGTGTTTTTCAATGTTGAGGTTGTTGTTGTTTTTCAATGTTGAGGTTGTTGTTGAAATTGTTGGTGTTTTTCAATGTTGAGGTTGTTGTTGTTTTTCAATGTTGAGGTTGTTGTTAAATTTGTTGGTGTTTTTCAATGTTGAGGTTGTTGTTGTTTTTCAATGTTGAGGTTGTTGTTGAATTTGTTGGTGTTTTTCAATGTTGAGGTTGTTGGTGTTTTTCAATGTTGAGGTTGCTGTTGAATTTGTTGGTGTTTTTCAATGTTGAGGTTGTTGTTCAATTTGTTGGTGTTTTTCAATGTTGAGGTTGTTGTTGTTTTTCAATGTTGAGGTTGTTGTTGAGTTTGTTGGTGTTTTTCAATGTTGAGGTTGTTGTTGAATTTGTTGGTGTTTTTCAATGTTGAGGTTGTTGTTGAATTTGTTGGTGTTTTTCAATGTTGAGGTTGTTGTTGTTTTTCAATTTTGAGGTTGTTGTTGTATTTGTTGGTGTTTTTCAATTTCGAGGTTGTTGTTGAATTTGCTGGTGTTTTTCAATGTTGAGGTTGGTGTTGTTTTTCAATGTTGAGGTTGTTGTTGAATTTGTTGGTGTTTCTCAATGTTGAGGTTGTTGTTGTTTTTCAATGTTGAGGTTGTTGTTGAATTTGTTGGTGTTTTTCAATGTTGAGGTTGTTGTTGAATTTGTTGGTGTTTTTCAATGTTGAGGTTGTTGTTGTTTTTCAATGTTGAGTTTGTTGTTGAATTTGTTGGTGTTTTTCAATGTTGAGGTTGTTGTTGTTTTGAAATGTTGGGGTTGTTGTTGAATTTGTTGGTGTTTTCAATTTTGAGGATGTTGTTGTTTTTCAATGTTGAGGTTGTTGATGAATTTGTTGGTGTTTTTCCATGATGAGTTTGTTGTTGTTTTTCAAAGTTGAGGTTGTTGTTGAATTTGTTGGTGTTTTTCAATGTCGGGGTTGTTGTTGAATTTGTTGGTGTTTTTCAATGTTGAATTTTTTGTTGAATTTGTTGGTGTTTTTCAATGTTGAGGTTGTTGTTTTTCAATGTTGAGGTTGTTGTTGAATTTGTTGGCGTTTTTAAATGTTGAGGTTGTTGTTGAATTTGTTGGTGTTTTCAAAGTTGAGGTTGTTGTTGAATTTGTTGGTGTTATTAAATGTTGAGGTTGTTGTTGAATTTGCTGGTGTTTTGCAAAGTTGAGGTTGTTGTTGTTTTTCAATGTTTAGGTTGTTGTTGAATTTGTTGGTGTTTTTCAATGTTGAGGTTGTTGTTGTTTTTCAATGTTGAGGTTGTTGTTGTATTTGTTGGTGTTTTTCAATGTTGAGGTTGTTGTTGAATTTGTTGGTGTTTTTCAATGTTGAGGTTGGTGTTGTTTTTCAATGTTGAGGTTGTTGTTGAATTTGTTGGTGTTTTTCAATTTCGAGGTTGTTGTTGAATTTGGTGGTGTTTTTCAATGTTGAAGTTTTTGTTGAATTTGTTGGTGTTTTTCAATGTTGAGGTTGTTGTTGTTTTTCAATGTTGAGGTTGTTGTTGAATTTGTTGGTGTTTTTCAACGTTGAGGTTGTTGTTGTTTTTCAATGCTGAGGTTGTTGTTGAATTTGTTGGTGTTTTTCAATTTTGAGGTTGTTGTTGAATTTGTTGGTGCTTTTCAATGTTGAGGTTATTGTTGTTTTTGAATGTTGAGGTTGTTGTTGAATTTGTTGGTGTTTTTCAATGTTGAGGTTGTTGTTGTTTTTCAATGTTGAGGGTGTTGTTGAATTTGTTGGTGTTTTTCAATGTTGAAGTTGTTGTTGAATTTGTTGTTGTTTTTCAATGTTGAGGTTGTTGTTGAATTTGTTGGTGTTTTTCAATGTTGAGGTTGTTGTTGTTTTTCAATGTTGAGGTTGTTGTTGAATTTGTTGGTGTTTTTCAATGTTGAGGTTGTTGTTGTTTTTCAATGTTGAGGTTGTTGTTAAATTTGTTGGTGTTTTTCAATGTTGAGGTTGTTGCTGTTTTTCAATGTTGAGGTTGTTGTTGAATTTGTTGGTGTTTTTCAATGTTGAGGTTGTTGGTGTTTTTCAATGTTGAGGTTGCTGTTGAATTTGTTGGTGTTTTTCAATGTTGAGGTTGTTGTTCAATTTGTTGGTGTTTTTCAATGTTGAGGTTGTTGTTGTTTTTCAATGTTGAGGTTGTTGTTGAGTTTGTTGGTGTTTTTCAATGTTGAGGTTGTTGTTGAATTTGTTGGTGTTTTTCAATGTTGAGGTTGTTGTTGAATTTGTTGGTGTTTTTCAATGTTGAGGTTGTTGTTGTTTTGAAATGTTGGGGTTGTTGTTGAATTTGCTGGTGTTTTCAAAATTGAGGATGTTGTTGTTTTTCAATGTTGAGGTTGTTGATGAATTTGTTGGTGTTTTTCCATAATGAGTTTGTTGTTGTTTTTCAAAGTTGAGGTTCTTGTTGAATTTGTTGGTGTTTTTCAATGTCGGGGTTGTTGTTGAATTTGTTGGTGTTTTTCAATGTTGAATTTTTTGTTGAATTTGTTGGTGTTTTTCAATGTTGAGGTTGTTGTTTTTCAATGTTGAGGTTGTTGTTGAATTTGTTGGCGTTTTTAAATGTTGAGGTTGTTGTTGAATTTGTTGGTGTTTTCAATGTTGAGGTTGTTGTTTAATTTGTTGGTGTTATTAAATGTTGAGGTTGTTGTTGAATTTGCTGGTGTTTTGCAAAGTTGAGGTTGTTGTTGTTTTTCAATGTTTAGGTTGTTGTTGAATTTGTTGGTGTTTTTCAATGTTGAGGTTGTTGTTGTTTTTCAATGTTGAGGTTGTTGTTGTATTTGTTGGTGTTTTTCAATTTCGAGGTTGTTGTTGAATTTGCTGGTGTTTTTCAATGTTGAGGTTGGTGTTGTTTTTCAATGTTGAGGTTGTTGTTGAATTTGTTGGTGTTTCTCAATGTTGAGGTTGTTGTTGTTTTTCAATGTTGAGGTTGTTGTTGAATTTGTTGGTGTTTTTCAATGTTGAGGTTGTTGTTGAATTTGTTGGTGTTTTTCAATGTTGAGGTTGTTGTTGTTTTTCAATGTTGAGTTTGTTGTCGAATTTGTTGGTGTTTTTCAATGTTTAGGTTGTTGTTGTTTTTCAATGTTGAGGTTGTTGTTGAATTTGTTGGTGTTTTTCAATGTTGGGGTGGTTGTTTAATTTGTTGGTGTTTTTCAATGTTGAGGTTGTTGTTGTTTTTCAATGCTGAGGTTGTTGTTGAATTTGTTGGTGTTTTTCAATGTTGAGGTTGGTGTTGAATTTGTTGGTGTTTCTCAATGTTGAGGTTGTTGTTGTTTTTCAATGTTGAGGTTGTTGTTGAATTTGTTGGTGTTTTTCAATGTTGAGGTTGTTGTTGAATTTGTTGGTGTTTTTCAATGTTGAGGTTGTTGTTGTTTTTCAATGTTGAGGTTGTTGTTGAATGTGTTGGTGTTTTTCAATGTTGAGGTTGTTGTTGTTTTTAAATGTTGAGGTTGTTGTTGAATTTGTAGGTGTTTTTTCAATTTTGAGGTTGTTGGTGTTTTTCAATGTTGAGGTTGCTGTTGAATTTGTTGGTGTTTTTCAATGTTGAGGTTGTTGTTGTTTTTCAATGTTGTAGTTGTTGTTGAATTTGTTGGTGTTTTTCAATTTCGAGGTTGTTGAATTTGGTGGTGTTTTTCAATGTTGAAGTTTTTGTTGAATTTGTTGGTGTTTTTCAATGTTGAGGTTGTTGTTGTTTTTCAATGTTGAGGTTGTTGTTGAATTTGTTGGTGTTTTTCAACGTTGAGGTTGTTGTTGTTTTTCAATGCTGAGGTTGTTGTTGAATTTGTTGGTGTTTTTCAATGTTGAGGTTGTTGTTGAATTTGTTGGTGCTTTTCAATGTTGAGGTTATTGTTGTTTTTCAATGTTGAGGTTGTTGTTGAATTTGTTGGTGTTTTTCAATGTTGAGGTTGTTGTTGTTTTTCAATGTTGAGGGTGTTGTTGAATTTGTTGGTGTTTTTCAATGTTGAAGTTGTTGTTGAATTTGTTGTTGTTTTTCAATGTTGAGGTTGTTGTTGAATTTGTTGGTGTTTTTCAATGTTGAGTTTGTTGTTGTTTTTCAATGTTGAGGTTGTTGTTGAATTTGTTGGTGTTTTTCAATGTTGAGGTTGTTGTTGTTTTTCAATGTTGAGGTTGTTGTTAAATTTGTTAGTGTTTTTCAATGTTGAGGTTGTTGTTGTTTTTCAATGTTGAGGTTGTTGTTGAATTTGTTGGTGTTTTTCAATGTTGAGGTTGTTGGTGTTTTTCAATGTTGAGGTTGCTGTTGAATTTGTTGGTGTTTTTCAATGTTGAGGTTGTTGTTCAATTTGTTGGTGTTTTTCAAAGTTGAGGCTGTTGTTGTTTTTCAATGTTGAGGTTGTTGTTGAGTTTGTTGGTGTTTTTCAATGTTGAGGTTGTTGTTGAATTTGTTGGTGTTTTTCAATGTTGAGGTTGTTGTTGAATTTGTTGGTGTTTTTCAATGTTGAGGTTGTCGTTGTTTTGAAATGTTGGGGTTGTTGTTGAATTTGTTGGTGTTTTCAATTTTGAGGATGTTCTTGTTTTTCAATGTTGAGGTTGTTGATGAATTTGTTGGTGTTTTTCCATGATGAGTTTGTTGTTGTTTTTCAAAGTTGAGGTTGTTGTTGAATTTGTTGGTGTTTTTCAATGTCGGGGTTGTTGTTGAATTTGTTGGTGTTTTTCAATGTTGAATTTTTTGTTGAATTTGTTGGTGTTTTTCAATGTTGAGGTTGTTGTTTTTCAATGTTGAGGTTGTTGTTGAATTTGTTGGCGTTTTTAAATGTTGAGGTTGTTGTTGAATTTGTTGGTGTTTTCAATGTTGAGGTTGTTGTTGAATTTGTTGGTGTTATTAAATGTTGAGGTTGTTGTTGAATTTGCTGGTGTTTTGCAAAGTTGAGGTTGTTGTTGTTTTTCAATGTTTAGGTTGTTGTTGAATTTGTTGGTGTTTTTCAATGTTGAGGTTGTTGTTGTTTTTCAATGTTGAGGTTGTTGTTGTATTTGTTGGTGTTTTTCAATGTTGAGGTTGTTGTTGAATTTGTTGGTGTTTTTCAATGTTGAGGTTGGTGTTGTTTTTCAATGTTGAGGTTGTTGTTGAATTTGTTGGTGTTTTTCAATGTTGAGGTTGTTGTTGTTTTTCAATGTTGAGGTTATTGTTGAATTTGTTGGTGTTTTTCAATGTTGAGGTTGTTGTTCAATTTGTTGGTGTTTTTCAATGTTGAGGTTGTTGTTGTTTTTCAATGTTGAGGTTGTTGTTGAATTTGTTGGTGTTTTTCAACGTTGAGGTTGTTGTTGTTTTTCAATGCTGAGGTTGTTGTTGAATTTGTTGGTGTTTTTCAATGTTGAGGTTGTTGTTGAATTTGTTGGTGCTTTTCAATGTTGAGGTTATTGTTGTTTTTCAATGTTGAGGTTGTTGTTGAATTTGTTGGTGTTTTTCAATGTTGAGGTTGTTGTTGTTTTTCAATGTTGAGGGTGTTGTTGAATTTGTTGGTGTTTTTCAATGTTGAAGTTGTTGTTGAATTTGTTGTTGTTTTTCAATGTTGAGGTTGTTGTTGAATTTGTTGGTGTTTTTCAATGTTGAGTTTGTTGTTGTTTTTCAATGTTGAGGTTGTTGTTGAATTTGTTGGTGTTTTTCAATGTTGAGGTTGTTGTTGTTTTTCAATGTTGAGGTTGTTGTTAAATTTGTTAGTGTTTTTCAATGTTGAGGTTGTTGTTGTTTTTCAATGTTGAGGTTGTTGTTGAATTTGTTGGTGTTTTTCAATGTTGAGGTAGTTGGTGTTTTTCAATGTTGAGGTTGCTGTTGAATTTGTTGGTGTTTTTCAATGTTGAGGTTGTTGTTCAATTTGTTGGTGTTTTTCAAAGTTGAGGCTGTTGTTGTTTTTCAATGTTGAGGTTGTTGTTGAGTTTGTTGGTGTTTTTCAATGTTGAGGTTGTTGTTGAATTTGTTGGTGTTTTTCAATGTTGAGGTTGTTGTTGAATTTGTTGGTGTTTTTCAATGTTGAGGTTGTTGTTGTTTTGAAATGTTGGGGTTGTTGTTGAATTTGTTGGTGTTTTCAATTTTGAGGATGTTGTTGTTTTTCAATGTTGAGGTTGTTGATGAATTTGTTGGTGTTTTTCCATGATGAGTTTGTTGTTGTTTTTCAAAGTTGAGGTTGTTGTTGAATTTGTTGGTGTTTTTCAATGTCGGGGTTGTTGTTGAATTTGTTGGTGTTTTTCAATGTTGAATTTTTTGTTGAATTTGTTGGTGTTTTTCAATGTTGAGGTTGTTGTTTTTCAATGTTGAGGTTGTTGTTGAATTTGTTGGCGTTTTTAAATGTTGAGGTTGTTGTTGAATTTGTTGGTGTTTTCAATGTTGAGGTTGTTGTTGAATTTGTTGGTGTTATTAAATGTTGAGGTTGTTGTTGAATTTGCTGGTGTTTTGCAAAGTTGAGGTTGTTGTTGTTTTTCAATGTTTAGGTTGTTGTTGAATTTGTTGGTGTTTTTCAATGTTGAGGTTGTTGTTGTTTTTCAATGTTGAGGTTGTTGTTGTATTTGTTGGTGTTTTTCAATGTTGAGGTTGTTGTTGAATTTGTTGGTGTTTTTCAATGTTGAGGTTGGTGTTGTTTTTCAATGTTGAGGTTGTTGTTGAATTTGTTGGTGTTTTTCAATTTCGAGGTTGTTGTTGAATTTGGTGGTGTTTTTCAATGTTGAAGTTTTTGTTGAATTTGTTGGTGTTTTTCAATGTTGAGGTTGTTGTTGTTTTTCAATGTTGAGGTTGTTGTTGAATTTGTTGGTGTTTTTCAACGTTGAGGTTGTTGTTGTTTTTCAATGCTGAGGTTGTTGTTGAATTTGTTGGTGTTTTTCAATTTTGAGGTTGTTGTTGAATTTGTTGGTGCTTTTCAATGTTGAGGTTATTGTTGTTTTTGAATGTTGAGGTTGTTGTTGAATTTGTTGGTGTTTTTCAATGTTGAGGTTGTTGTTGTTTTTCAATGTTGAGGGTGTTGTTGAATTTGTTGGTGTTTTTCAATGTTGAAGTTGTTGTTGAATTTGTTGTTGTTTTTCAATGTTGAGGTTGTTGTTGAATTTGTTGGTGTTTTTCAATGTTGAGGTTGTTGTTGTTTTTCAATGTTGAGGTTGTTGTTGAATTTGTTGGTGTTTTTCAATGTTGAGGTTGTTGTTGTTTTTCAATGTTGAGGTTGTTGTTAAATTTGTTGGTGTTTTTCAATGTTGAGGTTGTTGTTGTTTTTCAATGTTGAGGTTGTTGTTGAATTTGTTGGTGTTTTTCAATGTTGAGGTTGTTGGTGTTTTTCAATGTTGAGGTTGCTGTTGAATTTGTTGGTGTTTTTCAATGTTGAGGTTGTTGTTCAATTTGTTGGTGTTTTTCAATGTTGAGGTTGTTGTTGTTTTTCAATGTTGAGGTTGTTGTTGAGTTTGTTGGTGTTTTTCAATGTTGAGGTTGTTGTTGAATTTGTTGGTGTTTTTCAATGTTGAGGTTGTTGTTGAATTTGTTGGTGTTTTTCAATGTTGAGGTTGTTGTTGTTTTTCAATTTTGAGGTTGTTGTTGTATTTGTTGGTGTTTTTCAATTTCGAGGTTGTTGTTGAATTTGCTGGTGTTTTTCAATGTTGAGGTTGGTGTTGTTTTTCAATGTTGAGGTTGTTGTTGAATTTGTTGGTGTTTCTCAATGTTGAGGTTGTTGTTGTTTTTCAATGTTGAGGTTGTTGTTGAATTTGTTGGTGTTTTTCAATGTTGAGGTTGTTGTTGAATTTGTTGGTGTTTTTCAATGTTGAGGTTGTTGTTGTTTTTCAATGTTGAGTTTGTTGTTGAATTTGTTGGTGTTTTTCAATGTTTAGGTTGTTGTTGTTTTTCAATGTTGAGGTTGTTGTTGAATTTGTTGGTGTTTTTCAATGTTGAGGTTGTTGTTGTTTTGAAATGTTGGGGTTGTTGTTGAATTTGTTGGTGTTTTCAATTTTGAGGATGTTGTTGTTTTTCAATGTTGAGGTTGTTGATGAATTTGTTGGTGTTTTTCCATGATGAGTTTGTTGTTGTTTTTCAAAGTTGAGGTTGTTGTTGAATTTGTTGGTGTTTTTCAATGTCGGGGTTGTTGTTGAATTTGTTGGTGTTTTTCAATGTTGAATTTTTTGTTGAATTTGTTGGTGTTTTTCAATGTTGAGGTTGTTGTTTTTCAATGTTGAGGTTGTTGTTGAATTTGTTGGCGTTTTTAAATGTTGAGGTTGTTGTTGAATTTGTTGGTGTTTTCAAAGTTGAGGTTGTTGTTGAATTTGTTGGTGTTATTAAATGTTGAGGTTGTTGTTGAATTTGCTGGTGTTTTGCAAAGTTGAGGTTGTTGTTGTTTTTCAATGTTTAGGTTGTTGTTGAATTTGTTGGTGTTTTTCAATGTTGAGGTTGTTGTTGTTTTTCAATGTTGAGGTTGTTGTTGTATTTGTTGGTGTTTTTCAATGTTGAGGTTGTTGTTGAATTTGTTGGTGTTTTTCAATGTTGAGGTTGGTGTTGTTTTTCAATGTTGAGGTTGTTGTTGAATTTGTTGGTGTTTTTCAATTTCGAGGTTGTTGTTGAATTTGGTGGTGTTTTTCAATGTTGAAGTTTTTGTTGAATTTGTTGGTGTTTTTCAATGTTGAGGTTGTTGTTGTTTTTCAATGTTGAGGTTGTTGTTGAATTTGTTGGTGTTTTTCAACGTTGAGGTTGTTGTTGTTTTTCAATGCTGAGGTTGTTGTTGAATTTGTTGGTGTTTTTCAATTTTGAGGTTGTTGTTGAATTTGTTGGTGCTTTTCAATGTTGAGGTTATTGTTGTTTTTGAATGTTGAGGTTGTTGTTGAATTTGTTGGTGTTTTTCAATGTTGAGGTTGTTGTTGTTTTTCAATGTTGAGGGTGTTGTTGAATTTGTTGGTGTTTTTCAATGTTGAAGTTGTTGTTGAATTTGTTGTTGTTTTTCAATGTTGAGTTTGTTGTTGAATTTGTTGGTGTTTTTCAATGTTTAGGTTGTTGTTGTTTTTCAATGTTGAGGTTGTTGTTGAATTTGTTGGTGTTTTTCAATGTTGAGGTTGTTGTTGTTTTGAAATGTTGGGGTTGTTGTTGAATTTGTTGGTGTTTTCAATTTTGAGGATGTTGTTGTTTTTCAATGTTGAGGTTGTTGATGAATTTGTTGGTGTTTTTCCATGATGAGTTTGTTGTTGTTTTTCAAAGTTGAGGTTGTTGTTGAATTTGTTGGTGTTTTTCAAAGTCGGGGTTGTTGTTGAATTTGTTGGTGTTTTTCAATGTTGAATTTTTTGTTGAATTTGTTGGTGTTTTTCAATGTTGAGGTTGTTGTTTTTCAATGTTGAGGTTGTTGTTGAATTTGTTGGCGTTTTTAAATGTTGAGGTTGTTGTTGAATTTGTTGGTGTTTTCAATGTTGAGGTTGTTGTTGAATTTGTTGGTGTTATTAAATGTTGAGGTTGTTGTTGAATTTGCTGGTGTTTTGCAAAGTTGAGGTTGTTGTTGTTTTTCAATGTTTAGGTTGTTGTTGAATTTGTTGGTGTTTTTCAATGTTGAGGTTGTTGTTGTTTTTCAATGTTGAGGTTGTTGTTGTATTTGTTGGTGTTTTTCAATGTTGAGGTTGTTGTTGAATTTGTTGGTGTTTTTCAATGTTGAGGTTGGTGTTGTTTTTCAATGTTGAGGTTGTTGTTGAATTTGTTGGTGTTTTTCAATTTCGAGGTTGTTGTTGAATTTGGTGGTGTTTTTCAATGTTGAAGTTTTTGTTGAATTTGTTGGTGTTTTTCAATGTTGAGGTTGTTGTTGTTTTTCAATGTTGAGGTTGTTGTTGAATTTGTTGGTGTTTTTCAACGTTGAGGTTGTTGTTGTTTTTCAATGCTGAGGTTGTTGTTGAATTTGTTGGTGTTTTTCAATTTTGAGGTTGTTGTTGAATTTGTTGGTGCTTTTCAATGTTGAGGTTATTGTTGTTTTTGAATGTTGAGGTTGTTGTTGAATTTGTTGGTGTTTTTCAATGTTGAGGTTGTTGTTGTTTTTCAATGTTGAGGGTGTTGTTGAATTTGTTGGTGTTTTTCAATGTTGAAGTTGTTGTTGAATTTGTTGTTGTTTTTCAATGTTGAGGTTGTTGTTGAATTTGTTGGTGTTTTTCAATGTTGAGGTTGTTGTTGTTTTTCAATGTTGAGGTTGTTGTTGAATTTGTTGGTGTTTTTCAATGTTGAGGTTGTTGTTGTTTTTCAATGTTGAGGTTGTTGTTAAATTTGTTGGTGTTTTTCAATGTTGAGGTTGTTGTTGTTTTTCAATGTTGAGGTTGTTGTTGAATTTGTTGGTGTTTTTCAATGTTGAGGTTGTTGGTGTTTTTCAATGTTGAGGTTGCTGTTGAATTTGTTGGTGTTTTTCAATGTTGAGGTTGTTGTTCAATTTGTTGGTGTTTTTCAATGTTGAGGTTGTTGTTGTTTTTCAATGTTGAGGTTGTTGTTGAGTTTGTTGGTGTTTTTCAATGTTGAGGTTGTTGTTGAATTTGTTGGTGTTTTTCAATGTTGAGGTTGTTGTTGAATTTGTTGGTGTTTTTCAATGTTGAGGTTGTTGTTGTTTTGAAATGTTGGGGTTGTTGTTGAATTTGCTGGTGTTTTCAATTTTGAGGATGTTGTTGTTTTTCAATGTTGAGGTTGTTGATGAATTTGTTGGTGTTTTTCCATGATGAGTTTGTTGTTGTTTTTCAAAGTTGAGGTTGTTGTTGAATTTGTTGGTGTTTTTCAATGTCGGGGTTGTTGTTGAATTTGTTGGTGTTTTTCAATGTTGAATTTTTTGTTGAATTTGTTGGTGTTTTTCAATGTTGAGGTTGTTGTTTTTCAATGTTGAGGTTGTTGTTGAATTTGTTGGCGTTTTTAAATGTTGAGGTTGTTGTTGAATTTGTTGGTGTTTTCAATGTTGAGGTTGTTGTTTAATTTGTTGGTGTTATTAAATGTTGAGGTTGTTGTTGAATTTGCTGGTGTTTTGCAAAGTTGAGGTTGTTGTTGTTTTTCAATGTTTAGGTTGTTGTTGAATTTGTTGGTGTTTTTCAATGTTGAGGTTGTTGTTGTTTTTCAATGTTGAGGTTGTTGTTGTATTTGTTGGTGTTTTTCAATTTCGAGGTTGTTGTTGAATTTGCTGGTGTTTTTCAATGTTGAGGTTGGTGTTGTTTTTCAATGTTGAGGTTGTTGTTGAATTTGTTGGTGTTTCTCAATGTTGAGGTTGTTGTTGTTTTTCAATGTTGAGGTTGTTGTTGAATTTGTTGGTGTTTTTCAATGTTGAGGTTGTTGTTGAATTTGTTGGTGTTTTTCAATGTTGAGGTTGTTGTTGTTTTTCAATGTTGAGTTTGTTGTTGAATTTGTTGGTGTTCTTCAATGTTTAGGTTGTTGTTGTTTTTCAATGTTGAGGTTGTTGTTGAATTTGTTGTTGTTTTTCAATGTTGGGGTGGTTGTTTAATTTGTTGGTGTTTTTCAATGTTGAGGTTGTTGTTGTTTTTCAATGTTGAGGTTGTTGTTGAATTTGTTGGTGTTTTTCAATGTTGAGGTTGGTGTTGAATTTGTTGGTGTTTCTCAATGTTGAGGTTGTTGTTGTTTTTCAATGTTGAGGTTGTTGTTGAATTTGTTGGTGTTTTTCAATGTTGAGGTTGTTGTTGAATTTGTTGGTGTTTTTCAATGTTGAGGTTGTTGTTGTTTTTCAATGTTGAGGTTGTTGTTGAATGTGTTGGTGTTTTTCAATGTTGAGGTTGTTGTTGTTTTTAAATGTTGAGGTTGTTGTTGAATTTGTAGGTGTTTTTTCAATTTTGAGGTTGTTGGTGTTTTTCAATGTTGAGGTTGCTGTTGAATTTGTTGGTGTTTTTCAATGTTGAGGTTGTTGTTGTTTTTCAATGTTGAAGTTGTTGTTGAATTTGTTGGTGTTTTTCAATGTTGAGGTTGTTGTTGTTTTTCAATGTTGAGGTTGTTGTTGAATTTGTTGGCGTTTTTCAATGTTGAGGGTGTTGCTGTTTTTCAGTGCTGAGGTTGTTGTTGAATTTGTTGGTGTTTTTCAATGTTGAGGTTGTTGTTGAATTTGTTGGTGTTTTTCAATGTTGAGGTTGTTGTTGTTTTTCAATGTTGAGGTTGTTGAATTTTTTGGTATTTTTCAATCTTGAGTTTGTTGTTGAATTTGTTGGTGTTTTTCAATGTTGAGGTTGTTGTTGAATTTGTTGGTGTTTTTCAATGTTGAGGTTGTTATTGTTTTTCAATGTTGAGGTTGTTGTTGAGTTTGTTGGTGTTTTCAATGTTGAGGTTGTTGTTGAATTTGTTGGTGTTTTTCAATGTTGAGGTTGTTGTTGAATGTGTTGGTGTTTTTCAATGTTGAGGTTGTTGTTGTTTTTAAATGTTGAGGTTGTTGTTGAATTTGTAGGTGTTTTTTCAATTTTGAGGTTGTTGGTGTTTTTCAATGTTGAGGTTGCTGTTGAATTTGTTGGTGTTTTTCAATGTTGAGGATGTTGTTGTTTTTCAATGTTGAAGTTGTTGTTGAATTTGTTGGTGTTTTTCAATTTCGAGGTTGTTGTTGATTTTGGTGGTGTTTTTCAATGTTGAAGTTTTTGTTGAATTTGTTGGTGTTTTTCAATGTTGAGGTTGTTGTAGTTTTTCAATGTTGAGGTTGTTGTTGAATTTGTTGGTGTTTTTCAACGTTGAGGTTGTTGTTGTTTTTCAATGCTGAGGTTGTTGTTGAATTTGTTGGTGTTTTTCAATGTTGAGGTTGTTGTTGAATTTGTTGGTGCTTTTCAATGTTGAGGTTATTGTTGTTTTTCAATGTTGAGGTTGTTGTTGAATTTGTTGGTGTTTTTCAATGTTGAGGTTGTTGTTGTTTTTCAATGTTGAGGGTGTTGCTGAATTTGTTGGTGTTTTTCAATGTTGAAGTTGTTGTTGAATTTGTTGTTGTTTTTCAATGTTGAGGTTGTTGTTTTTCCATGTTGAGGTTGTTGTTGAATTTGTTGGCGTTTTTAAATGTTGAGGTTGTTGTTGAATTTGTTGGTGTTTTCAATGTTGAGGTTGTTGTTGAATTTGTTGGTGTTATTAAATGTTGAGGTTGTTGTTGAATTTGCTGGTGTTTTGCAAAGTTGAGGTTGTTGTTGTTTTTCAATGTTAAGGTTGTTGTTGAATTTGTTGCTGTTTTTCAATGTTGAGGTTGTTGTTGTTTTTCAATGTTGAGGTTGTTGTTGTATTTGTTGGTGTTTTTCAATTTCGAGGTTGTTGTTGAATTTGTTGGTGTTTTTCAATGTTGAGGTTGGTGTTGTTTTTCAATGTTGAGGTTGTTGTTGAATTTGTTGGTGTTTCTCAATGTTGAGGTTGTTGTTGTTTTTCAATGTTGAGGTTGTTGTTGAATTTGTTGGTGTTTTTCAATGTTGAGGTTGTTGTTGAATTTGTTGGTGTTTTTCAATGTTGAGGTTGTTGTTGTTTTTCAATGTTGAGTTTGTTGTTGAATTTGTTGGTGTTTTTCAATGTTTAGGTTGTTGTTGTTTTTCAATGTTGAGGTTGTTGTTGAATTTGTTGGTGTTTTTCAATGTTGGGGTGGTTGTTGAATTTGTTGGTGTTTTTCAATGTTGAGGTTGTTGTTGTTTTTCAATGTTGAGGTTGTTGTTGAATTTGTTGGTGTTTTTCAATGTTGCGTTTGTTGTTGTTTTTCAATGTTGAGGTTGTTGTTGAATTTGTTGGTGTTTTTCAATGTTGAGGTTGTTATTGTTTTTCAATGTTGAGGATGTTGTTGAATTTGTTGGTGTTTTTCAATGTTGAGGTTGTTGTTGTTTTTCAATGTTGAGGTTGTTGTTGAATTTGTTGGTGCTTTTCAATGTTGAGGTTGTTGTTGAATTTGTTGGTGTTTTTCAAAGTTGAGGTTGTTGTTGTTTTTCAATGTTGAGGTTGTTGTTGAATTTGTTGGTGTTTTTCAATGTTGAGTTTGTTGTTGAATTTGTTGGTGTTTTTCAATGTTGAGGTTGTTGTTGAATTTGTTGGTGTTTTTCAATGTTGAGGTTGTTGTTGAATTTGTTGGTGTTTATCAATGTTGAGGTTGTTGGTGTTTTTCAATGTTGAGGTTGTTGTTGAATTTGTTGGTGTTTTTCAATTTCGAGGTTGTTGTTGAATTTGTTGGTGTTTTTCAATGTTGAGGTTGTTGTTGTTTTTCAATGTTGAGGTTGTTGTTGAATTTGTTGCTGTTTTTCAATGTTGAGGTTGTTGTTGTTTTTCAATGCTGAGGTTGTTGTTGAATTTGTTGGTGTTTTTCAATGTGGAGGTTGTTGTTGAATTTGTTGGTGTTTTTCAATTATGAGGTTGTTGTTGTTTTTCAATGTTGAGGTTGTTGTTGAATTTGTTGGTGTTTTTCAATGTTGAGGTTGTTGTTGTTTTTCAATGTTGAGGTTGTTGTTGATTTTGTTGGTGTTTTTCAATGTTGAGGTTGTTGTTGAATTTGTTGGTGTTTTTCAATGTTGAGGTTGTTGTTGTTTTTCAATGCTGAGGTTGTTGTTGAATTTGTTGGTGTTTTTCAATGTGGAGGTTGTTGTTGAATTTGTTGGTGTTTTTCAATTATGAGGTTGTTGTTGTTTTTCAATGTTGAGGTTGTTGTTGAATTTGTTGGTGTTTTTCAATGTTGAGGTTGTTGTTGTTTTTTCAATGTTGAGGTTGTTGTTAAATTTGTTGGTGTTTTTCAATGTTGAGGTTGTTGTTGTTTTTCAATGTTGAGGTTGTTGTTGAATTTGTTGGTGTTTTTCAATGTTGAGGTTGTTGGTGTTTTTCAATGTTGAGGTTGCTGTTGAATTTGTTGGTGTTTTTCAATGTTGAGGTTGTTGTTCAATTTGTTGGTGTTTTTCAATGTTGAGGTTGTTGTTGTTTTTCAATGTTGAGGTTGATGTTGAGTTTGTTGGTGTTTTTCAATGTTGAGGTTGTTGTTGAATTTGTTGGTGTTTTTCAATGTTGAGGTTGTTGTTGAATTTGTTGGTGTTTTTCAATGTTGAGGTTGTTTTTGTTTTGAAATGTTGGGGTTGTTGTTGAATTTGTTGGTGTTTTCAATTTTGAGGATGTTGTTGTTTTTCAATGTTGAGGTTGTTGATGAATTTGTTGGTGTTTTTCCATGATGAGTTTGTTGTTGTTTTTCAAAGTTGGGGTTGTTGTTGAATTTGTTGGTGTTTTTCAATGTCGGGGTTATTGTTGAATTTGTTGGTGTTTTTCAATGTTGAATTTTTTGTTGAATTTGTTGGTGTTTTTCAATGTTGAGGTTGTTGTTTTTCAATGTTGAGGTTGTTGTTGAATTTGTTGGCGATTTTAAATGTTGAGGTTGTTGTTGAATTTGTTGGTGTTTTCAATGTTGAGGTTGTTGTTGAATTTGTTGGTGTTATTAAATGTTGAGGTTGTTGTTGAATTTGCTGGTGTTTTGCAAAGTTGAGGTTATTGTTGTTTTTCAAAGTTTAGGTTGTTGTTGAATTTGTTGGTGTTTTTCAATGTTGAGGTTGTTGTTGTTTTTCAATGTTGATGTTGTTGTTGTATTTGTTGGTGTTTTTCAATTTCGAGGTTGTTGTTGAATTTGTTGGTGTTTTTCAATGTTGAGGTTGGTGTTGTTTTTCAATGTTGAGGTTGTTGTTGAATTTGTTGGTGTTTCTCAATGTTGAGGTTGTTGTTGTTTTTCAATGTTGAGGTTGTTGTTGAATTTGTTGGTGTTTTTCAATGTTGAGGTTGTTGTTGAATTTGTTGGTGTTTTTCAATGTTGTGGTTGTTGTTGTTTTTCAATGTTGAGTTTGTTGTTGAATTTGTCGGTGTTTTTCAATGTTTAGGTTGTTGTTGTTTTTCAATGTTGAGGTTGTTGTTGAATTTGTTGGTGTTTTTCAATGTTGGGGTGGTTGTTTAATTTGTTGATGTTTTTCAATGTTGAGGTTGTTGTTGTTTTTCAATGTTGAGGTTGTTGTTGAATTTGTTGGTGTTTTTCAATGTTGAGGTTGGTGTTGAATTTGTTGGTGTTTCTCAATGTTGAGGTTGTTGTTGTTTTTCAATGTTGAGGTTGTTGTTGAATTTGTTGGTGTTTTTCAATGTTGAGGTTGTTGTTGAATTTGTTGGTGCTTTTCAATGTTGAGGTTGTTGTTGTTTTTCAATGTTGAGGTTGTTGTTGAATGTGTTGGTGTTTTTCAATGTTGAGGTTGTTGTTGTTTTTAAATGTTGAGGTTGTTGTTGAATTTGTAGGTGTTTTTTCAATTTTGAGGTTGTTGGTGTTTTTCAATGTTGAGGTTGCTGTTGAATTTGTTGGTGTTTTTCAATGTTGAGGTTGTTGTTGTTTTTCAATGTTGAAGTTGTTGTTGAATTTGTTGGTGTTTTTCAATTTCGAGGTTGTTGAATTTGGTGGTGTTTTTCAATGTTGAAGTTTTTGTTGAATTTGTTGGTGTTTTTCAATGTTGAGGTTGTTGTTGTTTTTCAATGTTGAGGTTGTTGTTGAATTTGTTGGTGTTTTTCAATTTCGAAGTTGTTGTTGAATTTGTTGGTGTTTTTCAATGTTGAGGTTGTTGTTGTTTTTCAATGTTGAGGTTGTTGTTGAATTTGTTGCTGTTTTTCAATGTTGAGGTTGTTGTTGTTTTTCAATGCTGAGGTTGTTGTTGAATTTGTTGGTGTTTTTCAATGTGGAGGTTGTTGTTGAATTTGTTGGTGTTTTTCAATTATGAGGTTGTTGTTGTTTTTCAATGTTGAGGTTGTTGTTGAATTTGTTGGTGTTTTTCAATGTTGAGGTTGTTGTTGTTTTTCAATGTTGAGGTTGTTGTTGATTTTGTTGGTGTTTTTCAATGTTGAGGTTGTTGTTGAATTTGTTGGTGTTTTTCAATGTTGAGGTTGTTGTTGTTTTTCAATGCTGAGGTTGTTGTTGAATTTGTTGGTGTTTTTCAATGTGGAGGTTGTTGTTGAATTTGTTGGTGTTTTTCAATTATGAGGTTGTTGTTGTTTTTCAATGTTGAGGTTGTTGTTGAATTTGTTGGTGTTTTTCAATGTTGAGGTTGTTGTTGTTGTTTCAATGTTGAGGTTGTTGTTAAATTTGTTGGTGTTTTTCAATGTTGAGGTTGTTGTTGTTTTTCAATGTTGAGGTTGTTGTTGAATTTGTTGGTGTTTTTCAATGTTGAGGTTGTTGGTGTTTTTCAATGTTGAGGTTGCTGTTGAATTTGTTGGTGTTTTTCAATGTTGAGGTTGTTGTTCAATTTGTTGGTGTTTTTCAATGTTGAGGTTGTTGTTGTTTTTCAATGTTGAGGTTGATGTTGAG
This sequence comes from Isurus oxyrinchus, assembly GCA_026770705.1. Taxonomy (NCBI): domain Eukaryota; kingdom Metazoa; phylum Chordata; class Chondrichthyes; order Lamniformes; family Lamnidae; genus Isurus; species Isurus oxyrinchus. The sequence goes on from JANJGN010000172.1 coordinate 913,604, forward strand.
TTTGTTGGTGTTTTTCAATGTTGAGGTTGTTGTTGAATTTGTTGGTGTTTTTCAATGTTGAGGTTGTTGTTGAATTTGTTGGTGTTTTTCAATGTTGAGGTTGTTTTTGTTTTGAAATGTTGGGGTTGTTGTTGAATTTGTTGGTGTTTTCAATTTTGAGGATGTTGTTGTTTTTCAATGTTGAGGTTGTTGATGAATTTGTTGGTGTTTTTCCATGATGAGTTTGTTGTTGTTTTTCAAAGTTGAGGTTGTTGTTGAATTTGTTGGTGTTTTTCAATGTCGGGGTTGTTGTTCAATTTGTTGGTGTTTTTCAATGTTGAATTTTTTGTTGAATTTGTTGGTGTTTTTCAATGTTGAGGTTGTTGTTTTTCAATGTTGAGGTTGTTGTTGAATTTGTTGGCGATTTTAAATGTTGAGGTTGTTGTTGAATTTGTTGGTGTTTTCAATGTTGAGGTTGTTGTTGAATTTGTTGGTGTTATTAAATGTTGAGGTTGTTGTTGAATTTGCTGGTGTTTTGCAAAGTTGAGGTTATTGTTGTTTTTCAAAGTTTAGGTTGTTGTTGAATTTGTTGGTGTTTTTCAATGTTGAGGTTGTTGTTGTTTTTCAATGTTGATGTTGTTGTTGTATTTGTTGGTGTTTTTCAATTTCGAGGTTGTTGTTGAATTTGTTGGTGTTTTTCAATGTTGAGGTTGGTGTTGTTTTTCAATGTTGAGGTTGTTGTTGAATTTGTTGGTGTTTCTCAATGTTGAGGTTGTTGTTGTTTTTCAATGTTGAGGTTGTTGTTGAATTTGTTGGTGTTTTTCAATGTTGAGGTTGTTGTTGAATTTGTTGGTGTTTTTCAATGTTGTGGTTGTTGTTGTTTTTCAATGTTGAGTTTGTTGTTGAATTTGTTGGTGTTTTTCAATGTTTAGGTTGTTGTTGTTTTTCAATGTTGAGGTTGTTGTTGAATTTGTTGGTGTTTTTCAATGTTGGGGTGGTTGTTTAATTTGTTGATGTTTTTCAATGTTGAGGTTGTTGTTGTTTTTCAATGTTGAGGTTGTTGTTGAATTTGTTGGTGTTTTTCAATGTTGAGGTTGGTGTTGAATTTGTTGGTGTTTCTCAATGTTGAGGTTGTTGTTGTTTTTCAATGTTGAGGTTGTTGTTGAATTTGTTGGTGTTTTTCAATGTTGAGGTTGTTGTTGAATTTGTTGGTGTTTTTCAATGTTGAGGTTGTTGTTGTTTTTCAATGTTGAGGTTGTTGTTGAATGTGTTGGTGTTTTTCAATGTTGAGGTTGTTGTTGTTTTTAAATGTTGAGGTTGTTGTTGAATTTGTAGGTGTTTTTTCAATTTTGAGGTTGTTGGTGTTTTTCAATGTTGAGGTTGCTGTTGAATTTGTTGGTGTTTTTCAATGTTGAGGTTGTTGTTGTTTTTCAATGTTGAAGTTGTTGTTGAATTTGTTGGTGTTTTTCAATTTCGAGGTTGTTGAATTTGGTGGTGTTTTTCAATGTTGAAGTTTTTGTTGAATTTGTTGGTGTTTTTCAATGTTGAGGTTGTTGTTGTTTTTCAATGTTGAGGTTGTTGTTGAATTTGTTGGTGTTTTTCAACGTTGAGGTTGTTGTTGTTTTTCAATGCTGAGGTTGTTGTTGAATTTGTTGGTGTTTTTCAATGTTGAGGTTGTTGTTGAATTTGATGGTGCTTTTCAATGTTGAGGTTATTGTTGTTTTTCAATGTTGAGGTTGTTGTTGAATTTGTTGGTGTTTTTCAATGTTGAGGTTGTTGTTGTTTTTCAATGTTGAGGGTGTTGTTGAATTTGTTGGTGTTTTTCAATGTTGAAGTTGTTGTTGAATTTGTTGTTGTTTTTCAATGTTGAGGTTGTTGTTGAATTTGTTGGTGTTTTTCAATGTTGAGTTTGTTGTTGTTTTTCAATGTTGAGGTTGTTGTTGAATTTGTTGCTGTTTTTCAATGTTGAGGTTGTTGTTGTTTTTCAATGCTGAGGTTGTTGTTGAATTTGTTGGTGTTTTTCAATGTGGAGGTTGTTGTTGAATTTGTTGGTGTTTTTCAATTATGAGGTTGTTGTTGTTTTTCAATGTTGAGGTTGTTGTTGAATTTGTTGGTGTTTTTCAATGTTGAGGTTGTTGTTGTTTTTCAATGTTGAGGTTGTTGTTGATTTTGTTGGTGTTTTTCAATGTTGAGGTTGTTGTTGAATTTGTTGGTGTTTTTCAATGTTGAGGTTGTTGTTGTTTTTCAATGCTGAGGTTGTTGTTGAATTTGTTGGTGTTTTTCAATGTGGAGGTTGTTGTTGAATTTGTTGGTGTTTTTCAATTATGAGGTTGTTGTTGTTTTTCAATGTTGAGGTTGTTGTTGAATTTGTTGGTGTTTTTCAATGTTGAGGTTGTTGTTGTTTTTTCAATGTTGAGGTTGTTGTTAAATTTGTTGGTGTTTTTCAATGTTGAGGTTGTTGTTGTTTTTCAATGTTGAGGTTGTTGTTGAATTTGTTGGTGTTTTTCAATGTTGAGGTTGTTGGTGTTTTTCAATGTTGAGGTTGCTGTTGAATTTGTTGGTGTTTTTCAATGTTGAGGTTGTTGTTCAATTTGTTGGTGTTTTTCAATGTTGAGGTTGTTGTTGTTTTTCAATGTTGAGGTTGATGTTGAGTTTGTTGGTGTTTTTCAATGTTGAGGTTGTTGTTGAATTTGTTGGTGTTTTTCAATGTTGAGGTTGTTGTTGAATTTGTTGGTGTTTTTCAATGTTGAGGTTGTTTTTGTTTTGAAATGTTGGGGTTGTTGTTGAATTTGTTGGTGTTTTCAATTTTGAGGATGTTGTTGTTTTTCAATGTTGAGGTTGTTGATGAATTTGTTGGTGTTTTTCCATGATGAGTTTGTTGTTGTTTTTCAAAGTTGAGGTTGTTGTTGAATTTGTTGGTGTTTTTCAATGTCGGGGTTGTTGTTGAATTTGTTGGTGTTTTTCAATGTTGAATTTTTTGTTGAATTTGTTGGTGTTTTTCAATGTTGAGGTTGTTGTTTTTCAATGTTGAGGTTGTTGTTGAATTTGTTGGCGATTTTAAATGTTGAGGTTGTTGTTGAATTTGTTGGTGTTTTCAATGTTGAGGTTGTTGTTGAATTTGTTGGTGTTATTAAATGTTGAAGTTGTTGTTGAATTTGCTGGTGTTTTGCAAAGTTGAGGTTATTGTTGTTTTTCAAAGTTTAGGTTGTTGTTGAATTTGTTGGTGTTTTTCAATGTTGAGGTTGTTGTTGTTTTTCAATGTTGATGTTGTTGTTGTATTTGTTGGTGTTTTTCAATTTCGAGGTTGTTGTTGAATTTGTTGGTGTTTTTCAAAGTTGAGGTTGGTGTTGTTTTTCAATGTTGAGGTTGTTGTTGAATTTGTTGGTGTTTCTCAATGTTGAGGTTGTTGTTGTTTTTCAATGTTGAGGTTGTTGTTGAATTTGTTGGTGTTTTTCAATGTTGAGGTTGTTGTTGAATTTGTTGGTGTTTTTCAATGTTGTGGTTGTTGTTGTTTTTCAATGTTGAGTTTGTTGTTGAATTTGTTGGTGTTTTTCAATGTTTAGGTTGTTGTTGTTTTTCAATGTTGAGGTTGTTGTTGAATTTGTTGGTGTTTTTCAATGTTGGGGTGGTTGTTTAATTTGTTGATGTTTTTCAATGTTGAGGTTGTTGTTGTTTTTCAATGTTGAGGTTGTTGTTGAATTTGTTGGTGTTTTTCAATGTTGAGGTTGGTGTTGAATTTGTTGGTGTTTCTCAATGTTGAGGTTGTTGTTGTTTTTCAATGTTGAGGTTGTTGTTGAATTTGTTGGTGTTTTTCAATGTTGAGGTTGTTGTTGAATTTGTTGGTGTTTTTCAATGTTGAGGTTGTTGTTGTTTTTCAATGTTGAGGTTGTTGTTGAATGTGTTGGTGTTTTTCAATGTTGAGGTTGTTGTTGTTTTTAAATGTTGAGGTTGTTGTTGAATTTGTAGGTGTTTTTTCAATTTTGAGGTTGTTGGTGTTTTTCAATGTTGAGGTTGCTGTTGAATTTGTTGGTGTTTTTCAATGTTGAGGTTGTTGTTGTTTTTCAATGTTGAAGTTGTTGTTGAATTTGTTGGTGTTTTTCAATTTCGAGGTTGTTGAATTTGGTGGTGTTTTTCAATGTTGAAGTTTTTGTTGAATTTGTTGGTGTTTTTCAATGTTGAGGTTGTTGTTGTTTTTCAATGTTGAGGTTGTTGTTGAATTTGTTGGTGTTTTTCAACGTTGAGGTTGTTGTTGTTTTTCAATGCTGAGGTTGTTGTTGAATTTGTTGGTGTTTTTCAATGTTGAGGTTGTTGTTGAATTTGATGGTGCTTTTCAATGTTGAGGTTATTGTTGTTTTTCAATGTTGAGGTTGTTGTTGAATTTGTTGGTGTTTTTCAATGTTGAGGTTGTTGTTGTTTTTCAATGTTGAGGGTGTTGTTGAATTTGTTGGTGTTTTTCAATGTTGAAGTTGTTGTTGAATTTGTTGTTGTTTTTCAATGTTGAGGTTGTTGTTGAATTTGTTGGTGTTTTTCAATGTTGAGTTTGTTGTTGTTTTTCAATGTTGAGGTTGTTGTTGAATTTGTTGGTGTTTTTCAATGTTGAGGTTGTTGTTGTTTTTCAATGTTGAGGTTGTTGTTAAATTTGTTAGTGTTTTTCAATGTTGAGGTTGTTGTTGTTTTTCAATGTTGAGGTTGTTGTTGAATTTGTTGGTGTTTTTCAATGTTGAGGTTGTTGGTGTTTTTCAATGTTGAGGTTGCTGTTGAATTTGTTGGTGTTTTTCAATGTTGAGGTTGTTGTTCAATTTGTTGGTGTTTTTCAAAGTTGAGGCTGTTGTTGTTTTTCAATGTTGAGGTTGTTGTTGAGTTTGTTGGTGTTTTTCAATGTTGAGGTTGTTGTTGAATTTGTTGGTGTTTTTCAATGTTGAGGTTGTTGTTGAATTTGTTGGTGTTTTTCAATGTTGAGGTTGTTGTTGTTTTGAAATGTTGGGGTTGTTGTTGAATTTGTTGGTGTTTTCAATTTTGAGGATGTTGTTGTTTTTCAATGTTGAGGTTGTTGATGAATTTGTTGGTGTTTTTCCATGATGAGTTTGTTGTTGTTTTTCAAAGTTGAGGTTGTTGTTGAATTTGTTGGTGTTTTTCAATGTCGGGGTTGTTGTTGAATTTGTTGGTGTTTTTCAATGTTGAATTTTTTGTTGAATTTGTTGGTGTTTTTCAATGTTGAGGTTGTTGTTTTTCAATGTTGAGGTTGTTGTTGAATTTGTTGGCGTTTTTAAATGTTGAGGTTGTTGTTGAATTTGTTGGTGTTTTCAATGTTGAGGTTGTTGTTGAATTTGTTGGTGTTATTAAATGTTGAGGTTGTTGTTGAATTTGCTGGTGTTTTGCAAAGTTGAGGTTGTTGTTGTTTTTCAATGTTTAGGTTGTTGTTGAATTTGTTGGTGTTTTTCAATGTTGAGGTTGTTGTTGTTTTTCAATGTTGAGGTTGTTGTTGTATTTGTTGGTGTTTTTCAATGTTGAGGTTGTTGTTGAATTTGTTGGTGTTTTTCAATTTCGAGGTTGTTGTTGAATTTGGTGGTGTTTTTCAATGTTGAAGTTTTTGTTGTATTTGTTGGTGTTTTTCAATGTTGAGGTTGTTGTTGTTTTTCAATGTTGAGGTTGTTGTTGAATTTGTTGGTGTTTTTCAACGTTGAGGTTGTTGTTGTTTTTCAATGCTGAGGTTGTTGTTGAATTTGTTGGTGTTTTTCAATGTTGAGGTTGTTGTTGAATTTGTTGGTGCTTTTCAATGTTGAGGTTATTGTTGTTTTTCAATGTTGAGGTTGTTGTTGAATTTGTTGGTGTTTTTCAATGTTGAGGTTGTTGTTGTTTTTCAATGTTGAGGGTGTTGTTGAATTTGTTGGTGTTTTTCAATGTTGAAGTAGTTGTTGAATTTGTTGTTGTTTTTCAATGTTGAGGTTGTTGTTGAATTTGTTTGTGTTTTTCAATGTTGAGGTTGTTGTTGTTTTTCAATGTTGAGGTTGTTGTTGAATTTGTTGGTTTTTTTCAATGTTGAGGTTGTTGTTGTTTTTTCAATGTTGAGGTTGTTGTTAAATTTGTTGGTGTTTTTCAATGTTGAGGTTGTTGTTGTTTTTCAATGTTGAGGTTGTTGTTGAATTTGTTGGTGTTTTTCAATGTTGAGGTTGTTGGTGTTTTTCAATGTTGAGGTTGCTGTTGAATTTGTTGGTGTTTTTCAATGTTGAGGTTGTTGTTCAATTTGTTGGTGTTTTTCAATGTTGAGGTTGTTGTTGTTTTTCAATGTTGAGGTTGTTGTTGAGTTTGTTGGTGTTTTTCAATGTTGAGGTTGTTGTTGAATTTGTTGGTGTTTTTCAATGTTGAGGTTGTTGTTGAATTTGTTGGTGTTTTTCAATGTTGAGGTTGTTTTTGTTTTGAAATGTTGGGGTTGTTGTTGAATTTGTTGGTGTTTTCAATTTTGAGGATGTTGTTGTTTTTCAATGTTGAGGTTGTTGATGAATTTGTTGGTGTTTTTCCATGATGAGTTTGTTGTTGTTTTTCAAAGTTGAGGTTGTTGTTGAATTTGTTGGTGTTTTTCAATGTCGGGGTTGTTGTTGAATTTGTTGGTGTTTTTCAATGTTGAATTTTTTGTTGAATTTGTTGGTGTTTTTCAATGTTGAGGTTGTTGTTTTTCAATGTTGAGGTTGTTGTTGAATTTGTTGGCGATTTTAAATGTTGAGGTTGTTGTTGAATTTGTTGGTGTTTTCAATGTTGAGGTTGTTGTTGAACTTGTTGGTGTTATTAAATGTTGAGGTTGTTGTTGAATTTGCTGGTGTTTTGCAAAGTTGAGGTTGTTGTTGTTTTTCAATGTTTAGGTTGTTGTTGAATTTGTTGGTGTTTTTCAATGTTGAGGTTGTTGTTGTTTTTCAATGTTGATGTTGTTGTTGTATTTGTTGGTGTTTTTCAATTTCGAGGTTGTTGTTGAATTTGTTGGTGTTTTTCAATGTTGAGGTTGGTGTTGTTTTTCAATGTTGAGGTTGTTGTTGAATTTGTTGGTGTTTCTCAATGTTGAGGTTGTTGTTGTTTTTCAATGTTGAGGTTGTTGTTGAATTTGTTGGTGTTTTTCAATGTTGAGGTTGTTGTTGAATTTGTTGGTGTTTTTCAATGTTGTGGTTGTTGTTGTTTTTCAATGTTGAGTTTGTTGTTGAATTTGTCGGTGTTTTTCAATGTTTAGGTTGTTGTTGTTTTTCAATGTTGAGGTTGTTGTTGAATTTGTTGGTGTTTTTCAATGTTGGGGTGGTTGTTTAATTTGTTGATGTTTTTCAATGTTGAGGTTGTTGTTGTTTTTCAATGTTGAGGTTGTTGTTGAATTTGTTGGTGTTTTTCAATGTTGAGGTTGGTGTTGAATTTGTTGGTGTTTCTCAATGTTGAGGTTGTTGTTGTTTTTCAATGTTGAGGTTGTTGTTGAATTTGTTGGTGTTTTTCAATGTTGAGGTTGTTGTTGAATTTGTTGGTGCTTTTCAATGTTGAGGTTGTTGTTGTTTTTCAATGTTGAGGTTGTTGTTGAATGTGTTGGTGTTTTTCAATGTTGAGGTTGTTGTTGTTTTTAAATGTTGAGGTTGTTGTTGAATTTGTAGGTGTTTTTTCAATTTTGAGGTTGTTGGTGTTTTTCAATGTTGAGGTTGCTGTTGAATTTGTTGGTGTTTTTCAATGTTGAGGTTGTTGTTGTTTTTCAATGTTGAAGTTGTTGTTGAATTTGTTGGTGTTTTTCAATTTCGAGGTTGTTGAATTTGGTGGTGTTTTTCAATGTTGAAGTTTTTGTTGAATTTGTTGGTGTTTTTCAATGTTGAGGTTGTTGTTGTTTTTCAATGTTGAGGTTGTTGTTGAATTTGTTGGTGTTTTTCAATTTCGAAGTTGTTGTTGAATTTGTTGGTGTTTTTCAATGTTGAGGTTGTTGTTGTTTTTCAATGTTGAGGTTGTTGTTGAATTTGTTGCTGTTTTTCAATGTTGAGGTTGTTGTTGTTTTTCAATGCTGAGGTTGTTGTTGAATTTGTTGGTGTTTTTCAATGTGGAGGTTGTTGTTGAATTTGTTGGTGTTTTTCAATTATGAGGTTGTTGTTGTTTTTCAATGTTGAGGTTGTTGTTGAATTTGTTGGTGTTTTTCAATGTTGAGGTTGTTGTTGTTTTTCAATGTTGAGGTTGTTGTTGATTTTGTTGGTGTTTTTCAATGTTGAGGTTGTTGTTGAATTTGTTGGTGTTTTTCAATGTTGAGGTTGTTGTTGTTTTTCAATGCTGAGGTTGTTGTTGAATTTGTTGGTGTTTTTCAATGTGGAGGTTGTTGTTGAATTTGTTGGTGTTTTTCAATTATGAGGTTGTTGTTGTTTTTCAATGTTGAGGTTGTTGTTGAATTTGTTGGTGTTTTTCAATGTTGAGGTTGTTGTTGTTGTTTCAATGTTGAGGTTGTTGTTAAATTTGTTGGTGTTTTTCAATGTTGAGGTTGTTGTTGTTTTTCAATGTTGAGGTTGTTGTTGAATTTGTTGGTGTTTTTCAATGTTGAGGTTGTTGGTGTTTTTCAATGTTGAGGTTGCTGTTGAATTTGTTGGTGTTTTTCAATGTTGAGGTTGTTGTTCAATTTGTTGGTGTTTTTCAATGTTGAGGTTGTTGTTGTTTTTCAATGTTGAGGTTGATGTTGAGTTTGTTGGTGTTTTTCAATGTTGAGGTTGTTGTTGAATTTGTTGGTGTTTTTCAATGTTGAGGTTGTTGTTGAATTTGTTGGTGTTTTTCAATGTTGAGGTTGTTTTTGTTTTGAAATGTTGGGGTTGTTGTTGAATTTGTTGGTGTTTTCAATTTTGAGGATGTTGTTGTTTTTCAATGTTGAGGTTGTTGATGAATTTGTTGGTGTTTTTCCATGATGAGTTTGTTGTTGTTTTTCAAAGTTGAGGTTGTTGTTGAATTTGTTGGTGTTTTTCAATGTCGGGGTTGTTGTTCAATTTGTTGGTGTTTTTCAATGTTGAATTTTTTGTTGAATTTGTTGGTGTTTTTCAATGTTGAGGTTGTTGTTTTTCAATGTTGAGGTTGTTGTTGAATTTGTTGGCGATTTTAAATGTTGAGGTTGTTGTTGAATTTGTTGGTGTTTTCAATGTTGAGGTTGTTGTTGAATTTGTTGGTGTTATTAAATGTTGAGGTTGTTGTTGAATTTGCTGGTGTTTTGCAAAGTTGAGGTTATTGTTGTTTTTCAAAGTTTAGGTTGTTGTTGAATTTGTTGGTGTTTTTCAATGTTGAGGTTGTTGTTGTTTTTCAATGTTGATGTTGTTGTTGTATTTGTTGGTGTTTTTCAATTTCGAGGTTGTTGTTGAATTTGTTGGTGTTTTTCAATGTTGAGGTTGGTGTTGTTTTTCAATGTTGAGGTTGTTGTTGAATTTGTTGGTGTTTCTCAATGTTGAGGTTGTTGTTGTTTTTCAATGTTGAGGTTGTTGTTGAATTTGTTGGTGTTTTTCAATGTTGAGGTTGTTGTTGAATTTGTTGGTGTTTTTCAATGTTGTGGTTGTTGTTGTTTTTCAATGTTGAGTTTGTTGTTGAATTTGTTGGTGTTTTTCAATGTTTAGGTTGTTGTTGTTTTTCAATGTTGAGGTTGTTGTTGAATTTGTTGGTGTTTTTCAATGTTGGGGTGGTTGTTTAATTTGTTGATGTTTTTCAATGTTGAGGTTGTTGTTGTTTTTCAATGTTGAGGTTGTTGTTGAATTTGTTGGTGTTTTTCAATGTTGAGGTTGGTGTTGAATTTGTTGGTGTTTCTCAATGTTGAGGTTGTTGTTGTTTTTCAATGTTGAGGTTGTTGTTGAATTTGTTGGTGTTTTTCAATGTTGAGGTTGTTGTTGAATTTGTTGGTGTTTTTCAATGTTGAGGTTGTTGTTGTTTTTCAATGTTGAGGTTGTTGTTGAATGTGTTGGTGTTTTTCAATGTTGAGGTTGTTGTTGTTTTTAAATGTTGAGGTTGTTGTTGAATTTGTAGGTGTTTTTTCAATTTTGAGGTTGTTGGTGTTTTTCAATGTTGAGGTTGCTGTTGAATTTGTTGGTGTTTTTCAATGTTGAGGTTGTTGTTGTTTTTCAATGTTGAAGTTGTTGTTGAATTTGTTGGTGTTTTTCAATTTCGAGGTTGTTGAATTTGGTGGTGTTTTTCAATGTTGAAGTTTTTGTTGAATTTGTTGGTGTTTTTCAATGTTGAGGTTGTTGTTGTTTTTCAATGTTGAGGTTGTTGTTGAATTTGTTGGTGTTTTTCAACGTTGAGGTTGTTGTTGTTTTTCAATGCTGAGGTTGTTGTTGAATTTGTTGGTGTTTTTCAATGTTGAGGTTGTTGTTGAATTTGATGGTGCTTTTCAATGTTGAGGTTATTGTTGTTTTTCAATGTTGAGGTTGTTGTTGAATTTGTTGGTGTTTTTCAATGTTGAGGTTGTTGTTGTTTTTCAATGTTGAGGGTGTTGTTGAATTTGTTGGTGTTTTTCAATGTTGAAGTTGTTGTTGAATTTGTTGTTGTTTTTCAATGTTGAGGTTGTTGTTGAATTTGTTGGTGTTTTTCAATGTTGAGTTTGTTGTTGTTTTTCAATGTTGAGGTTGTTGTTGAATTTGTTGCTGTTTTTCAATGTTGAGGTTGTTGTTGTTTTTCAATGCTGAGGTTGTTGTTGAATTTGTTGGTGTTTTTCAATGTGGAGGTTGTTGTTGAATTTGTTGGTGTTTTTCAATTATGAGGTTGTTGTTGTTTTTCAATGTTGAGGTTGTTGTTGAATTTGTTGGTGTTTTTCAATGTTGAGGTTGTTGTTGTTTTTCAATGTTGAGGTTGTTGTTGATTTTGTTGGTGTTTTTCAATGTTGAGGTTGTTGTTGAATTTGTTGGTGTTTTTCAATGTTGAGGTTGTTGTTGTTTTTCAATGCTGAGGTTGTTGTTGAATTTGTTGGTGTTTTTCAATGTGGAGGTTGTTGTTGAATTTGTTGGTGTTTTTCAATTATGAGGTTGTTGTTGTTTTTCAATGTTGAGGTTGTTGTTGAATTTGTTGGTGTTTTTCAATGTTGAGGTTGTTGTTGTTTTTTCAATGTTGAGGTTGTTGTTAAATTTGTTGGTGTTTTTCAATGTTGAGGTTGTTGTTGTTTTTCAATGTTGAGGTTGTTGTTGAATTTGTTGGTGTTTTTCAATGTTGAAGTTGTTGGTGTTTTTCAATGTTGAGGTTGCTGTTGAATTTGTTGGTGTTTTTCAATGTTGAGGTTGTTGTTCAATTTGTTGGTGTTTTTCAATGTTGAGGTTGTTGTTGTTTTTCAATGTTGAGGTTGATGTTGAGTTTGTTGGTGTTTTTCAATGTTGAGGTTGTTGTTGAATTTGTTGGTGTTTTTCAATGTTGAGGTTGTTGTTGAATTTGTTGGTGTTTTTCAATGTTGAGGTTGTTTTTGTTTTGAAATGTTGGGGTTGTTGTTGAATTTGTTGGTGTTTTCAATTTTGAGGATGTTGTTGTTTTTCAATGTTGAGGTTGTTGATGAATTTGTTGGTGTTTTTCCATGATGAGTTTGTTGTTGTTTTTCAAAGTTGAGGTTGTTGTTGAATTTGTTGGTGTTTTTCAATGTCGGGGTTGTTGTTGAATTTGTTGGTGTTTTTCAATGTTGAATTTTTTGTTGAATTTGTTGGTGTTTTTCAATGTTGAGGTTGTTGTTTTTCAATGTTGAGGTTGTTGTTGAATTTGTTGGCGATTTTAAATGTTGAGGTTGTTGTTGAATTTGTTGGTGTTTTCAATGTTGAGGTTGTTGTTGAATTTGTTGGTGTTATTAAATGTTGAAGTTGTTGTTGAATTTGCTGGTGTTTTGCAAAGTTGAGGTTATTGTTGTTTTTCAAAGTTTAGGTTGTTGTTGAATTTGTTGGTGTTTTTCAATGTTGAGGTTGTTGTTGTTTTTCAATGTTGATGTTGTTGTTGTATTTGTTGGTGTTTTTCAATTTCGAGGTTGTTGTTGAATTTGTTGGTGTTTTTCAATGTTGAGGTTGGTGTTGTTTTTCAATGTTGAGGTTGTTGTTGAATTTGTTGGTGTTTCTCAATGTTGAGGTTGTTGTTGTTTTTCAATGTTGAGGTTGTTGTTGAATTTGTTGGTGTTTTTCAATGTTGAGGTTGTTGTTGAATTTGTTGGTGTTTTTCAATGTTGTGGTTGTTGTTGTTTTTCAATGTTGAGTTTGTTGTTGAATTTGTTGGTGTTTTTCAATGTTTAGGTTGTTGTTGTTTTTCAATGTTGAGGTTGTTGTTGAATTTGTTGGTGTTTTTCAATGTTGGGGTGGTTGTTTAATTTGTTGATGTTTTTCAATGTTGAGGTTGTTGTTGTTTTTCAATGTTGAGGTTGTTGTTGAATTTGTTGGTGTTTTTCAATGTTGAGGTTGGTGTTGAATTTGTTGGTGTTTCTCAATGTTGAGGTTGTTGTTGTTTTTCAATGTTGAGGTTGTTGTTGAATTTGTTGGTGTTTTTCAATGTTGAGGTTGTTGTTGAATTTGTTGGTGTTTTTCAATGTTGAGGTTGTTGTTGTTTTTCAATGTTGAGGTTGTTGTTGAATGTGTTGGTGTTTTTCAATGTTGAGGTTGTTGTTGTTTTTAAATGTTGAGGTTGTTGTTGAATTTGTAGGTGTTTTTTCAATTTTGAGGTTGTTGGTGTTTTTCAATGTTGAGGTTGCTGTTGAATTTGTTGGTGTTTTTCAATGTTGAGGTTGTTGTTGTTTTTCAATGTTGAAGTTGTTGTTGAATTTGTTGGTGTTTTTCAATTTCGAGGTTGTTGAATTTGGTGGTGTTTTTCAATGTTGAAGTTTTTGTTGAATTTGTTGGTGTTTTTCAATGTTGAGGTTGTTGTTGTTTTTCAATGTTGAGGTTGTTGTTGAATTTGTTGGTGTTTTTCAACGTTGAGGTTGTTGTTGTTTTTCAATGCTGAGGTTGTTGTTGAATTTGTTGGTGTTTTTCAATGTTGAGGTTGTTGTTGAATTTGATGGTGCTTTTCAATGTTGAGGTTATTGTTGTTTTTCAATGTTGAGGTTGTTGTTGAATTTGTTGGTGTTTTTCAATGTTGAGGTTGTTGTTGTTTTTCAATGTTGAGGGTGTTGTTGAATTTGTTGGTGTTTTTCAATGTTGAAGTTGTTGTTGAATTTGTTGTTGTTTTTCAATGTTGAGGTTGTTGTTGAATTTGTTGGTGTTTTTCAATGTTGAGTTTGTTGTTGTTTTTCAATGTTGAGGTTGTTGTTGAATTTGTTGGTGTTTTTCAATGTTGAGGTTGTTGTTGTTTTTCAATGTTGAGGTTGTTGTTAAATTTGTTAGTGTTTTTCAATGTTGAGGTTGTTGTTGTTTTTCAATGTTGAGGTTGTTGTTGAATTTGTTGGTGTTTTTCAATGTTGAGGTTGTTGGTGTTTTTCAATGTTGAGGTTGCTGTTGAATTTGTTGGTGTTTTTCAATGTTGAGGTTGTTGTTCAATTTGTTGGTGTTTTTCAAAGTTGAGGCTGTTGTTGTTTTTCAATGTTGAGGTTGTTGTTGAGTTTGTTGGTGTTTTTCAATGTTGAGGTTGTTGTTGAATTTGTTGGTGTTTTTCAATGTTGAGGTTGTTGTTGAATTTGTTGGTGTTTTTCAATGTTGAGGTTGTTGTTGTTTTGAAATGTTGGGGTTGTTGTTGAATTTGTTGGTGTTTTCAATTTTGAGGATGTTGTTGTTTTTCAATGTTGAGGTTGTTGATGAATTTGTTGGTGTTTTTCCATGATGAGTTTGTTGTTGTTTTTCAAAGTTGAGGTTGTTGTTGAATTTGTTGGTGTTTTTCAATGTCGGGGTTGTTGTTGAATTTGTTGGTGTTTTTCAATGTTGAATTTTTTGTTGAATTTGTTGGTGTTTTTCAATGTTGAGGTTGTTGTTTTTCAATGTTGAGGTTGTTGTTGAATTTGTTGGCGTTTTTAAATGTTGAGGTTGTTGTTGAATTTGTTGGTGTTTTCAATGTTGAGGTTGTTGTTGAATTTGTTGGTGTTATTAAATGTTGAGGTTGTTGTTGAATTTGCTGGTGTTTTGCAAAGTTGAGGTTGTTGTTGTTTTTCAATGTTTAGGTTGTTGTTGAATTTGTTGGTGTTTTTCAATGTTGAGGTTGTTGTTGTTTTTCAATGTTGAGGTTGTTGTTGTATTTGTTGGTGTTTTTCAATGTTGAGGTTGTTGTTGAATTTGTTGGTGTTTTTCAATTTCGAGGTTGTTGTTGAATTTGGTGGTGTTTTTCAATGTTGAAGTTTTTGTTGTATTTGTTGGTGTTTTTCAATGTTGAGGTTGTTGTTGTTTTTCAATGTTGAGGTTGTTGTTGAATTTGTTGGTGTTTTTCAACGTTGAGGTTGTTGTTGTTTTTCAATGCTGAGGTTGTTGTTGAATTTGTTGGTGTTTTTCAATGTTGAGGTTGTTGTTGAATTTGTTGGTGCTTTTCAATGTTGAGGTTATTGTTGTTTTTCAATGTTGAGGTTGTTGTTGAATTTGTTGGTGTTTTTCAATGTTGAGGTTGTTGTTGTTTTTCAATGTTGAGGGTGTTGTTGAATTTGTTGGTGTTTTTCAATGTTGAAGTAGTTGTTGAATTTGTTGTTGTTTTTCAATGTTGAGGTTGTTGTTGAATTTGTTTGTGTTTTTCAATGTTGAGGTTGTTGTTGTTTTTCAATGTTGAGGTTGTTGTTGAATTTGTTGGTTTTTTTCAATGTTGAGGTTGTTGTTGTTTTTTCAATGTTGAGGTTGTTGTTAAATTTGTTGGTGTTTTTCAATGTTGAGGTTGTTGTTGTTTTTCAATGTTGAGGTTGTTGTTGAATTTGTTGGTGTTTTTCAATGTTGAGGTTGTTGGTGTTTTTCAATGTTGAGGTTGCTGTTGAATTTGTTGGTGTTTTTCAATGTTGAGGTTGTTGTTCAATTTGTTGGTGTTTTTCAATGTTGAGGTTGTTGTTGTTTTTCAATGTTGAGGTTGTTGTTGAGTTTGTTGGTGTTTTTCAATGTTGAGGTTGTTGTTGAATTTGTTGGTGTTTTTCAATGTTGAGGTTGTTGTTGAATTTGTTGGTGTTTTTCAATGTTGAGGTTGTTTTTGTTTTGAAATGTTGGGGTTGTTGTTGAATTTGTTGGTGTTTTCAATTTTGAGGATGTTGTTGTTTTTCAATGTTGAGGTTGTTGATGAATTTGTTGGTGTTTTTCCATGATGAGTTTGTTGTTGTTTTTCAAAGTTGAGGTTGTTGTTGAATTTGTTGGTGTTTTTCAATGTCGGGGTTGTTGTTGAATTTGTTGGTGTTTTTCAATGTTGAATTTTTTGTTGAATTTGTTGGTGTTTTTCAATGTTGAGGTTGTTGTTTTTCAATGTTGAGGTTGTTGTTGAATTTGTTGGCGATTTTAAATGTTGAGGTTGTTGTTGAATTTGTTGGTGTTTTCAATGTTGAGGTTGTTGTTGAACTTGTTGGTGTTATTAAATGTTGAGGTTGTTGTTGAATTTGCTGGTGTTTTGCAAAGTTGAGGTTGTTGTTGTTTTTCAATGTTTAGGTTGTTGTTGAATTTGTTGGTGTTTTTCAATGTTGAGGTTGTTGTTGTTTTTCAATGTTGATGTTGTTGTTGTATTTGTTGGTGTTTTTCAATTTCGAGGTTGTTGTTGAATTTGTTGGTGTTTTTCAATGTTGAGGTTGGTGTTGTTTTTCAATGTTGAGGTTCTTGTTGAATTTGTTGGTGTTTCTCAATGTTGAGGTTGTTGTTGTTTTTCAATGTTGAGGTTGTTGTTGAATTTGTTGGTGTTTTTCAATGTTGAGGTTGTTGTTGAATTTGTTGGTGTTTTTCAATGTTGTGGTTGTTGTTGTTTTTCAATGTTGAGTTTGTTGTTGAATTTGTTGGTGTTTTTCAATGTTTAGGTTGTTGTTGTTTTTCAATGTTGAGGTTGTTGTTGAATTTGTTGGTGTTTTTCAATGTTGGGGTGGTTGTTTAATTTGTTGGTGTTTTTCAATGTTGAGGTTGTTGTTGTTTTTCAATGTTGAGGTTGTTGTTGAATTTGTTGGTGTTTTTCAATGTTGAGGTTGGTGTTGAATTTGTTGGTGTTTCTCAATGTTGAGGTTGTTGTTGTTTTTCAATGTTGAGGTTGTTGTTGAATTTGTTGGTGTTTTTCAATGTTGAGGTTGTTGTTGAATTTGTTGGTGTTTTTCAATGTTGAGGTTGTTGTTGTTTTTCAATGTTGAGGTTGTTGTTGAATGTGTTGGTGTTTTTCAATGTTGAGGTTGTTGTTGTTTTTAAATGTTGAGGTTGTTGTTGAATTTGTAGGTGTTTTTTCAATTTTGAGGTTGTTGGTGTTTTTCAATGTTGAGGTTGCTGTTGAATTTGTTGGTGTTTTTCAATGTTGAGGTTGTTGTTGTTTTTCAATGTTGAAGTTGTTGTTGAATTTGTTGGTGTTTTTCAATTTCGAGGTTGTTGAATTTGGTGGTGTTTTTCAATGTTGAAGTTTTTGTTGAATTTGTTGGTGTTTTTCAATGTTGAGGTTGTTGTTGTTTTTCAATGTTGAGGTTGTTGTTGAATTTGCTGGTGTTTTTCAACGTTGAGGTTGTTGTTGTTTTTCAATGCTGAGGTTGTTGTTGAATTTGTTGGTGTTTTTCAATGTTGAGGTTGTTGTTGAATTTGTTGGTGCTTTTCAATGTTGAGGTTATTGTTGAATTTGTTGGTGTTTTTCAATGTTGAGGTTGTTGTTGTTTTTCAATGTTGAGGGTGTTGTTGAATTTGTTGGTGTTTTTCAATGTTGAAGTTGTTGTTGAATTTGTTGTTGCTTTTCAATGTTGAGGTTGTTGTTGAATTTGTTGGTGTTTTTCAATGTTGAGTTTGTTGTTGTTTTTCAATGTTGAGGTTGTTGTTGAATTTGTTGGTGTTTTTCAATGTTGAGGTTGTTGTTGTTTTTCAATGTTGAGGTTGTTGTTAAATTTGTTAGTGTTTTTCAATGTTGAGGTTGTTGTTGTTTTTCAATGTTGAGGTTGTTGTTCAATTTGTTGGTGTTTTTCAATGTTGAGGTTGTTGGTGTTTTTCAATGTTGAGGTTGCTGTTGAATTTGTTGGTGTTTTTCAATGTTGAGGTTGTTGTTCAATTTGTTGGTGTTTTTCAAAGTTGAGGCTGTTGTTGTTTTTCAATGTTGAGGTTGTTGTTGAGTTTGTTGTTGTTTTTCAATGTTGAGGTTGTTGTTGAATTTGTTGGTGTTTTTCAATGTTGAGGTTGTTGTTGAATTTGTTGGTGTTTTTCAATGTTGAGGTTGTTGTTGTTTTGAAATGTTGGGGTTGTTGTTGAATTTGTTGGTGTTTTCAATTTTGAGGATGTTGTTGTTTTTCAATGTTGAGGTTGTTGATGAATTTGTTGGTGTTTTTCCATGATGAGTTTGTTGTTGTTTTTCAAAGTTGAGGTTGTTGTTGAATTTGTTGGTGTTTTTCAATGTCGGGGTTGTTGTTGAATTTGTTGGTTTTTTTCAATGTTGAATTTTTTGTTGAATTTGTTGGTGTTTTTCAATGTTGAGGTTGTTGTTTTTCAATGTTGAGGTTGTTGTTGAATTTGTTGGCGTTTTTAAATGTTGAGGTTGTTGTTGAATTTGTTGGTGTTTTCAATGTTGAGGTTGTTGTTGAATTTGTTGGTGTTATTAAATGTTGAGGTTGTTGTTGAATTTGCTGGTGTTTTGCAAAGTTGAGGTTGTTGTTGTTTTTCAATGTTTAGGTTGTTGTTGAATTTGTTGGTGTTTTTCAATGTTGAGGTTGTTGTTGTTTTTCAATGTTGAGGTTGTTGTTGTATTTGTTGGTGTTTTTCAATGTTGAGGTTGTTGTTGAATTTGTTGGTGTTTTTCAATGTTGAGGTTGGTGTTGTTTTTCAATGTTGAGGTTGTTGTTGAATTTGTTGGTGTTTTTCAATTTCGAGGTTGTTGTTGAATTTGGTGGTGTTTTTCAATGTTGAAGTTTTTGTTGAATTTGTTGGTGTTTTTCAATGTTGAGGTTGTTGTTGTTTTTCAATGTTGAGGTTGTTGTTGAATTTGTTGGTGTTTTTCAACGTTGAGGTTGTTGTTGTTTTTCAATGCTGAGGTTGTTGTTGAATTTGTTGGTGTTTTTCAATTTTGAGGTTGTTGTTGAATTTGTTGGTGCTTTTCAATGTTGAGGTTATTGTTGTTTTTGAATGTTGAGGTTGTTGTTGAATTTGTTGGTGTTTTTCAATGTTGAGGTTGTTGTTGTTTTTCAATGTTGAGGGTGTTGTTGAATTTGTTGGTGTTTTTCAATGTTGAAGTTGTTGTTGAATTTGTTGTTGTTTTTCAATGTTGAGGTTGTTGTTGAATTTGTTGGTGTTTTTCAATGTTGAGGTTGTTGTTGTTTTTCAATGTTGAGGTTGTTGTTGAATTTGTTGGTGTTTTTCAATGTTGAGGTTGTTGTTGTTTTTCAATGTTGAGGTTGTTGTTAAATTTGTTGGTGTTTTTCAATGTTGAGGTTGTTGTTGTTTTTCAATGTTGAGGTTGTTGTTGAATTTGTTGGTGTTTTTCAATGTTGAGGTTGTTGGTGTTTTTCAATGTTGAGGTTGCTGTTGAATTTGTTGGTGTTTTTCAATGTTGAGGTTGTTGTTCAATTTGTTGGTGTTTTTCAATGTTGAGGTTGTTGTTGTTTTTCAATGTTGAGGTTGTTGTTGAGTTTGTTGGTGTTTTTCAATGTTGAGGTTGTTGTTGAATTTGTTGGTGTTTTTCAATGTTGAGGTTGTTGTTGAATTTGTTGGTGTTTTTCAATGTTGAGGTTGTTGTTGTTTTGAAATGTTGGGGTTGTTGTTGAATTTGCTGGTGTTTTCAATTTTGAGGATGTTTTTGTTTTTCAATGTTGAGGTTGTTGATGAATTTGTTGGTGTCTTTCCATGATGAGTTTGTTGTTGTTTTTCAAAGTTGAGGTTGTTGTTGAATTTGTTGGTGTTTTTCAATGTCGGGGTTGTTGTTGAATTTGTTGGTGTTTTTCAATGTTGAATTTTTTGTTGAATTTGTTGGTGTTTTTCAATGTTGAGGTTGTTGTTTTTCAATGTTGAGGTTGTTGTTGAATTTGTTGGCGTTTTTAAATGTTGAGGTTGTTGTTGAATTTGTTGGTGTTTTCAATGTTGAGGTTGTTGTTGAATTTGTTGGTGTTATTAAATGTTGAGGTTGTTGTTGAATTTGCTGGTGTTTTGCAAAGTTGAGGTTGTTGTTGTTTTTCAATGTTTAGGTTGTTGTTGAATTTGTTGGTGTTTTTCAATGTTGAGGTTGTTGTTGTTTTTCAATGTTGAGGTTGTTGTTGTATTTGTTGGTGTTTTTCAATTTCGAGGTTGTTGTTGAATTTGCTGGTGTTTTTCAATGTTGAGGTTGGTGTTGTTTTTCAATGTTGAGGTTGTTGTTGAATTTGTTGGTGTTTCTCAATGTTGAGGTTGTTGTTGTTTTTCAATGTTGAGGTTGTTGTTGAATTTGTTGGTGTTTTTCAATGTTGAGGTTGTTGTTGAATTTGTTGGTGTTTTTCAATGTTGAGGTTGTTGTTGTTTTTCAATGTTGAGTTTGTTGTTGAATTTGTTGGTGTTTTTCAATGTTTAGGTTGTTGTTGTTTTTCAATGTTGAGGTTGTTGTTGAATTTGTTGGTGTTTTTCAATGTTGGGGTGGTTGTTTAATTTGTTGGTGTTTTTCAATGTTGAGGTTGTTGTTGTTTTTCAATGTTGAGGTTGTTGTTGAATTTGTTGGTGTTTTTCAACGTTGCGTTTGTTGTTGTTTTTCAATGTTGAGGTTGTTCTTGAATTTGTTGGTGTTTTTCAATGTTGAGGTTGTTATTGTTTTTCAATGTTGAGGTTGTTGTTGAATTTGTTGGTGTTTTTCAATGTTGAGGTTGTTGTTGTTTTTCAATGTTGAGGTTGTTGTTGAATTTGTTGGTGTTTTTCAATGTTGAGGTTGTTGTTGTTTTTCAATGTTGAGGTTGTTGTTGAATTTGTTGGTGTTTTTCAATATCGAGGTTGTTGTTGAATTTGTTGGTGTTTTTCAATGTTGAAGTTGTTGTTGAATTTGTTGGTGTTTTTCAATGTTGAGGTTGTTGTTTTTCAATGTTGAGGTTGTTGTTGAATTTGTTGGTGTTTCTCAATGTTGAGGTTGTTGTTGTTTTTCAATGCTGGGGTTGTTGTTGAATTTGTTGGTGTTTTTCATTGTTGAGGTTGTTGTTGAATTTGTTGGTGTTTTTCAATGTTGAGGTTGCTGTCGTTTTTCAATGTTGAGGTTGTTGTTGAATTTGTTGGTGTTTTTCAATGTTGAGGTTGTTGTTGTTTTTCAATGTTGAGGTTGTTATTGAATTTGTTGGTGTTTTTCAATGTTGAGGTTGTTGTTGAATTTGTTGGTGTTTTTCAATGTTGAGGTTGTTGTTGTTTTTCAATGTTGAGGTTATTGTTGAATTTGTTGGTGTTTTTCAATGTTGAGGTTGTTGTTGTTTTTCAATGTTGAGGTTGTTGTTGATTTTGTTGGTGTTTTTCAATGTTGAGTTTGTTGTTGTTTTTCAATGTTGAGGTTGTTGTTGAATTTGTTGGTGTTTTTCAATGTTGAGGTTGTTGTTGTTTTTCAATGTTGAGGTTGTTGTTGAATTTGTTGGTGTTTTTCAATGTTGAGGTTGTTGTTGTTTTTCAATGTTGAGGTTGTTGTTGAATTTGTTGGTGTTTTTCAATGTTGAGGTTGTTGTTGAATTTGTTGGTGTTTTTCAATGTTGAGGTTGTTGTTGTTTTTCAATGTTGAGGTTGTTGAATTTTTTGGTATTTTTCAATCTTGAGTTTGTTGTTGAATTTGTTGGTGTTTTTCAATGTTGAGGTTGTTGTTGAATTTGTTGGTGTTTTTCAATGTTGAGGTTGTTATTGTTTTTCAATGTTGAGGTTGTTGTTGAGTTTGTTGGTGTTTTCAATGTTGAGGTTGTTGTTGAATTTGTTGGTGTTTTTCAATGTTGAGGTTGTTGTTGAATGTGTTGGTGTTTTTCAATGTTGAGGTTGTTGTTGTTTTTAAATGTTGAGGTTGTTGTTGAATTTGTAGGTGTTTTTTCAATTTTGAGGTTGTTGGTGTTTTTCAATGTTGAGGTTGCTGTTGAATTTGTTGGTGTTTTTCAATGTTGAGGATGTTGTTGTTTTTCAATGTTGAAGTTGTTGTTGAATTTGTTGGTGTTTTTCAATTTCGAGGTTGTTGTTGATTTTGGTGGTGTTTTTCAATGTTGAAGTTTTTGTTGAATTTGTTGGTGTTTTTCAATGTTGAGGTTGTTGTTGTTTTTCAATGTTGAGGTTGTTGTTGAATTTGTTGGTGTTTTTCAACGTTGAGGTTGTTGTTGTTTTTCAATGCTGAGGTTGTTGTTGAATTTGTTGGTGTTTTTCAATGTTGAGGTTGTTGTTGAATTTGTTGGTGCTTTTCAATGTTGAGGTTATTGTTGTTTTTCAATGTTGAGGTTGTTGTTGAATTTGTTGGTGTTTTTCAATGTTGAGGTTGTTGTTGTTTTTCAATGTTGAGGGTGTTGCTGAATTTGTTGGTGTTTTTCAATGTTGAAGTTGTTGTTGAATTTGTTGTTGTTTTTCAATGTTGAGGTTGTTGTTGAATTTGTTGGTGTTTTTCAATGTTGAGTTTGTTGTTGTTTTTCAATGTTGAGGTTGTTGTTGAATTTGTTGGTGTTTTTCAATGTTGAGGTTGTTGTTGTTTTTCAATGTTGAGGTTGTTGTTAAATTTGTTGGTGTTTTTCAATGTTGAGGTTGTTGTTTTTTTTCAATGTTGAGGTTGTTGTTGAATTTGTTGGTGTTTTTCAATGTTGAGGTTGTTGGTGTTTTTCAATGTTGAGGTTGTTTTTGAATTTGTTGGTGTTTTTCAATGTTGAGGTTATTGTTCAATTTGTTGGTGTTTTTCAATGTTGAGGTTGTTGTTGTTTTTCAATGTTGAGGTTGTTGTTGAGTTTGTTGGTGTTTTTCAATGTTGAGGTTGTTGTTGAATTTGTTGTTGTTTTTCAAAGTTGAGGTTGTTGTTGAATTTGTTGGTGTTTTTCAATGTTGAGGTTGTTGTTGTTTTGAAATGTTGGGGTTGTTGTTGAATTTGTTGGTGTTTTCAATTTTGAGGATGTTGTTGTTTTTCAATGTTGAGGATGTTGATGAATTTGTTGGTGTTTTTCAATGTCGGGGTAGTTGTTGAATTTGTTGGTGTTTTTCAATGTTGAATTTTTTGTTGAATTTGTTGGTGTTTTTCAATGTTGAGGTTGTTGTTTTTCCATGTTGAGGTTGTTGTTGAATTTGTTGGCGTTTTTAAATGTTGAGGTTGTTGTTGAATTTGTTGGTGTTTTCAATGTTGAGGTTGTTGTTGAATTTGTTGGTGTTATTAAATGTTGAGGTTGTTGTTGAATTTGCTGGTGTTTTGCAAAGTTGAGGTTGTTGTTGTTTTTCAATGATAAGGTTGTTGTTGAATTTGTTGCTGTTTTTCAATGTTGAGGTTGTTGTTGTTTTTCAATGTTGAGGTTGTTGTTGTATTTGTTGGTGTTTTTCAATTTCGAGGTTGTTGTTGAATTTGTTGGTGTTTTTCAATGTTGAGGTTGGTGTTGTTTTTCAATGTTGAGGTTGTTGTTGAATTTGTTGGTGTTTCTCAATGTTGAGGTTGTTGTTGTTTTTCAATGTTGAGGTTGTTGTTGAATTTGTTGGTGTTTTTCAATTATGAGGTTGTTGTTGAATTTGTTGGTGTTTTTCAATGTTGAGGTTGTTGTTGTTTTTCAATGTTGAGTTTGTTGTTGAATTTGTTGGTGTTTTTCAATGTTTAGGTTGTTGTTGTTTTTCAATGTTGAGGTTGTTGTTGAATTTGTTGGTGTTTTTCAATGTTGGGGTGGTTGTTGAATTTGTTGGTGTTTTTCAATGTTGAGGTTGTTGTTGTTTTTCAATGTTGAGGTTGTTGTTGAATTTGTTGGTGTTTTTCAATGTTGCGTTTGTTGTTGTTTTTCAATGTTGAGGTTGTTGTTGAATTTGTTGGTGTTTTTCAATGTTGAGGTTGTTATTGTTTTTCAATGTTGAGGATGTTGTTGAATTTGTTGGTGTTTTTCAATGTTGAGGTTGTTGTTGTTTTTCAATGTTGAGGTTGTTGTTGAATTTGTTGGTGCTTTTCAATGTTGAGGTTGTTGTTGAATTTGTTGGTGTTTTTCAAAGTTGAGGTTGTTGTTGTTTTTCAATGTTGAGGTTGTTGTTGAATTTGTTGGTGTTTTTCAATGTTGAATTTGTTGTTGAATTTGTTGGTGTTTTTCAATGCTGAGGTTGTTGTTGAATTTGTTGGTGTTTTTCAATGTTGAGGTTGTTGTTGAATTTGTTGGTGTTTATCAATGTTGAGGTTGTTGGTGTTTTTCAATGTTGAGGTTGTTGTTGAATTTGTTGGTGTTTTTCAATTTCGAGGTTGTTGTTGAATTTGATGGTGTTTTTCAATGTTGAGGTGGTTGTTGTTTTTCAATGTTGAGGTTGTTGTTGAATTTGTTGCTGTTTTTCAATGTTGAGGTTGTTGTTGTTTTTCAATGCTGAGGTTGTTGTTGAATTTGTTGGTGTTTTTCAATGTGGAGGTTGTTGTTGAATTTGTTGGTGTTTTTCAATTATGAGGTTGTTGTTGTTTTTCAATGTTGAGGTTGTTGTTGAATTTGTTGGTGTTTTTCAATGTTGAGGTTGTTGTTGTTTTTCAATGTTGAGGTTGTTGTTGATTTTGTTGGTGTTTTTCAATGTTGAGGTTGTTGTTGAATTTGTTGGTGTTTTTCAATGTTGAGGTTGTTGTTGTTTTTCAATGTTGAGGTTATTGTTGAATGTGTTGGTGTTTTTCAATGTTGAGGTTGTTGTTGTTTTTCAATGTTGAGGTTGTTGTTGAATTTGTTGGTGTTTTTCAATGTTGAGTTTGTTGTTGTTTTTCAATGTTGAGGTTGTTGTTGTTTTTCAATGTTGAGGTTGTTGTTGAATTTGTTGGTGTTTTTCAATGTTGAGGTTGTTGTTGTTTTTCAATGTTGATGTTGTTGTTGAATTTGTTGGTGTTTTTCAATGTTGAGGTTGTTGTTGAATTTGTTGGTGTTTTTCAATGTTGAGGTTGTTGTTGTTTTTCAAAGTTGAGGTTGTTGAATTTGTTGGTCTTTTTCAATCTTGAGTTTGTTGTTGAATTTGTTGGTGTTTTTCAAAGTTGAGGTTGTTGTTGAATTTGTTGGTGTTTTTCAATGTTCAGGTTGTTGTTGTTTTTCAATGTTGAGGTTGTTGTTGAGTTTGTTCGTGTTTTTCAATGTTGAGGTTGTTGTTGAATTTGTTGGTGTTTTTCAATGTTGAGGCTGTTGTTGAATTTGTTGGTGTTTTTCAATGTTGAGGTTGTTGTTGTTTTTAAATGTTGAGGTTGTTGTTGAATTTCTTGGTGTTTTTTCAATTTTGAGGTTGTTGGTGTTTTTCGATGTTGAGGTTGTTGTTGAATTTGATGGTGTTTTTCAATGTCGAGGTTGTTGTTGAATTTGTTGGTGTTTTTCAATGTTGAAGTTTTTGTTGAATTTGTTGGTGTTTTTCAATGTTGAGGTTGTTGTTGTTTTTCAATGTTGAGGTTGTTGTTGAATTTGTTGGTGTTTTTCAATTTTGAGGGTGTTGCTGTTTTTCAGTGCTGAGGTTGTTGTTGAATTTGTTGGTGTTTTTCAATGTTGAGGTTGTTGTTGAATTTGTTGGTGTTTTTCAATGTTGAGGTTGTTGTTGTTTTTCAATGTTGAGGTTGTTGTTGAATTTGTTGGTGTTTTTCAATGTTGAGGTTGTTGTTGTTTTTCAATGTTGAGGTTGTTGTTGAATTTGTTGGTGTTTTTCAATGTTGAAGTTGTTGTTGAATTTGTTGGTGTTTTTCAATGTTGAGCTTGCTGTTGTTTTTCAATGTTGAGGTTGTTGTTGAATTTGTTGTTGTTTTTCAATGTTGAGGTTGTTGTTGAATTTGTTGGTGTTTTTCAATGTTGAGGTTGTTGTTCTTTTTCAATGTTGAGGTTGTTGTTGAATTTGTTGTTGTTTTTCAATGTTGAGGTTGTTGTTGAATTTGTTGGTGTTTTTCAATGTTGAGTTTGTTGTTGTTTTTCAATGTTGAGGTTGTTGTTGAATTTGTTGGTGTTTTTCAATGTTGAGGTTGTTGTTCTTTTTCAATGTTGAGGTTGTTGTTGAATTTGTTGTTGTTTTTCAATGTTGAGGTTGTTGTTGAATTTGTTGGTGTTTTTCAATGTTGAGGTTGTTGTTGTTTTTCAATGTTGAGGTTGTTGTTGAATTTGTTGGTGTTTTTCAATGTTGAGGTTGTTGTTGAATTTGTTGGTGTTTTTCAATGTTGAGGTTGTTGTTGTTTTTCAATGTTGAGGTTGTTGAATTTGTTGGTGTTTTTCAATCTTGAGTTTGTTGTTGAATTTGTTGGTGTTTTTCAATGTTGAGGTTGTTGTTGAATTTGTTGGTGTTTCTCAATGTTGAGGTTGTTGTTGTTTTTCAATGTTGAGGTTGTTGTTGAATTTGTTGGTGTTTTTCAATGTTGAGGTTGTTGTTGAATTTGTTGGTGTTTTTCAATGTTGAGGTTGTTGTTGTTTTTCAATGTTGAGTTTGTTGTTGAATTTGTTGGTGTTTTTCAATGTTTAGGTTGTTGTTGTTTTTCAATGTTGAGGTTGTTGTTGAATTTGTTGGTGTTTTTCAATGTTGGGGTGGTTGTTGAATTTGTTGGTGTTTTTCAATGTTGAGGTTGTTGTTGTTTTTCAATGTTGAGATTGTTGTTGAATTTGTTGGTGTTTTTCAATGTTGCGTTTGTTGTTGTTTTTCAATGTTGAGGTTGTTGTTGAATTTGTTGGTGTTTTTCAATGTTGAGGTTGTTATTGTTTTTCAATGTTGAGGTTGTTGTTGAATTTGTTGGTGCTTTTCAATGTTGAGGTTGTTGTTGAATTTGTTGGTGTTTTTCAAAGTTGAGGTTGTTGTTGTTTTTCAATGTTGAGGTTGTTGTTGAATTTGTTGGTGTTTTTCAATGTTGAGTTTGTTGTTGAATTTGTTGGTGTTTTTAAATGTTGAGGTTGTTGTTGAATTTGTTGGTGTTTTTCAATGTTGAGGTTGTTGTTGAATTTGTTGGTGTTTATCAATGTTGAGGTTGTTGGTGTTTTTCAATGTTGAGGTTGTTGTTGAATTTGTTGGTGTTTTTCAATTTCGAGGTTGTTGTTGAATTTGTTGGTGTTTTTCAATGTTGAGGTTGTTGTTGTTTTTCAATGTTGAGGTTGTTGTTGAATTTGTTGCTGTTTTTCAATGTTGAGGTTGTTGTGGTTTTTCAATGCTGAGGTTGTTGTTGAATTTGTTGGTGTTTTTCAATGTGGAGGTTGTTGTTGAATTTGTTGGTGTTTTTCAATTATGAGGTTTTTGTTGTTTTTCAATGTTGAGGTTGTTGTTGAATTTGTTGGTGTTTTTCAATGTTGAGGTTGTTGTTGTTTTTCAATGTTGAGGTTGTTGTTGATTTTGTTGGTGTTTTTCAATGTTGAGGTTGTTGTTGAATTTGTTGGTGTTTTTCAATGTTGAGGTTGTTGTTGTTTTTCAATGTTGAGGTTATTGTTGAATGTGTTGGTGTTTTTCAATGTTGAGGTTGTTGTTGTTTTTCAATGTTGAGGTTGTTGTTGAATTTGTTGGTGTTTTTCAATGTTGAGTTTGTTGTTGTTTTTCAATGTTGAGGTTGTTGTTGTTTTTCAATGTTGAGGTTGTTGTTGAATTTGTTGGTGTTTTTCAATGTTGAGGTTGTTGTTGTTTTTCAATGTTGAGTTTGTTGTTGAATTTGTTGGTGTTTTTCAAAGTTGAGGTTGTTGTTGAATTTGTTGGTGTTTTTCAATGTTCAGGTTGTTGTTGTTTTTCAATGTTGAGGTTGTTGTTGAGTTTGTTCGTGTTTTTCAATGTTGAGGTTGTTGTTGAATTTGTTGGTGTTTTTCAATATTGAGGCTGTTGTTGTTTTTCAATGTTGAGTTTGTTGTTGAATTTGTTGGTGTTTTTCAATGTTGAGTTTGTTGTTGTTTTTCAATGTTGAGGTTGTTGTTGTTTTTCAATGTTGAGGTTGTTGTTGAATTTGTTGGTGTTTTTCAATGTTGAGGTTGTTGTTGTTTTTCAATGTTGAGTTTGTTGTTGAATTTGTTGGTGTTTTTCAAAGTTGAGGTTGTTGTTGAATTTGTTGGTGTTTTTCAATGTTCAGGTTGTTGTTGTTTTTCAATGTTGAGGTTGTTGTTGAGTTTGTTCGTGTTTTTCAATGTTGAGGTTGTTGTTGAATTTGTTGGTGTTTTTCAATATTGAGGCTGTTGTTGTTTTTCAATGTTGAGTTTGTTGTTGAATTTGTTGGTGTTTTTCAAAGTTGAGGTTGTTGTTGAATTTGTTGGTGTTTTTCAATGTTCAGGTTGTTGTTGTTTTTCAATGTTGAGGTTGTTGTTGAATTTGATGGTGTTTTTCAATGTCGAGGTTGTTGTTGAATTTGTTGGTGTTTTTCAATGTTGATGTTTTTGTTGAATTTGTTGGTGTTTTTCAATGTTGAGGTTGTTGTTGTTTTTCAATGTTGAGGTTGTTGTTGAATTTGTTGGTGTTTTTCAATGTTGAGGGTGTTGCTGTTTTTCAGTGCTGAGGTTGTTGTTGAATTTGTTGGTGTTTTTCAATGTTGAGGTTGTTGTTGAATTTGTTGGTGTTTTTCAATGTTGAGGTTGTTGTTGTTTTTCAATGTTGAGGTTGTTGTTGAATTTGTTGGTGTTCTTCAATGTTGAGGTTGTTGTTGTTTTTCAATGTTGAGGTTGTTGTTGAATTTGTTGGTGTTTTTCAATGTTGAAGTTGTTGTTGAATTTGTTGGTGTTTTTCAATGTTGAGCTTGCTGTTGTTTTTCAATGTTGAGGTTGTTGTTGAATTTGCTGTTGTTTTTCAATGTTGAGGTTGTTGTTGAATTTGTTGGTGTTTTTCAATTTTGAGGTATTGTTCTTTTTCAATGTTGAGGTTGTTGTTGAATTTGTTGTTGTTTTTCAATGTTGAGGTTGTTGTTGAATTTGTTGGTGTTTTTCAATGTTGAGTTTGTTGTTGTTTTTCAATGTTGAGGTTGTTGTTGAATTTGTTGGTGTTTTTCAATGTTGAGGTTGTTGTTCTTTTTCAATGTTGAGGTTGTTGTTGAATTTGTTGTTGTTTTTCAATGTTGAGGTTGTTGTTGAATTTGTTGGTGTTTTTCAATGTTGAGGTTGTTGTTGTTTTTCAATGTTGAGGTTGTTGTTGAATTTGTTGGTGTTTTTCAATGTTGAGGTTGTTGTTGTTTTTCAATGTTGAGGTTGTTGTTGAATTTGTTGGTGTTTTTCAATGTTGAGTTTGTTGTTGAATTTGTTGGTGTTTTTCAATGTTGAGGTTGTTGTTGAATTTGTTGGTGTTTTTCAATGTTGAGGTTGTTGTTGAATTTGTTGGTGTTTTTCAATGTTGAGGTTTTTGTTGTTTTTCAATGTTGAGGTTATTGTTGAATTTGTTGGTGTTTTTCAATGTTGAGGTTGTTGTTGTTTTCAATGTTGAGGTTGTTGTTGAATTTGTTGGTGTTTTTCAATGTTGAGTTTGTTGTTGTTTTTCAATGTTGAGGTTGTTGTTGAATTTGTTGGTGTTTTTCAATGTTGAGGTTGTTGTTGTTTTTCAATGTTGAGGTTGTTGTTGAATTTGTTGGTGTTTTTCAATGTTGAGGTTGTTGTTGAATTTGTTGGTGTTTTTCAATGTTGAGGTTGTTGTTGTTTTTCAATGTTGAGGTTGTTGAATTTGTTGGTGTTTTTCAATCTTGAGTTTGTTGTCGAATTTGTTGGTGTTTTTCAAAGTTGAGGTTGTTGTTGAATTTGTTGGTGTTTTTCAATGTTGAGGTTGTTGTTGTTTTTCAATGTTGAGGCTGTTGTTGAGTTTGTTCGTGTTTTTCAATGTTGAGGTTGTTGTTGAATTTGTTGGTTGTTTTTCAATGTTGAGGTTGTTGTTGAATTTGTTGGTGTTTTTTCAATTTTGAGGTTGTTGGTGTTTTTCAATGTTGAGGTTGTTGTTGAATTTGATGGTGTTTTTCAATGTCGAGGTTGTTGTTGAATTTGTTGGTGTTTTTCAATGTTGAAGTTTTTGTTGAATTTGTTGGTGTTTTTCAATGTTAAGGTTGTTGTTGTTTTTCAATGTTGAGGTTGTTGTTGAATTTGTTGGTGTTTTTCAATGTTGAGGTTGTTGTTGTTTTTCAATGCTGAGGTTGTTGTTGAATTTGTTGGTGTTTTTCAATGTTGAGGTTGTTGTTGAATTTGTTTGTGTTTTTCAATGTTGAGGTTGTTGTTGTTTTTCAATGTTGAGGTTGTTGTTGAATTTGTTGGTGTTTTTCTATGTTGAGGTTGTTGTTGAATTTGTTGGTGTTTTTCAATGTTGAGGTTATTGTTGTTTTTCAATGTTGAGGTTGTTGTTGAATTTGTTGGTGTTTTTCAATGTTGAGTTTGTTGTTGTTTTTCAATGTTGAGGTTGTTGTTGAATTTGTTGGTGTTTTTCAATGTTGAGGTTGTTGTTGTTTTTCAATGTTGAGGTTATTGTTGAATGTGTTGGTGTTTTTCAATGTTGAGGTTGTTGTTGTTTTTCAATGTTGAGGTTGTTGTTGAATTTGTTGGTGTTTTTCAATGTTGAGTTTGTTGTTGTTTTTCAATGTTGAGGTTGTTGTTGTTTTTCAATGTTGAGGTTGTTGTTGAATTTGTTGGTGTTTTTCAATGTTGAGGTTGTTGTTGTTTTTCAATGTTGATGTTGTTGTTGAATTTGTTGGTGTTTTTCAATGTTGAGGTTGTTGTTGAATTTGTTGGTGTTTTTCAATGTTGAGGTTGTTGTTGTTTTTCAAAGTTGAGGTTGTTGAATTTGTTGGTCTTTTTCAATCTTGAGTTTGTTGTTGAATTTGTTGGTGTTTTTCAAAGTTGAGGTTGTTGTTGAATTTGTTGGTGTTTTTCAATGTTCATGTTGTTGTTGTTTTTCAATGTTGAGGTTGTTGTTGAGTTTGTTCGTGTTTTTCAATGTTGAGGTTGTTGTTGAATTTGTTGGTGTTTTTCAATGTTGAGGCTGTTGTTGAATTTGTTGGTGTTTTTCAATGTTGAGGTTGTTGTTGTTTTTCAATGTTGAGGTTGTTGTTGAATTTGTTGGTGTTTTTCAATGTTGAGGGTGTTGCTGTTTTTCAGTGCTGAGGTTGTTGTTGAATTTGTTGGTGTTTTTCAATGTTGAGGTTGTTGTTGAATTTGTTGGTGTTTTTCAATGTTGAGGTTGTTGTTGTTTTTCAATGTTGAGGTTGTTGTTGAATTTGTTGGTGTTTTTCAATGTTGAGGTTGTTGTTGTTTTTCAATGTTGAGGTTGTTGTTGAATTTGTTGGTGTTTTTCAATGTTGAAGTTGTTGTTGAATTTGTTGGTGTTTTTCAATGTTGAGCTTGCTGTTGTTTTTCAATGTTGAGGTTGTTGTTGAATTTGTTGTTGTTTTTCAATGTTGAGGTTCTTGTTGAATTTGTTGGTGTTTTTCAATTTTGAGGTATTGTTCTTTTTCAATGTTGAGGTTGTTGTTGAATTTGTTGTTGTTTTTCAATGTTGAGGTTGTTGTTGAATTTGTTGGTGTTTTTCAATGTTGAGTTTGTTGTTGTTTTTCAATGTTGAGGTTGTTGTTGAATTTGTTGGTGTTTTTCAATGTTGAGGTTGTTGTTCTTTTTCAATGTTGAGGTTGTTGTTGAATTTGTTGTTGTTTTTCAATGTTGAGGTTGTTGTTGAATTTGTTGGTGTTTTTCAATGTTGAGGTTGTTGTTGTTTTTCAATGTTGAGGTTGTTGTTGAATTTGTTGGTGTTTTTCAATGTTGAGGTTGTTGTTGTTTTTCAATGTTGAGGTTGTTGTTGAATTTGTTGGTGTTTTTCAATGTTGAGTTTGTTGTTGAATTTGTTGGTGTTTTTCAATGTTGAGGTTGTTGTTGAATTTGTTGGTGTTTTTCAATGTTGAGGTTGTTGTTGAATTTGTTGGTGTTTTTCAATGTTGAGGTTTTTGTTGTTTTTCAATGTTGAGGTTATTGTTGAATTTGTTGGTGTTTTTCAATGTTGAGGTTGTTGTTGTTTTCAATGTTGAGGTTGTTGTTGAATTTGTTGGTGTTTTTCAATGTTGAGTTTGTTCTTGTTTTTCAATGTTGAGGTTGTTGTTGAATTTGTTGGTGTTTTTCAATGTTGAGGTTGTTGTTGTTTTTCAATGTTGAGGTTGTTGTTGAATTTGTTGGTGTTTTTCTATGTTGAGGTTGTTGTTGTTTTTCAATGTTGAGGTTGTTGTTGAATTTGTTGGTGTTTTTCAATGTTGATGTTGTTGTTGAATTTGTTGGTGTTTTTCAATGTTGAGGTTGTTGTTGTTTTTCAATGTTGAGGTTGTTGAATTTGTTGGTGTTTTTCAATCTTGAGTTTGTTGTCGAATTTGTTGGTGTTTTTCAAAGTTGAGGTTGTTGTTGAATTTGTTGGTGTTTTTCAATGTTGAGGTTGTTGTTGTTTTTCAATGTTGAGGCTGTTGTTGAGTTTGTTCGTGTTTTTCAATGTTGAGGTTGTTGTTGAATTTGTTGGTGTTTTTCAATGTTGAGGTTGTTGTTGAATTTGTTGGTGTTTTTCAATGTTGAGGTTGTTGTTGTTTTTCAATGTTGAGGTTGTTGTTGAATTTGTTGGTGTTTTTTCAATTTTGAGGTTGTTGCTGTTTTTCAATGTTGAGGTTGTTGTTGAATTTGATGGTGTTTTTCAATGTCGAGGTTGTTGTTGAATTTGTTGGTGTTTTTCAATGTTGAAGTTTTTGTTGAATTTGTTGGTGTTTTTCAATGTTAAGGTTGTTGTTGTTTTTCAATGTTGAGGTTGTTGTTGAATTTGTTGGTGTTTTTCAATGTTGAGGTTGTTGTTGTTTTTCAATGCTGAGGTTGTTGTTGAATTTGTTGGTGTTTTTCAATGTTGAGGTTGTTGTTGAATTTGTTTGTGTTTTTCAATGTTGAGGTTGTTGTTGTTTTTCAATGTTGAGGTTGTTGTTGAATTTGTTGGTGTTTTTCTATGTTGAGGTTGTTGTTGAATTTGTTGGTGTTTTTCAATGTTGAGGTTATTGTTGTTTTTCAATGTTGAGGTTGTTGTTGAATTTGTTGGTGTTTTTCAATGTTGAGTTTGTTGTTGTTTTTCAATGTTGAGGTTGTTGTTTAATTTGTTGGTGTTTTTCTATGTTGAGGTTGTTGTTCTTTTTCAATGTTGAGGTTGTTGTTGAATTTGTTGTTGTTTTTCAATGTTGAGGTTGTTGTTGAATTTGTTGGTGTTTTTCAATGTTGAGTTTGTTGTTATTTTTCAATGTTGAGGTTGTTGTTGAATTTGTTGGTGTTTTTCAATGTTGAGGTTGTTGTTCTTTTTCAATGTTGAGGTTGTTGTTGAATTTGTTGTTGTTTTTCAATGTTGAGGTTGTTGTTGAATTTGTTGGTGTTTTTCAAGTTGCGGTTGTTGTTGTTTTTCAATGTTGAGGTTGTTGTTGAATTTGTTGGTGTTTTTCAATGTTGAGTTTGTTGTTGAATTTGTTGGTGTTTTTCAATGTTGAGGTTGTTGTTGAATTTGTTGGTGTTTTTCAATGTTGAGGTTGTTGTTTAATTTGTTGGTCTTTTTCAATGTTGAGGTTGTTGCTGTTTTTCAATGTTGAGGTTGTTGTTGAACTTGTTGGTGTTTTTCAATGTTGAGATTGTTGTTGTTTTTCAATTTTGAGGTTGTTGTTGAATTTGTTGGTGTTTTTAAATGTTGAGGTTGTTGTTGAATTTGTTGGTGTTTTTCAATGTTGAGGTTGTTGTTGTTTTTCAATGTTGAGGATGTTGTTGAATTTGTTGGTGTTTTTCAATGTTGAGGTTGTTGTTGTTTTTCAATGTTGAGGTTGTTGTTGAATTTGTTGGTGTTTTTCAATTTCGAGGGTGTTGTTGAATTTGTTGGTGTTTTTCAATGTTGAAGTTGTTGTTGAATTTGTTGGTGTTTTTCAATGTTGAGGTTGTTGTTGAATTTGTTGGTGTTTTTCAATGTTGAGGTTGTTGTTGAATTTGTTGTTGTTTTTCAATGTTGAGGTTGTTGAATTTGTTGGTCTTTTTCAATCTTGAGTTTGTTGTTGAATTTGTTGGTGTTTTTCAAAGTTGAGGTTGTTGTTGAATTTGTTGGTGTTTTTCAATGTTCAGGTTGTTGTTGTTTTTCAATGTTGAGGTTGTTGTTGAGTTTGTTCGTGTTTTTCAATGTTGAGGTTGTTGTTGAATTTGTTGGTGTTTTTCAATGTTGAGGTTGTTGTTGAATTTGTTGGTGTTTTTCAATGTTGAGGTTGTTGTTGTTTTTAAATGTTGAGGTTGTTGTTGAATTTCTTGGTGTTTTTTCAATTTTGAGGTTGTTGGCGTTTTTCGATGTTGAGGTTGTTGTTGAATTTGATGGTGTTTTTCAATGTCGAGGTTGTTGTTGAATTTGTTGGTGTTTTTCAATGTTGAAGTTTTTGTTGAATTTGTTGGTGTTTTTCAATGTTGAGGTTGTTGTTGTTTTTCAATGTTGAGGTTGTTGTTGAATTTGTTGGTGTTTTTCAATGTTGAGGGTGTTGCTGTTTTTCAGTGCTGAGGTTGTTGTTGAATTTGTTGGTGTTTTTCAATGTTGAGGTTGTTGTTGAATTTGTTGGTGTTTTTCAATGTTGAGGTTGTTGTTGTTTTTCAATGTTGAGGTTGTTGTTGAATTTGTTGGTGTTTTTCAATGTTGAGGTTGTTGTTGTTTTTCAATGTTGAGGTTGTTGTTGAATTTGTTGGTGTTTTTCAATGTTGAAGTTGTTGTTGAATTTGTTGGTGTTTTTCAATGTTGAGGTTGCTGTTGTTTTTCAATGTTGAGGTTGTTGTTGAATTTGTTGTTGTTTTTCAATGTTGAGGTTGTTGTTGAGTTTGTTGGTGTTTTTCAATGTTGAGGTTGTTGTTGTTTTTCAATGTTGAGGTTGTTGTTGAATTTGTTGGTGTTTTTCAATGTTGAGGTTGTTGTTCTTTTTCAATGTTGAGGTTGTTGTTGAATTTGTTGTTGTTTTTCAATGTTGAGGTTGTTGTTGAATTTGTTGGTGTTTTTCAATGTTGAGTTTGTTGTTGTTTTTCAATGTTGAGGTTGTTGTTGAATTTGTTGGTGTTTTTCAATGTTGAGGTTGTTGTTCTTTATCCATGCTGAGGTTGTTGTTGAATTTGTTGTTGTTTTTCAATGTTGAGGTTGTTGTTGAATTTGTTGGTGTTTTTCAATGTTGAGGTTGTTGTTGTTTTTCAATGTTGAGGTTGTTGTTGAATTTGTTGGTGTTTTTCAATGTTGAGGTTGTTGTTGTTTTTCAATGTTGAGGTTGTTGTTGAATTTGTTGGTGTTTTTCAATGTTGAGTTTGTTGTTGAATTTGTTGGTGTTTTTCAATGTTGAGGTTGTTGTTGAATTTGTTGGTGTTTTTCAATGTTGAGGTTGTTGTTGAATTTGTTGGTGTTTTTCAATGTTGAGGTTGTTGTTGTTTTTCAATGTTGAGGTTATTGTTGAATTTGTTGGTGTTTTTCAATGTTGAGGTTGTTGTTGTTTTCAATGTGGAGGTTGTTGTTGAATTTGTTGGTGTTTTTCAATGTTGAGTTTGTTGTTGTTTTTCAATGTTGAGGTTGTTGTTGAATTTGTTGGTGTTTTTCAATGTTGAGGTTGTTGTTGTTTTTCAATGTTGAGGTTGTTGTTGTTTTTCAATGCTGAGGTTGTTGTTGAATTTGTTGGTGTTTTTCAATGTTGAGGTTGTTGTTGAATTTGTTTGTGTTTTTCAATGTTGAGGTTGTTGTTGTTTTTCAATGTTGAGGTTGTTGTTGAATTTGTTGGTGTTTTTCAATGTTGAGGTTGTTGTTGAATTTGTTGGTGTTTTTCAATGTTGAGGTTGTTGTTGTTTTTCAATGTTGAGGTTGTTGTTGAATTTGTTGGTGTTTTTCAATGTTGAGTTTGTTGTTGTTTTTCAATGTTGAGGTTGTTGTTGAATTTGTTGGTGTTTTTCTATGTTGAGGTTGTTGTCCTTTTTCAATGTTGAGGTTGTTGTTGAATTTGTTGTTGTTTTTCAATGTTGAGGTTGTTGTTGAATTTGTTGGTGTTTTTCAATGTTGAGTTTGTTGTTATTTTTCAATGTTGAGGTTGTTGTTGAATTTGTTGGTGTTTTTCAATGTTGAGGTTGTTGTTCTTTTTCAATGTTGAGGTTGTTGTTGAATTTGTTGTTGTTTTTCAATGTTGAGGTTGTTGTTGAATTTGTTGGTGTTTTTCAAGTTGCGGTTGTTGTTGTTTTTCAATGTTGAGGTTGTTGTTGAATTTGTTGGTGTTTTTCAATGTTGAGTTTGTTGTTGAATTTGTTGGTGTTTTTCAATGTTGAGGTTGTTGTTGAATTTGTTGGTGTTTTTCAATGTTGAGGTTGTTGTTTAATTTGTTGGTCTTTGTCAATGTTGAGGTTGTTGCTGTTTTTCAATGTTGAGGTTGTTGTTGTTTTTCAATGTTGAGGTTGTTGTTGAATTTGTTGGTGTTTTTCAATGTTGAGGTTGTTGTTCTTTTTCAATGTTGAGGTTGTTGTTGAATTTGTTGTTGTTTTTCAATGTTGAGGTTGTTGTTGAATTTGTTGGTGTTTTTCAATGTTGAGTTTGTTGTTGTTTTTCAATGTTGAGGTTGTTGTTGAATTTGTTGGTGTTTTTCAATGTTGAGGTTGTTGTTCTTTATCCATGCTGAGGTTGTTGTTGAATTTGTTGTTGTTTTTCAATGTTGAGGTTGTTGTTGAATTTGTTGGTGTTTTTCAATGTTGAGGTTGTTGTTGTTTTTCAATGTTGAGGTTGTTGTTGAATTTGTTGGTGTTTTTCAATGTTGAGGTTGTTGTTGTTTTTCAATGTTGAGGTTGTTGTTGAATTTGTTGGTGTTTTTCAATGTTGAGTTTGTTGTTGAATTTGTTGGTGTTTTTCAATGTTGAGGTTGTTGTTGAATTTGTTGGTGTTTTTCAATGTTGAGGTTGTTGTTGAATTTGTTGGTGTTTTTCAATGTTGAGGTTGTTGTTGTTTTTCAATGTTGAGGTTATTGTTGAATTTGTTGGTGTTTTTCAATGTTGAGGTTGTTGTTGTTTTCAATGTGGAGGTTGTTGTTGAATTTGTTGGTGTTTTTCAATGTTGAGTTTGTTGTTGTTTTTCAATGTTGAGGTTGTTGTTGAATTTGTTGGTGTTTTTCAATGTTGAGGTTGTTGTTGTTTTTCAATGTTGAGGTTGTTGTTGTTTTTCAATGCTGAGGTTGTTGTTGAATTTTTTGGTGTTTTTCAATGTTGAGGTTGTTGTTGTTTTTCAATGTTGAGGTTGTTGTTGAATTTGTTGGTGTTTTTCAATGTTGAAGTTGTTGTTGAATTTGTTGGTGTTTTTCAATGTTGAGGTTGCTGTTGTTTTTCAATGTTGAGGTTGTTGTTGAATTTGTTGTTGTTTTTCAATGTTGAGGTTGTTGTTGAGTTTGTTGGTGTTTTTCAATGTTGAGGTTGTTGTTGTTTTTCAATGTTGAGGTTGTTGTTGAATTTGTTGGTGTTTTTCAATGTTGAGGTTGTTGTTCTTTTTCAATGTTGAGGTTGTTGTTGAATTTGTTGTTGTTTTTCAATGTTGAGGTTGTTGTTGAATTTGTTGGTGTTTTTCAATGTTGAGTTTGTTGTTGTTTTTCAATGTTGAGGTTGTTGTTGAATTTGTTGGTGTTTTTCAATGTTGAGGTTGTTGTTCTTTATCCATGCTGAGGTTGTTGTTGAATTTGTTGTTGTTTTTCAATGTTGAGGTTGTTGTTGAATTTGTTGGTGTTTTTCAATGTTGAGGTTGTTGTTGTTTTTCAATGTTGAGGTTGTTGTTGAATTTGTTGGTGTTTTTCAATGTTGAGGTTGTTGTTGTTTTTCAATGTTGAGGTTGTTGTTGAATTTATTGGTGTTTTTCAATGTTGAGTTTGTTGTTGAATTTGTTTGTGTTTTTCAATGTTGAGGTTGTTGTTGAATTTGTTGGTGTTTTTCAATAGTGAGGTTGTTGTTGAATTTGTTGGTGTTTTTCAATGTTGAGGTTGTTGTTGTTTTTCAATGTTGAGGTTATTGTTGAATTTGTTGGTGTTTTTCAATGTTGAGGTTGTTGTTGTTTTCAATGTGGAGGTTGTTGTTGAATTTGTTGGTGTTTTTCAATGTTGAGTTTGTTGTTGTTTTTCAATGTTGAGGTTGTTGTTGAATTTGTTGTTGTTTTTCAATGTTGAGGTTGTTGTTGTTTTTCAATGCTGAGGTTGTTGTTGAATTTGTTGGTGTTTTTCAATGTTGAGGTTGTTGTTGAATTTGTTTGTGTTTTTCAATGTTGAGGTTGTTGTTGTTTTTCAATGTTGAGGTTGTTGTTGAATTTGTTGGTGTTTTTCAATGTTGAGGTTGTTGTTGAATTTGTTGGTGTTTTTCAATGTTGAGGTTGTTGTTGTTTTTCAATGTTGAGGTTGTTGTTGAATTTGTTGGTGTTTTTCAATGTTGAGTTTGTTGTTGTTTTTCAATGTTGAGGTTGTTGTTGAATTTGTTGGTGTTTTTCGATGTTGAGGTTGTTGTCCTTTTTCAATGTTGAGGTTGTTGTTGAATTTGTTGTTGTTTTTCAATGTTGAGGTTGTTGTTGAATTTGTTGGTGTTTTTCAATGTTGAGTTTGTTGTTATTTTTCAATGTTGAGGTTGTTGTTGAATTTGTTGGTGTTTTTCAATGTTGAGGTTGTTGTTCTTTTTCAATGTTGAGGTTGTTGTTGAATTTGTTGTTGTTTTTCAATGTTGAGGTTGTTGTTGAATTTGTTGGTGTTTTTCAAGTTGCGGTTGTTGTTGTTTTTCAATGTTGAGGTTGTTGTTGAATTTGTTGGTGTTTTTCAATGTTGAGTTTGTTGTTGAATTTGTTGGTGTTTTTCAATGTTGAGGTTGTTGTTGAATTTGTTGGTGTTTTTCAATGTTGAGGTTGTTGTTTAATTTGTTGGTCTTTGTCAATGTTGAGGTTGTTGCTGTTTTTCAATGTTGAGGTTGTTGTTGTTTTTCAATGTTGAGGTTGTTGTTGAATTTGTTGGTGTTTTTCAATGTTGAGGTTGTTGTTCTTTTTCAATGTTGAGGTTGTTGTTGAATTTGTTGTTGTTTTTCAATGTTGAGGTTGTTGTTGAATTTGTTGGTGTTTTTCAATGTTGAGTTTGTTGTTTTTCAATGTTGAGGTTGTTGTTGAATTTGTTGGTGTTTTTCAATGTTGAGGTTGTTGTTCTTTATCCATGCTGAGGTTGTTGTTGAATTTGTTGTTGTTTTTCAATGTTGAGGTTGTTGTTGAATTTGTTGGTGTTTTTCAATGTTGAGGTTGTTGTTGTTTTTCAATGTTGAGGTTGTTGTTGAATTTGTTGGTGTTTTTCAATGTTGAGGTTGTTGTTGTTTTTCAATGTTGAGGTTGTTGTTGAATTTGTTGGTGTTTTTCAATGTTGAGTTTGTTGTTGAATTTGTTGGTGTTTTTCAATGTTGAGGTTGTTGTTGAATTTGTTGGTGTTTTTCAATGTTGAGGTTGTTGTTGAATTTGTTGGTGTTTTTCAATGTTGAGGTTGTTGTTGTTTTTCAATGTTGAGGTTATTGTTGAATTTGTTGGTGTTTTTCAATGTTGAGGTTGTTGTTGTTTTCAATGTGGAGGTTGTTGTTGAATTTGTTGGTGTTTTTCAATGTTGAGTTTGTTGTTGTTTTTCAATGTTGAGGTTGTTGTTGAATTTGTTGGTGTTTTTCAATGTTGAGGTTGTTGTTGTTTTCAATGTGGAGGTTGTTGTTGAATTTGTTGGTGTTTTTCAATGTTGAGTTTGTTGTTGTTTTTCAATGTTGAGGTTGTTGTTGAATTTGTTGGTGTTTTTCAATGTTGAGGTTGTTGTTGTTTTTCAATGTTGAGGTTGTTGTTGTTTTTCAATGCTGAGGTTGTTGTTGAATTTTTTGGTGTTTTTCAATGTTGAGGTTGTTGTTGTTTTTCAATGTTGAGGTTGTTGTTGAATTTGTTGGTGTTTTTCAATGTTGAAGTTGTTGTTGAATTTGTTGGTGTTTTTCAATGTTGAGGTTGCTGTTGTTTTTCAATGTTGAGGTTGTTGTTGAATTTGTTGTTGTTTTTCAATGTTGAGGTTGTTGTTGAGTTTGTTGGTGTTTTTCAATGTTGAGGTTGTTGTTGTTTTTCAATGTTGAGGTTGTTGTTGAATTTGTTGGTGTTTTTCAATGTTGAGGTTGTTGTTCTTTTTCAATGTTGAGGTTGTTGTTGAATTTGTTGTTGTTTTTCAATGTTGAGGTTGTTGTTGAATTTGTTGGTGTTTTTCAATGTTGAGTTTGTTGTTGTTTTTCAATGTTGAGGTTGTTGTTGAATTTGTTGGTGTTTTTCAATGTTGAGGTTGTTGTTCTTTATCCATGCTGAGGTTGTTGTTGAATTTGTTGTTGTTTTTCAATGTTGAGGTTGTTGTTGAATTTGTTGGTGTTTTTCAATGTTGAGGTTGTTGTTGTTTTTCAATGTTGAGGTTGTTGTTGAATTTGTTGGTGTTTTTCAATGTTGAGGTTGTTGTTGTTTTTCAATGTTGAGGTTGTTGTTGAATTTATTGGTGTTTTTCAATGTTGAGTTTGTTGTTGAATTTGTTTGTGTTTTTCAATGTTGAGGTTGTTGTTGAATTTGTTGGTGTTTTTCAATAGTGAGGTTGTTGTTGAATTTGTTGGTGTTTTTCAATGTTGAGGTTGTTGTTGTTTTTCAATGTTGAGGTTATTGTTGAATTTGTTGGTGTTTTTCAATGTTGAGGTTGTTGTTGTTTTCAATGTGGAGGTTGTTGTTGAATTTGTTGGTGTTTTTCAATGTTGAGTTTGTTGTTGTTTTTCAATGTTGAGGTTGTTGTTGAATTTGTTGTTGTTTTTCAATGTTGAGGTTGTTGTTGTTTTTCAATGCTGAGGTTGTTGTTGAATTTGTTGGTGTTTTTCAATGTTGAGGTTGTTGTTGAATTTGTTTGTGTTTTTCAATGTTGAGGTTGTTGTTGTTTTTCAATGTTGAGGTTGTTGTTGAATTTGTTGGTGTTTTTCAATGTTGAGGTTGTTGTTGAATTTGTTGGTGTTTTTCAATGTTGAGGTTGTTGTTGTTTTTCAATGTTGAGGTTGTTGTTGAATTTGTTGGTGTTTTTCAATGTTGAGTTTGTTGTTGTTTTTCAATGTTGAGGTTGTTGTTGAATTTGTTGGTGTTTTTCGATGTTGAGGTTGTTGTCCTTTTTCAATGTTGAGGTTGTTGTTGAATTTGTTGTTGTTTTTCAATGTTGAGGTTGTTGTTGAATTTGTTGGTGTTTTTCAATGTTGAGTTTGTTGTTATTTTTCAATGTTGAGGTTGTTGTTGAATTTGTTGGTGTTTTTCAATGTTGAGGTTGTTGTTCTTTTTCAATGTTGAGGTTGTTGTTGAATTTGTTGTTGTTTTTCAATGTTGAGGTTGTTGTTGAATTTGTTGGTGTTTTTCAAGTTGCGGTTGTTGTTGTTTTTCAATGTTGAGGTTGTTGTTGAATTTGTTGGTGTTTTTCAATGTTGAGTTTGTTGTTGAATTTGTTGGTGTTTTTCAATGTTGAGGTTGTTGTTGAATTTGTTGGTGTTTTTCAATGTTGAGGTTGTTGTTTAATTTGTTGGTCTTTGTCAATGTTGAGGTTGTTGCTGTTTTTCAATGTTGAGGTTGTTGTTGTTTTTCAATGTTGAGGTTGTTGTTGAATTTGTTGGTGTTTTTCAATGTTGAGGTTGTTGTTCTTTTTCAATGTTGAGGTTGTTGTTGAATTTGTTGTTGTTTTTCAATGTTGAGGTTGTTGTTGAATTTGTTGGTGTTTTTCAATGTTGAGTTTGTTGTTGTTTTTCAATGTTGAGGTTGTTGTTGAATTTGTTGGTGTTTTTCAATGTTGAGGTTGTTGTTCTTTATCCATGCTGAGGTTGTTGTTGAATTTGTTGTTGTTTTTCAATGTTGAGGTTGTTGTTGAATTTGTTGGTGTTTTTCAATGTTGAGGTTGTTGTTGTTTTTCAATGTTGAGGTTGTTGTTGAATTTGTTGGTGTTTTTCAATGTTGAGGTTGTTGTTGTTTTTCAATGTTGAGGTTGTTGTTGAATTTGTTGGTGTTTTTCAATGTTGAGTTTGTTGTTGAATTTGTTGGTGTTTTTCAATGTTGAGGTTGTTGTTGAATTTGTTGGTGTTTTTCAATGTTGAGGTTGTTGTTGAATTTGTTGGTGTTTTTCAATGTTGAGGTTGTTGTTGTTTTTCAATGTTGAGGTTATTGTTGAATTTGTTGGTGTTTTTCAATGTTGAGGTTGTTGTTGTTTTCAATGTGGAGGTTGTTGTTGAATTTGTTGGTGTTTTTCAATGTTGAGTTTGTTGTTGTTTTTCAATGTTGAGGTTGTTGTTGAATTTGTTGGTGTTTTTCAATGTTGAGGTTGTTGTTGTTTTTCAATGTTGAGGTTGTTGTTGTTTTTCAATGCTGAGGTTGTTGTTGAATTTGTTGGTGTTTTTCAATGTTGAGGTTGTTGTTGAATTTGTTTGTGTTTTTCAATGTTGAGGTTGTTGTTGTTTTTCAATGTTGAGGTTGTTGTTGAATTTGTTGGTGTTTTTCAATGTTGAGGTTGTTGTTGAATTTGTTGGTGTTTTTCAATGTTGAGGTTGTTGTTGTTTTTCAATGTTGAGGTTGTTGTTGAATTTGTTGGTGTTTTTCAATGTTGAGTTTGTTGTTGTTTTTCAATGTTGAGGTTGTTGTTGAATTTGTTGGTGTTTTTCTATGTTGAGGTTGTTGTCCTTTTTCAATGTTGAGGTTGTTGTTGAATTTGTTGTTGTTTTTCAATGTTGAGGTTGTTGTTGAATTTGTTGGTGTTTTTCAATGTTGAGTTTGTTGTTATTTTTCAATGTTGAGGTTGTTGTTGAATTTGTTGGTGTTTTTCAATGTTGAGGTTGTTGTTCTTTTTCAATGTTGAGGTTGTTGTTGAATTTGTTGTTGTTTTTCAATGTTGAGGTTGTTGTTGAATTTGTTGGTGTTTTTCAAGTTGCGGTTGTTGTTGTTTTTCAATGTTGAGGTTGTTGTTGAATTTGTTGGTGTTTTTCAATGTTGAGTTTGTTGTTGAATTTGTTGGTGTTTTTCAATGTTGAGGTTGTTGTTGAATTTGTTGGTGTTTTTCAATGTTGAGGTTGTTGTTTAATTTGTTGGTCTTTGTCAATGTTGAGGTTGTTGCTGTTTTTCAATGTTGAGGTTGTTGTTGAACTTGTTGGTGTTTTTCAATGTTGAGATTGTTGTTGTTTTTCAATGTTGAGGTTGTTGTTGAATTTGTTGGTGTTTTTAAATGTTGAGGTTGTTGTTGAATTTGTTGGTGTTTTTCAATGTTGAGGTTGTTGTTGTTTTTCAATGTTGAGGATGTTGTTGAATTTGTTGGTGTTTTTCAATGTTGAGGTTGTTGTTGTTTTTCTATGTTGAGGTTGTTGTTGAATTTGTTGGTGTTTTTCAATTTCGAGGGTGTTGTTGAATTTGTTGGTGTTTTTCAATGTTGAAGTTGTTGTTGAATTTGTTGGTGTTTCTCAATGGTGAGGTTGTTGGTGTTTTTCAATGTTGAGTTTGTTGTTATTTTTCAATGTTGAGGTTGTTGTTGAATTTGTTGGTGTTTTTCAATGTTGAGGTTGTTGTTGTTTTTCAATGTTGAGGCTGTTGTTGAGTTTGTTCGTGTTTTTCAATGTTGAGGTTGTTGTTGAATTTGTTGGTGTTTTTCAATGTTGAGGTTGTTGTTGAATTTGTTGGTGTTTTTCAATGTTGAGGTTGTTGTTGTTTTTCAATGTTGAGGTTGTTGTTGAATTTGTTGGTGTTTTTTCAATTTTGAGGTTGTTGGTGTTTTTCAATGTTGAGGTTGTTGTTGAATTTGATGGTGTTTTTCAATGTCGAGGTTGTTGTTGAATTTGTTGGTGTTTTTCAATGTTGAAGTTTTTGTTGAATTTGTTGGTGTTTTTCAATGTTAAGGTTGTTGTTGTTTTTCAATGTTGAGGTTGTTGTTGAATTTGTTGGTGTTTTTCAATGTTGAGGTTGTTGTTGTTTTTCAATGCTGAGGTTGTTGTTGAATTTGTTGGTGTTTTTCAATGTTGAGGTTGTTGTTGAATTTGTTTGTGTTTTTCAATGTTGAGGTTGTTGTTGTTTTTCAATGTTGAGGTTGTTGTTGAATTTGTTGGTGTTTTTCAATGTTGAAGTTGTTGTTGAATTTGTTGGTGTTTTTCAATGTTGAGGTTGCTGTTGTTTTTCAATGTTGAGGTTGTTGTTGAATTTGTTGTTGTTTTTCAATGTTGAGGTTGTTGTTGAGTTTGTTGGTGTTTTTCAATGTTGAGGTTGTTGTTGTTTTTCAATGTTGAGGTTGTTGTTGAATTTGTTGGTGTTTTTCAATGTTGAGGTTGTTGTTCTTTTTCAATGTTGAGGTTGTTGTTGAATTTGTTGTTGTTTTTCAATGTTGAGGTTGTTGTTGAATTTGTTGGTGTTTTTCAATGTTGAGTTTGTTGTTGTTTTTCAATGTTGAGGTTGTTGTTGAATTTGTTGGTGTTTTTCAATGTTGAGGTTGTTGTTCTTTATCCATGCTGAGGTTGTTGTTGAATTTGTTGTTGTTTTTCAATGTTGAGGTTGTTGTTGAATTTGTTGGTGTTTTTCAATGTTGAGGTTGTTGTTGTTTTTCAATGTTGAGGTTGTTGTTGAATTTGTTGGTGTTTTTCAATGTTGAGGTTGTTGTTGTTTTTCAATGTTGAGGTTGTTGTTGAATTTGTTGGTCTTTTTCAATGTTGAGTTTGTTGTTGAATTTGTTGGTGTTTTTCAATGTTGAGGTTGTTGTTGAATTTGTTGGTGTTTTTCAATGTTGAGGTTGTTGTTGAATTTGTTGGTGTTTTTCAATGTTGAGGTTGTTGTTGTTTTTCAATGTTGAGGTTATTGTTGAATTTGTTGGTGTTTTTCAATGTTGAGGTTGTTGTTGTTTTCAATGTGGAGGTTGTTGTTGAATTTGTTGGTGTTTTTCAATGTTGAGTTTGTTGTTGTTTTTCAATGTTGAGGTTGTTGTTGAATTTGTTGGTGTTTTTCAATGTTGAGGTTGTTGTTGTTTTTCAATGTTGAGGTTGTTGTTGTTTTTCAATGCTGAGGTTGTTGTTGAATTTGTTGGTGTTTTTCAATGTTGAGGTTGTTGTTGAATTTGTTTGTGTTTTTCAATTTTGAGGTTGTTGTTGTTTTTCAATGTTGAGGTTGTTGTTGAATTTGTTGGTGTTTTTCAATGTTGAGGTTGTTGTTGAATTTGTTGGTGTTTTTCAATGTTGAGGTTGTTGTTGTTTTTCAATGTTGAGGTTGTTGTTGAATTTGTTGGTGTTTTTCAATGTTGAGTTTGTTGTTGTTTTTCAATGTTGAGGTTGTTGTTGAATTTGTTGGTGTTTTTCTATGTTGAGGTTGTTGTCCTTTTTCAATGTTGAGGTTGTTGTTGAATTTGTTGTTGTTTTTCAATGTTGAGGTTGTTGTTGAATTTGTTGGTGTTTTTCAATGTTGAGTTTGTTGTTATTTTTCAATGTTGAGGTTGTTGTTGAATTTGTTGGTGTTTTTCAATGTTGAGGTTGTTGTTCTTTTTCAATGTTGAGGTTGTTGTTGAATTTGTTGTTGTTTTTCAATGTTGAGGTTGTTGTTGAATTTGTTGGTGTTTTTCAAGTTGCGGTTGTTGTTGTTTTTCAATGTTGAGGTTGTTGTTGAATTTGTTGGTGATTTTCAATGTTGAGTTTGTTGTTGAATTTGTTGGTGTTTTTCAATGTTGAGGTTGTTGTTGAATTTGTTGGTGTTTTTCAATGTTGAGGTTGTTGTTTAATTTGTTGGTCTTTGTCAATGTTGAGGTTGTTGCTGTTTTTCAATGTTGAGGTTGTTGTTGTTTTTCAATGTTGAGGTTGTTGTTGAATTTGTTGGTGTTTTTCAATGTTGAGGTTGTTGTTCTTTTTCAATGTTGAG
Source organism: Isurus oxyrinchus (assembly GCA_026770705.1). NCBI lineage: Eukaryota > Metazoa > Chordata > Chondrichthyes > Lamniformes > Lamnidae > Isurus > Isurus oxyrinchus. Next base: position 958,555 of record JANJGN010000172.1, read on the forward strand.
GTTGTTGTTGAATTTGTTGTTGTTTTTCAATGTTGAGGTTGTTGTTGAATTTGTTGGTGTTTTTCAATGTTGAGTTTGTTGTTGTTTTTCAATGTTGAGGTTGTTGTTGAATTTGTTGGTGTTTTTCAATGTTGAGGTTGTTGTTCTTTATCCATGCTGAGGTTGTTGTTGAATTTGTTGTTGTTTTTCAATGTTGAGGTTGTTGTTGAATTTGTTGGTGTTTTTCAATGTTGAGGTTGTTGTTGTTTTTCAATGTTGAGGTTGTTGTTGAATTTGTTGGTGTTTTTCAATGTTGAGGTTGTTGTTGTTTTTCAATGTTGAGGTTGTTGTTGAATTTGTTGGTGTTTTTCAATGTTGAGTTTGTTGTTGAATTTGTTGGTGTTTTTCAATGTTGAGGTTGTTGTTGAATTTGTTGGTGTTTTTCAATGTTGAGGTTGTTGTTGAATTTGTTGGTGTTTTTCAATGTTGAGGTTGTTGTTGTTTTTCAATGTTGAGGTTATTGTTGAATTTGTTGGTGTTTTTCAATGTTGAGGTTGTTGTTGTTTTCAATGTGGAGGTTGTTGTTGAATTTGTTGGTGTTTTTCAATGTTGAGTTTGTTGTTGTTTTTCAATGTTGAGGTTGTTGTTGAATTTGTTGGTGTTTTTCAATGTTGAGGTTGTTGTTGTTTTTCAATGTTGAGGTTGTTGTTGTTTTTCAATGCTGAGGTTGTTGTTGAATTTGTTGGTGTTTTTCAATGTTGAGGTTGTTGTTGAATTTGTTTGTGTTTTTCAATGTTGAGGTTGTTGTTGTTTTTCAATGTTGAGGTTGTTGTTGAATTTGTTGTTGTTTTTCAATGTTGAGGTTGTTGTTGAATTTGTTGGTGTTTTTCAATGTTGAGTTTGTTGTTGTTTTTCAATGTTGAGGTTGTTGTTGAATTTGTTGGTGTTTTTCAATGTTGAGTTTGTTGTTGTTTTTCAATGTTGAGGTTGTTGTTGAATTTGTTGGTGTTTTTCTATGTTGAGGTTGTTGTCCTTTTTCAATGTTGAGGTTGTTGTTGAATTTGTTGTTGTTTTTCAATGTTGAGGTTGTTGTTGAATTTGTTGGTGTTTTTCAATGTTGAGTTTGTTGTTATTTTTCAATGTTGAGGTTGTTGTTGAATTTGTTGGTGTTTTTCAATGTTGAGGTTGTTGTTCTTTTTCAATGTTGAGGTTGTTGTTGAATTTGTTGTTGTTTTTCAATGTTGAGGTTGTTGTTGAATTTGTTGGTGTTTTTCAAGTTGCGGTTGTTGTTGTTTTTCAATGTTGAGGTTGTTGTTGAATTTGTTGGTGTTTTTCAATGTTGAGTTTGTTGTTGAATTTGTTGGTGTTTTTCAATGTTGAGGTTGTTGTTGAATTTGTTGGTGTTTTTCAATGTTGAGGTTGTTGTTTAATTTGTTGGTCTTTGTCAATGTTGAGGTTGTTGCTGTTTTTCAATGTTGAGGTTGTTGTTGAACTTGTTGGTGTTTTTCAATGTTGAGATTGTTGTTGTTTTTCAATGTTGAGGTTGTTGTTGAATTTGTTGGTGTTTTTAAATGTTGAGGTTGTTGTTGAATTTGTTGGTGTTTTTCAATGTTGAGGTTGTTGTTGTTTTTCAATGTTGAGGATGTTGTTGAATTTGTTGGTGTTTTTCAATGTTGAGGTTGTTGTTGTTTTTCAATGTTGAGGTTGTTGTTGAATTTGTTGGTGTTTTTCAATTTCGAGGGTGTTGTTGAATTTGTTGGTGTTTTTCAATGTTGAAGTTGTTGTTGAATTTGTTGGTGTTTCTCAATGTTGAGGTTGTTGGTGTTTTTCAATGTTGAGTTTGTTGTTATTTTTCAATGTTGAGGTTGTTGTTGAATTTGTTGGTGTTTTTCAATGTTGAGGTTGTTGTTGTTTTTCAATGTTGAGGCTGTTGTTGAGTTTGTTCGTGTTTTTCAATGTTGAGGTTGTTGTTGAATTTGTTGGTGTTTTTCAATGTTGAGGTTGTTGTTGAATTTGTTGGTGTTTTTCAATGTTGAGGTTGTTGTTGTTTTTCAATGTTGAGGTTGTTGTTGAATTTGTTGGTGTTTTTTCAATTTTGAGGTTGTTGGTGTTTTTCAATGTTGAGGTTGTTGTTGAATTTGATGGTGTTTTTCAATGTCGAGGTTGTTGTTGAATTTGTTGGTGTTTTTCAATGTTGAAGTTTTTGTTGAATTTGTTGGTGTTTTTCAATGTTAAGGTTGTTGTTGTTTTTCAATGTTGAGGTTGTTGTTGAATTTGTTGGTGTTTTTCAATGTTGAGGTTGTTGTTGTTTTTCAATGCTGAGGTTGTTGTTGAATTTGTTGGTGTTTTTCAATGTTGAGGTTGTTGTTGAATTTGTTTGTGTTTTTCAATGTTGAGGTTGTTGTTGTTTTTCAATGTTGAGGTTGTTGTTGAATTTGTTGGTGTTTTTCTATGTTGAGGTTGTTGTTGAATTTGTTGGTGTTTTTCAATGTTGAGTTTGTTGTTGTTTTTCAATGTTGAGGTTGTTGTTGAATTTGTTGGTGTTTTTCTATGTTGAGGTTGTTGTTCTTTTTCAATGTTGAGGTTGTTGTTGAATTTGTTGTTGTTTTTCAATGTTGAGGTTGTTGTTGAATTTGTTGGTGTTTTTCAATGTTGAGTTTGTTGTTATTTTTCAGTGTTGAGGTTGTTGTTGAATTTGTCGGTGTTTTTCAATGTTGAGGTTGTTGTACTTTTTCAATGTTGAGGTTGTTGTTGAATTTGTTGTTGTTTTTCAATGTTGAGGTTGTTGTTGAATTTGTTGGTGTTTTTCAAGTTGCGGTTGTTGTTGTTTTTCAATGTTGAGGTTGTTGTTGAATTTGTTGGTGTTTTTCAATGTTGAGTTTGTTGTTGAATTTGTTGGTGTTTTTCAATGTTGAGCTTGTTGTTGAATTTGTTGGTGTTTTTCAATGTTGAGGTTGTTGTTTAATTTGTTGGTCTTTTTCAATGTTGAGGTTGTTGCTGTTTTTCAATGTTGAGGTTGTTGTTGAACTTGTTGGTGTTTTTCAATGTTGAGATTGTTGTTGTTTTTCAATTTTGAGGTTGTTGTTGAATTTGTTGGTGTTTTTAAATGTTGAGGTTGTTGTTGAATTTGTTGGTGTTTTTCAATGTTGAGGTTGTTGTTGTTTTTCAATGTTGAGGATGTTGTTGAATTTGTTGGTGTTTTTCAATGTTGAGGTTGTTGTTGTTTTTCAATGTTGAGGTTGTTGTTGAATTTGTTGGTGTTTTTCAATTTCGAGGGTGTTGTTGAATTTGTTGGTGTTTTTCAATGTTGAAGTTGTTGTTGAATTTGTTGGTGTTTTTCAATGTTGAGGTTGTTGTTGAATTTGTTGGTGTTTTTCAATGTTGAGGTTGTTGTTGAATTTGTTGTTGTTTTTCAATGTTGAGGTTGTTGAATTTGTTGGTCTTTTTCAATCTTGAGTTTGTTGTTGAATTTGTTGGTGTTTTTCAAAGTTGAGGTTGTTGTTGAATTTGTTGGTGTTTTTCAATGTTCAGGTTGTTGTTGTTTTTCAATGTTGAGGTTGTTGTTGAGTTTGTTCGTGTTTTTCAATGTTGAGGTTGTTGTTGAATTTGTTGGTGTTTTTCAATGTTGAGGTTGTTGTTGAATTTGTTGGTGTTTTTCAATGTTGAGGTTGTTGTTGTTTTTCAATGTTGAGGTTGTTGTTGAATTTCTTGGTGTTTTTTCAATTTTGAGGTTGTTGGTGTTTTTCGATGTTGAGGTTGTTGTTGAATTTGATGGTGTTTTTCAATGTCGAGGTTGTTGTTGAATTTGTTGGTGTTTTTCAATGTTGAAGTTTTTGTTGAATTTGTTGGTGTTTTTCAATGTTGAGGTTGTTGTTGTTTTTCAATGTTGAGGTTGTTGTTGAATTTGTTGGTGTTTTTCAATGTTGAGGGTGTTGCTGTTTTTCAGTGCTGAGGTTGTTGTTGAATTTGTTGGTGTTTTTCAATGTTGAGGTTGTTGTTGAATTTGTTGGTGTTTTTCAATGTTGAGGTTGTTGTTGTTTTTCAATGTTGAGGTTGTTGTTGAATTTGTTGGTGTTTTTCAATGTTGAGGTTGTTGTTGTTTTTCAATGTTGAGGTTGTTGTTGAATTTGTTGGTGTTTTTCAATGTTGAAGTTGTTGTTGAATTTGTTGGTGTTTTTCAATGTTGAGGTTGCTGTTGTTTTTCAATGTTGAGGTTGTTGTTGAATTTGTTGTTGTTTTTCAATGTTGAGGTTGTTGTTGAGTTTGTTGGTGTTTTTCAATGTTGAGTTTGTTGTTGTTTTTCAATGTTGAGGTTGTTGTTGTATTTGTTGGTGTTTTTCAATGTTGAGGTTGTTGTTCTTTTTCAATGTTGAGGTTGTTGTTGAATTTGTTGTTGTTTTTCAATGTTGAGGTTGTTGTTGAATTTGTTGGTGTTTTTCAATGTTGAGTTTGTTGTTGTTTTTCAATGTTGAGGTTGTTGTTGAATTTGTTGGTGTTTTTCAATGTTGAGGTTGTTGTTCTTTATCCATGCTGAGGTTGTTGTTGAATTTGTTGTTGTTTTTCAATGTTGAGGTTGTTGTTGAATTTGTTGGTGTTTTTCAATGTTGAGGTTGTTGTTGTTTTTCAATGTTGAGGTTGTTGTTGAATTTGTTGGTGTTTTTCAATGTTGAGGTTGTTGTTGTTTTTCAATGTTGAGGTTGTTGTTGAATTTGTTGGTGTTTTTCAATGTTGAGTTTGTTGTTGAATTTGTTGGTGTTTTTCAATGTTGAGGTTGTTGTTGAATTTGTTGGTGTTTTTCAATGTTGAGGTTGTTGTTGAATTTGTTGGTGTTTTTCAATGTTGAGGTTGTTGTTGTTTTTCAATGTTGAGGTTGTTGTTGAATTTGTTGGTGTTTTTCAATTTCGAGGGTGTTGTTGAATTTGTTGGTGTTTTTCAATGTTGAAGTTGTTGTTGAATTTGTTGGTGTTTTTCAATGTTGAGGTTGTTGTTGAATTTGTTGGTGTTTTTCAATGTTGAGGTTGTTGTTGAATTTGTTGTTGTTTTTCAATGTTGAGGTTGTTGAATTTGTTGGTCTTTTTCAATCTTGAGTTTGTTGTTGAATTTGTTGGTGGTTTTCAAAGTTGAGGTTGTTGTTGAATTTGTTGGTGTTTTTCAATGTTCAGGTTGTTGTTGTTTTTCAATGTTGAGGTTGTTGTTGAGTTTGTTCGTGTTTTTCAATGTTGAGGTTGTTGTTGAATTTGTTGGTGTTTTTCAATGTTGAGGTTGTTGTTGAATTTGTTGGTGTTTTTCAATGTTGAGGTTGTTGTTGTTTTTAAATGTTGAGGTTGTTGTTGAATTTCTTGGTGTTTTTTCAATTTTGAGGTTGTTGGTGTTTTTCGATGTTGAGGTTGTTGTTGAATTTGATGGTGTTTTTCAATGTCGAGGTTGTTGTTGAATTTGTTGGTGTTTTTCAATGTTGAAGTTTTTGTTGAATTTGTTGGTGTTTTTCAATGTTGAGGTTGTTGTTGTTTTTCAATGTTGAGGTTGTTGTTGAATTTGTTGGTGTTTTTCAATGTTGAGGGTGTTGCTGTTTTTCAGTGCTGAGGTTGTTGTTGAATTTGTTGGTGTTTTTCAATGTTGAGGTTGTTGTTGAATTTGTTGGTGTTTTTCAATGTTGAGGTTGTTGTTGTTTTTCAATGTTGAGGTTGTTGTTGAATTTGTTGGTGTTTTTCAATGTTGAGGTTGTTGTTGTTTTTCAATGTTGAGGTTGTTGTTGAATTTGTTGGTGTTTTTCAATGTTGAAGTTGTTGTTGAATTTGTTGGTGTTTTTCAATGTTGAGGTTGCTGTTGTTTTTCAATGTTGAGGTTGTTGTTGAATTTGTTGTTGTTTTTCAATGTTGAGGTTGTTGTTGAGTTTGTTGGTGTTTTTCAATGTTGAGTTTGTTGTTGTTTTTCAATGTTGAGGTTGTTGTTGAATTTGTTGGTGTTTTTCAATGTTGAGGTTGTTGTTCTTTTTCAATGTTGAGGTTGTTGTTGAATTTGTTGTTGTTTTTCAATGTTGAGGTTGTTGTTGAATTTGTTGGTGTTTTTCAATGTTGAGTTTGTTGTTGTTTTTCAATGTTGAGGTTGTTGTTGAATTTGTTGGTGTTTTTCAATGTTGAGGTTGTTGTTCTTTATCCATGCTGAGGTTGTTGTTGAATTTGTTGTTGTTTTTCAATGTTGAGGTTGTTGTTGAATTTGTTGGTGTTTTTCAATGTTGAGGTTGTTGTTGTTTTTCAATGTTGAGGTTGTTGTTGAATTTGTTGGTGTTTTTCAATGTTGAGGTTGTTGTTGTTTTTCAATGTTGAGGTTGTTGTTGAATTTGTTGGTGTTTTTCAATGTTGAGTTTGTTGTTGAATTTGTTAATGTTTTTCAATGTTGAGGTTGTTGTTGAATTTGTTGGTGTTTTTCAATGTTGAGGTTGTTGTTGAATTTGTTGGTGTTTTTCAATGTTGAGGTTGTTGTTGTTTTTCAATGTTGAGGTTATTGTTGAATTTGTTGGTGTTTTTCAATGTTGAGGTTGTTGTTGTTTTCAATGTGGAGGTTGTTGTTGAATTTGTTGGTGTTTTTCAATGTTGAGTTTGTTGTTGTTTTTCAATGTTGAGGTTGTTGTTGAATTTGTTGGTGTTTTTCAATGTTGAGGTTGTTGTTGTTTTTCAATGTTGAGGTTGTTGTTGTTTTTCAATGCTGAGGTTGTTGTTGAATTTGTTGGTGTTTTTCAATGTTGAGGTTGTTGTTGAATTTGTTTGTGTTTTTCAATGTTGAGGTTGTTGTTGTTTTTCAATGTTGAGGTTGTTGTTGAATTTGTTGGTGTTTTTCAATGTTGAGGTTGTTGTTGAATTTGTTGGTGTTTTTCAATGTTGAGGTTGTTGTTGTTTTTCAATGTTGAGGTTGTTGTTGAATTTGTTGGTGTTTTTCAATGTTGAGTTTGTTGTTGTTTTTCAATGTTGAGGTTGTTGTTGAATTTGTTGGTGTTTTTCTATGTTGAGGTTGTTGTCCTTTTTCAATGTTGAGGTTGTTGTTGAATTTGTTGTTGTTTTTCAATGTTGAGGTTGTTGTTGAATTTGTTGGTGATTTTCAATGTTGAGTTTGTTGTTATTTTTCAATGTTGAGGTTGTTGTTGAATTTGTTGGTGTTTTTCAATGTTGAGGTTGTTGTTCTTTTTCAATGTTGAGGTTGTTGTTGAATTTGTTGTTGTTTTTCAATGTTGAGGTTGTTGTTGAATTTGTTGGTGTTTTTCAAGTTGCGGTTGTTGTTGTTTTTCAATGTTGAGGTTGTTGTTGAATTTGTTGGTGTTTTTCAATGTTGAGTTTGTTGTTGAATTTGTTGGTGTTTTTCAATGTTGAGGTTGTTGTTGAATTTGTTGGTGTTTTTCAATGTTGAGGTTGTTGTTTAATTTGTTGGTCGTTGTCAATGTTGAGGTTGTTGCTGTTTTTCAATGTTGAGGTTGTTGTTGAACTTGTTGGTGTTTTTCAATGTTGAGATTGTTGTTGTTTTTCAATGTTGAGGTTGTTGTTGAATTTGTTGGTGTTTTTAAATGTTGAGGTTGTTGTTGAATTTGTTGGTGTTTTTCAATGTTGAGGTTGTTGTTGTTTTTCAATGTTGAGGATGTTGTTGAATTTGTTGGTGTTTTTCAATGTTGAGGTTGTTGTTGTTTTTCAATGTTGAGGTTGTTGTTGAATTTGTTGGTGTTTTTCAATTTCGAGGGTGTTGTTGAATTTGTTGGTGTTTTTCAATGTTGAAGTTGTTGTTGAATTTGTTGGTGTTTCTCAATGTTGAGGTTGTTGGTGTTTTTCAATGTTGAGTTTGTTGTTATTTTTCAATGTTGAGGTTGTTGTTGAATTTGTTGGTGTTTTTCAATGTTGAGGTTGTTGTTCTTTTTCAATGTTGAGGTTGTTGTTGAATTTGTTGTTGTTTTTCAATGTTGAGGTTGTTGTTGAATTTGTTGGTGTTTTTCAAGTTGCGGTTGTTGTTGTTTTTCAATGTTGAGGTTGTTGTTGAATTTGTTGGTGTTTTTCAATGTTGAGTTTGTTGTTGAATTTGTTGGTGTTTTTCAATGTTGAGGTTGTTGTTGAATTTGTTGGTGTTTTTCAATGTTGAGGTTGTTGTTTAATTTGTTGGTCTTTTTCAATGTTGAGGTTGTTGCTGTTTTTCAATGTTGAGGTTGTTGTTGAACTTGTTGGTGTTTTTCAATGTTGAGATTGTTGTTGTTTTTCAATGTTGAGGTTGTTGTTGAATTTGTTGGTGTTTTTAAATGTTGAGGTTGTTGTTGAATTTGTTGGTGTTTTTCAATGTTGAGGTTGTTGTTGTTTTTCAATGTTGAGGATGTTGTTGAATTTGTTGGTGTTTTTCAATGTTGAGGTTGTTGTTGTTTTTCAATGTTGAGGTTGTTGTTGAATTTGTTGGTGTTTTTCAATTTCGAGGGTGTTGTTGAATTTGTTGGTGTTTTTCAATGTTGAAGTTGTTGTTGAATTTGTTGGTGTTTTTCAATGTTGAGGTTGTTGTTGAATTTGTTGGTGTTTTTCAATGTTGAGGTTGTTGTTGAATTTGTTGTTGTTTTTCAATGTTGAGGTTGTTGAATTTGTTGGTCTTTTTCAATCTTGAGTTTGTTGTTGAATTTGTTGGTGTTTTTCAAAGTTGAGGTTGATGTTGAATTTGTTGGTGTTTTTCAATGTTCAGGTTGTTGTTGTTTTTCAATGTTGAGGTTGTTGTTGAGTTTGTTCGTGTTTTTCAATGTTGAGGTTGTTGTTGAATTTGTTGGTGTTTTTCAATGTTGAGGTTGTTGTTGAATTTGTTGGTGTTTTTCAATGTTGAGGTTGTTGTTCTTTTTCAATGTTGAGGTTGTTGTTGAATTTGTTGTTGTTTTTCAATGTTGAGGTTGTTGTTTAATTTGTTGGTGTTTTTCAAGTTGCGGTTGTTGTTGTTTTTCAATGTTGAGGTTGTTGTTGAATTTGTTGGTGTTTTTCAATGTTGAGTTTGTTGTTGAATTTGTTGGTGTTTTTCAATGTTGAGGTTGTTGTTGAATTTGTTGGTGTTTTTCAATGTTGAGGTTGTTGTTTAATTTGTTGGTCTTTTTCAATGTTGAGGTTGTTGCTGTTTTTCAATGTTGAGGTTGTTGTTGAACTTGTTGGTGTTTTTCAATGTTGAGATTGTTGTTGTTTTTCAATGTTGAGGTTGTTGTTGAATTTGTTGGTGTTTTTAAATGTTGAGGTTGTTGTTGAATTTGTTGGTGTTTTTCAATGTTGAGGTTGTTGTTGTTTTTCAATGTTGAGGATGTTGTTGAATTTGTTGGTGTTTTTCAATGTTGAGGTTGTTGTTGTTTTTCAATGTTGAGGTTGTTGTTGAATTTGTTGGTGTTTTTCAATTTCGAGGGTGTTGTTGAATTTGTTGGTGTTTTTCAATGTTGAAGTTGTTGTTGAATTTGTTGGTGTTTTTCAATGTTGAGGTTGTTGTTGAATTTGTTGGTGTTTTTCAATGTTGAGGTTGTTGTTGAATTTGTTGTTGTTTTTCAATGTTGAGGTTGTTGAATTTGTTGGTCTTTTTCAATCTTGAGTTTGTTGTTGAATTTGTTGGTGTTTTTCAAAGTTGAGGTTGATGTTGAATTTGTTGGTGTTTTTCAATGTTCAGGTTGTTGTTGTTTTTTCAATGTTGAGGTTGTTGTTGAGTTTGTTCGTGTTTTTCAATGTTGAGGTTGTTGTTGAATTTGTTGGTGTTTTTCAATGTTGAGGTTGTTGTTGAATTTGTTGGTGTTTTTCAATGTTGAGGTTGTTGTTGTTTTTAAATGTTGAGGTTGTTGTTGAATTTCTTGGTGTTTTTTCAATTTTGAGGTTGTTGGTGTTTTTCGATGTTGAGGTTGTTGTTGAATTTGATGGTGTTTTTCAATGTCGAGGTTGTTGTTGAATTTGTTGGTGTTTTTCAATGTTGAAGTTTTTGTTGAATTTGTTGGTGTTTTTCAATGTTGAGGTTGTTGTTGTTTTTCAATGTTGAGGTTGTTGTTGAATTTGTTGGTGTTTTTCAATGTTGAGGGTGTTGCTGTTTTTCAGTGCTGAGGTTGTTGTTGAATTTGTTGGTGTTTTTCAATGTTGAGGTTGTTGTTGAATTTGTTGGTGTTTTTCAATGTTGAGGTTGTTGTTGTTTTTCAATGTTGAGGTTGTTGTTGAATTTGTTGGTGTTTTTCAATGTTGCGGTTGTTGTTGTTTTTCAATGTTGAGGTTGTTGTTGAATTTGTTGGTGTTTTTCAATGTTGAAGTTGTTGTTGAATTTGTTGGTGTTTTTCAATGTTGAGGTTGCTGTTGTTTTTCAATGTTGAGGTTGTTGTTGAATTTGTTGTTGTTTTTCAATGTTGAGGTTGTTGTTGAATTTGTTGGTGTTTTTCAATGTTGAGTTTGTTGTTGTTTTTCAATGTTGAGGTTGTTGTTGAATTTGTTGGTGTTTTTCAATGTTGAGGCTGTTGTTGAATTTGCTGGTGTTTTTCAATGTTGAGTTTGTTGTTGTTTTTCAATGTTGAGGTTGTTGTTGAATTTGTTGGTGTTTTTCAATGTTGAGGTTGTTGTTCTTTTTCAATGTTGAGGTTGTTGTTGAATTTGTTGTTGTTTTTCAATGTAGAGGTTGTTGTTGAATTTGTTGGTGTTTTTCAATGTTGAGGTTGTTGTTGTTTTTCAATGTTGAGGTTGTTGTTGAATTTGTTGGTGTTTTTCAATGTTGAGGTTGTTGTTGTTTTTCAATGTTGAGGTTGTTGTTGAATTTGTTGGTGTTTTTCAATGTTGAGTTTGTTGTTGAATTTGTTGGTGTTTTTCAATGTTGAGGTTGTTGTTGAATTTGTTGGTGTTTTTCAATGTTGGGGTTGTTGTTGAATTTGTTGGTGTTTTTCAATGTTGAGGTTGTTGTTGTTTTTCAATGTTGAGGTTTTTGTTGAATTTGTTGGTGTTTTTCAATGTTGAGGTTGTTGTTGTTTTCAATGTTGAGGTTGTTGTTGAAATTGTTGGTGTTTTTCAATGTTGAGTTTGTTGTTGTTTTTCAATGTTGAGTGTGTTGTTGAATTTGTTGGTGTTTTTCAATGTTGAGGTTGTTGTTGTTTTTCAATGTTGAGGTTGTTGTTGAATTTGTTGGTGTTTTTCAATGTTGAGGTTGTTGTTGTTTTTCAATGTTGAGGTTGTTGTTGAATTTGTTGGTGTTTTTCAATGTTGAGGTTGTTGTTGAATTTGTTGGTGTTTTTCAATGTTGAGGTTGTTGTTGTTTTTCAATGTTGAGGTTGTTGAATTTGTTGGTGTTTTTCAATCTTGAGTTTGTTGTCGAATTTGTTGGTGTTTTTCAAAGTTGAGGTTGTTGTTGAATTTGTTGGTGTTTTTCAATGTTGAGGTTGTTGTTGTTTTTCAATGTTGAGGCTGTTGTTGAGTTTGTTCGTGTTTTTCAATGTTGAGGTTGTTGTTGAATTTGTTGGTGTTTTTCAATGTTGAGGTTGTTGTTGAATTTGTTGGTGTTTTTCAATGTTGAGGTTGTTGTTGTTTTTCAATGTTGAGGTTGTTGATGAATTTATTGGTGTTTTTTCAATTTTGAGGTTGTTGGTGTTTTTCAATGTTGAGGTTGTTGTTGAATTTGATGGTGTTTTTCAATGTCGAGGTTGTTGTTGAATTTGTTGGTGTTTTTCAATGTTGAAGTTTTTGTTGAATTTGTTGGTGTTTTTCAATGTTAAGGTTGTTGTTGTTTTTCAATGTTGAGGTTGTTGTTGAATTTGTTGGTGTTTTTCAATGTTGAGGTTGTTGTTGTTTTTCAATGCTGAGGTTGTTGTTGAATTTGTTGGTGTTTTTCAATGTTGAGGTTGTTGTTGAATTTGTTTGTGTTTTTCAATGTTGAGGTTGTTGTTGTTTTTCAATGTTGAGGTTGTTGTTGAATTTGTTGGTGTTTTTCAATGTTGAGGTTGTTGTTGAATTTGTTGGTGTTTTTCAATGTTGAGGTTGTTGTTGTTTTTCAATGTTGAGGTTGTTGAATTTGTTGGTGTTTTTCAATCTTGAGTTTGTTGTCGAATTTGTTGGTGTTTTTCAAAGTTGAGGTTGTTGTTGAATTTGTTGGTGTTTTTCAATGTTGAGGTTGTTGTTGTTTTTCAATGTTGAGGCTGTTGTTGAGTTTGTTCGTGTTTTTCAATGTTGAGGTTGTTGTTGAATTTGTTGGTGTTTTTCAATGTTGAGGTTGTTGTTGAATTTGTTGGTGTTTTTCAATGTTGAGGTTGTTGTTGTTTTTCAATGTTGAGGTTGTTGTTGAATTTGTTGGTGTTTTTTCAATTTTGAGGTTGTTGGTGTTTTTCAATGTTGAGGTTGTTGTTGAATTTGATGGTGTTTTTCAATGTCGAGGTTGTTGTTGAATTTGTTGGTGTTTTTCAATGTTGAAGTTTTTGTTGAATTTGTTGGTGTTTTTCAATGTTAAGGTTGTTGTTGTTTTTCAATGTTGAGGTTGTTGTTGAATTTGTTGGTGTTTTTCAATGTTGAGGTTGTTGTTGTTTTTCAATGCTGAGGTTGTTGTTGAATTTGTTGGTGTTTTTCAATGTTGAGGTTGTTGTTGAATTTGTTTGTGTTTTTCAATGTTGAGGTTGTTGTTGTTTTTCAATGTTGAGGTTGTTGTTGAATTTGTTGGTGTTTTTCAATGTTGAGGTTGTTGTTGAATTTGTTGGTGTTTTTCAATGTTGAGGTTGTTGTTGTTTTTCAATGTTGAGGTTGTTGTTGAATTTGTTGGTGTTTTTCAATGTTGAGTTTGTTGTTATTTTTCAATGTTGAGGTTGTTGTTGAATTTGTTGGTGTTTTTCAATGTTGAGGTTGTTGTTCTTTTTCAATGTTGAGGTTGTTGTTGAATTTGTTGTTGTTTTTCAACGTTGAGGTTGTTGTTGAATTTGTTGGTGTTTTTCAAGTTGCGGTTGTTGTTGTTTTTCAATGTTGAGGTTGTTGTTGAATTTGTTGGTGTTTTTCAATGTTGAGTTTGTTGTTGAATTTGTTGGTGTTTTTCAATGTTGAGGTTGTTGTTGAATTTGTTGTTGTTTTTCAATGTTGAGGTTGTTGTTGAATTTGTAGGTGTTTTTCAAGTTGCGGTTGTCGTTGTTTTTCAATGTTGAGGTTGTTGTTGAATTTGTTGGTGTTTTTCAATGTTGAGTTTGTTGTTGAATTTGTTGGTGTTTTTCAATGTTGAGGTTGTTGTTGAATTTGTTGTTGTTTTTCAATGTTGAGGTTGTTGTTGAATTTGTTGGTGTTTTTCAATGTTGAGTTTGTTGTTGTTTTTCAATGTTGAGGTTGTTGTTGAATTTGTTGGTGTTTTTCTATGTTGAGGTTGTTGTTCTTTTTAAATGTTGAGGTTTTGTTGAATTTGTTGGTGTTTTTCAATGTTGAGGTTGTTGTTGTTTTTCAATGTTGAGGATGTTGTTGAATTTGTTGGTGTTTTTCAATTTCGAGGGTGTTGTTGAATTTGTTGGTGTTTTTCAATGTTGAAGTTGTTGTTGAATTGGTTGGTGTTTTTCAATGTTGAGGTTGTTGTTGAATTTGTTGGTGTTTTTCAATGTTGAGGTTGTTGTTTAATTTGTTGTTGTTTTTCAATGTTGAGTTTGTTGTTGTTTTTCAATGTTGAGGTTGTTGTTGAATTTGTTGGTGTTTTTCAATGTTGAGGTTGTTGTTGTTTTTCAATGTTGAGGTTGTTGTGGAATTTGTTGGTGTTTTTCAATGTTGAGGTTGTTGGTGTATTTCAATGTTGAGGTTGTTGTTGAATTTGTTGGTGTTTTTCAATGTTGAGGTTGTTGTTGAATTTATTGGTGTTTTTCAATGTTGAGGTTGTTGTTGTTTTTCAATGTTGAGGTTGTTGTTGAGTTTTGTTGGTGTTTTTCAATGTTGAGGTTGTTGTTGAATTTGTTGGTGTTTTTCAATGTTGAGGTTGTTGTTGTTTTTCAATGTTGAGGTTATTGAATTTGTTGGTATTTTTCAATCTTGAGTTTGTTGTTGAATTTGTTGGTGTTTTTCAATGTTGAGGTTGTTTTTGTTTTTAAATGTTGAGGTTGTTGTTGAATTTGTTGGTGTTTTTACAATTTTGAGGTTGTTAGTGTTTTTAAATGTTGAGGTTGTTGTTGAATTTGATGGTGTTTTTCAATGTCGAGGTTGTTGTTGAATTTGTTGGTGCTTTTCAATGTTGAAGTTGTTGTTGAATTTGTTGGTGTTTTTCAATTTCGAGGTTGTTGTTGAATTTGTTGGTGTTTTTCAATGTTGAGGTTGTTGTTGAATTTGTTGGTGTTTTTCAATGTTGAGGTTGTTGTTGTTTTTCAATGTTGAGGTTATTGTTGAATTTGTTGGTGTTTTTCAATGTTGAGGTTGTTGTTGTTTTCAATGTGGAGGTTGTTGTTGAATTTGTTGGTGTTTTTCAATGTTGAGTTTGTTGTTGTTTTTCAATGTTGAGGTTGTTGTTGAATTTGTTGGTGTTTTTCAATGTTGAGGTTGTTGTTGTTTTTCAATGTTGAGGTTGTTGTTGTTTTTCAATGCTGAGGTTGTTGTTGAATTTGTTGGTGTTTTTCAATGTTGAGGTTGTTGTTGAATTTGTTTGTGTTTTTCAATGTTGAGGTTGTTGTTGTTTTTCAATGTTGAGGTTGTTGTTGAATTTGTTGGTGTTTTTCAATGTTGAGGTTGTTGTTGAATTTGTTGGTGTTTTTCAATGTTGAGGTTGTTGTTGTTTTTCAATGTTGAGGTTGTTGTTGAATTTGTTGGTGTTTTTCAATGTTGAGTTTGTTGTTGTTTTTCAATGTTGAGGTTGTTGTTGAATTTGTTGGTGTTTTTCTATGTTGAGGTTGTTGTCCTTTTTCAATGTTGAGGTTGTTGTTGAATTTGTTGTTGTTTTTCAATGTTGAGGTTGTTGTTGAATTTGTTGGTGTTTTTCAATGTTGAGTTTGTTGTTATTTTTCAATGTTGAGTTTGTTGTTGAATTTGTTGGTGTTTTTCAATGTTGAGGTTGTTGTTGAATTTGTTGGTGTTTTTCAATGTTGAGGTTGTTGTTTAATTTGTTGGTCTTTGTCAATGTTGAGGTTGTTGCTGTTTTTCAATGTTGAGGTTGTTGTTGAACTTGTTGGTGTTTTTCAATGTTGAGATTGTTGTTGTTTTTCAATGTTGAGGTTGTTGTTGAATTTGTTGGTGTTTTCAAATGTTGAGGTTGTTGTTGAATTTGTTGGTGTTTTTCAATGTTGAGTTTGTTGTTGTTTTTCAATGTTGAGGTTGTTGTTAAATTTGTTGGTGTTTTTCTATGTTGAGGTTGTTGTTCTTTTTAAACGTTGAGGTTTTGTTGAATTTGTTGGTGTTTTTCAATGTTGAGGTTGTTGTTGTTTTTCAATGTTGAGGATGTTGTTGAATTTGTTGGTGTTTTTCAATGTTGAGGTTGTTGTTGTTTTTCACTGTTGAGGTTGTTGTTGAATTTGTTGGTGTTTTTCAATTTCGAGGGTGTTGTTCAGGTTGTTGTTGTTTTTCAATGTTGAGGTTGTTGTTGAATTTGTTGGTGTTTTTCAATGTTGAGGTTGTTGTTGTTTTTCAATGTTGAGGTTGTTGTTGAATTTGTTGGTGTTTTTCAATGTTGAGGTTGTTGTTGAATTTGTTGGTGTTTTTCAATGTTGAGGTTGTTGTTGTTTTCAATGTTGAGGTTGTTGTTGAATTTGTTGGTGTTTTTTCAATTTTGAGGTTGTTGGTGTTTTTCAATGTTGAGGTTGTTGTTGAATTTGATGGTGTTTTTCAATGTCGAGGTTGTTGTTGAATTTGTTGGTGTTTTTCAATGTTGAAGTTTTTGTTGAATTTGTTGGTGTTTTTCAATGTTAAGGTTGTTGTTGTTTTTCAATGTTGAGGTTGTTGTTGAATTTGTTGGTGTTTTTCAATGTTGAGGTTGTTGTTGTTTTTCAATGCTGAGGTTGTTGTTGAATTTGTTGGTGTTTTTCAATGTTGAGGTTGTTGTTGAATTTGTTTGTGTTTTTCAATGTTGAGGTTGTTGTTGTTTTTCAATGTTGAGGTTGTTGTTGAATTTGTTGGTGTTTTTCAATGTTGAGGTTGTTGTTGAATTTGTTGGTGTTTTTCAATGTTGAGGTTGTTGCTGTTTTTCAATGTTGAGGTTGTTGAATTTGTTGGTGTTTTTCAATCTTGAGTTTGTTGTCGAATTTGTTGGTGTTTTTCAAAGTTGAGGTTGTTGTTGAATTTGTTGGTGTTTTTCAATGTTGAGGTTGTTGTTGTTTTTCAATGTTGAGGCTGTTGTTGAGTTTGTTCGTGTTTTTCAATGTTGAGGTTGTTGTTGAATTTGTTGGTGTTTTTCAATGTTGAGGTTGTTGTTGAATTTGTTGGTGTTTTTCAATGTTGAGGTTGTTGTTGTTTTTCAATGTTGAGGTTGTTGTTGAATTTGTTGGTGTTTTTTCAATTTTGAGGTTGTTGGTGTTTTTCAATGTTGAGGTTGTTGTTGAATTTGATGGTGTTTTTCAATGTCGAGGTTGTTGTTGAATTTGTTGGTGTTTTTCAATGTTGAAGTTTTTGTTGAATTTGTTGGTGTTTTTCAATGTTAAGGTTGTTGTTGTTTTTCAATGTTGAGGTTGTTGTTGAATTTGTTGGTGTTTTTCAATGTTGAGGTTGTTGTTGTTTTTCAATGCTGAGGTTGTTGTTGAATTTGTTGGTGTTTTTCAATGTTGAGGTTGTTGTTGAATTTGTTTGTGTTTTTCAATGTTGAGGTTGTTGTTGTTTTTCAATGTTGAGGTTGTTGTTGAATTTGTTGGTGTTTTTCAATGTTGAGGTTGTTGTTGAATTTGTTGTTGTTTTTCAATGTTGAGGTTGTTGTTGTTTTTCAATGTTGAGGTTGTTGTTGAATTTGTTGGTGTTTTTCAATGTTGAGTTTGTTGTTATTTTTCAATGTTGAGGTTGTTGTTGAATTTGTTGGTGTTTTTCAATGTTGAGGTTGTTGTTCTTTTTCAATGTTGAGGTTGTTGTTGAATTTGTTGTTGTTTTTCAACGTTGAGGTTGTTGTTGAATTTGTTGGTGTTTTTCAAGTTGCGGTTGTTGTTGTTTTTCAATGTTGAGGTTGTTGTTGAATTTGTTGGTGTTTTTCAATGTTGAGTTTGTTGTTGAATTTGTTGGTGTTTTTCAATGTTGAGGTTGTTGTTGAATTTGTTGTTGTTTTTCAATGTTGAGGTTGTTGTTGAATTTGTTGGTGTTTTTCAAGTTGCGGTCGTTGTTGTTTTTCAATGTTGAGGTTGTTGTTGAATTTGTTGGTGTTTTTCAATGTTGAGTTTGTTGTTGAATTTGTTGGTGTTTTTCAATGTTGAGGTTGTTGTTGAATTTGTTGTTGTTTTTCAATGTTGAGGTTGTTGTTGAATTTGTTGGTGTTTTTCAATGTTGAGTTTGTTGTTGTTTTTCAATGTTGAGGTTGTTGTTGAATTTGTTGGTGTTTTTCTATGTTGAGGTTGTTGTTCTTTTTAAATGTTGAGGTTTTGTTGAATTTGTTGGTGTTTTTCAATGTTGAGGTTGTTGTTGTTTTTCAATGTTGAGGATGTTGTTGAATTTGTTGGTGTTTTTCAATGTTGAGGTTGTTGTTGTTTTTCAATGTTGAGGTTGTTGTTGAATTTGTTGGTGTTTTTCAATTTCGAGGGTGTTGTTGAATTTGTTGGTGTTTTTCAATGTTGAAGTTGTTGTTGAATTGGTTGGTGTTTTTCAATGTTGAGGTTGTTGTTGAATTTGTTGGTGTTTTTCAATGTTGAGGTTGTTGTTGAATTTGTTGTTGTTTTTCAATGTTGAGTTTGTTGTTGTTTTTCAATGTTGAGGTTGTTGTTGAATTTGTTGGTGTTTTTCAATGTTGAGGTTGTTGTTGTTTTTCAATGTTGAGGTTGTTGTGGAATTTGTTGGTGTTTTTCAATGTTGAGGTTGTTGGTGTATTTCAATGTTGAGGTTGTTGTTGAATTTGTTGGTGTTTTTCAATGTTGAGGTTGTTGTTGAATTTATTGGTGTTTTTCAATGTTGAGGTTGTTGTTGTTTTTCAATGTTGAGGTTGTTGTTGAGTTTTGTTGGTGTTTTTCAATGTTGAGGTTGTTGTTGAATTTGTTGGTGTTTTTCAATGTTGAGGTTGTTGTTGTTTTTCAATGTTGAGGTTATTGAATTTGTTGGTATTTTTCAATCTTGAGTTTGTTGTTGAATTTGTTGGTGTTTTTCAATGTTGAGGTTGTTTTTGTTTTTAAATGTTGAGGTTGTTGTTGAATTTGTTGGTGTTTTTACAATTTTGAGGTTGTTAGTGTTTTTAAATGTTGAGGTTGTTGTTGAATTTGATGGTGTTTTTCAATGTCGAGGTTGTTGTTGAATTTGTTGGTGTTTTTCAATGTTGAAGTTGTTGTTGAATTTGTTGGTGTTTTTCAATTTCGAGGTTGTTGTTGAATTTGTTGGTGTTTTTCAATGTTGAGGTTGTTGTTGAATTTGTTGGTGTTTTTCAATGTTGAGGTTGTTGTTGTTTTTCAATGTTGAGGTTATTGTTGAATTTGTTGGTGTTTTTCAATGTTGAGGTTGTTGTTGTTTTCAATGTGGAGGTTGTTGTTGAATTTGTTGGTGTTTTTCAATGTTGAGTTTGTTGTTGTTTTTCAATGTTGAGGTTGTTGTTGAATTTGTTGGTGTTTTTCAATGTTGAGGTTGTTGTTGTTTTTCAATGTTGAGGTTGTTGTTGTTTTTCAATGCTGAGGTTGTTGTTGAATTTGTTGGTGTTTTTCAATGTTGAGGTTGTTGTTGAATTTGTTTGTGTTTTTCAATGTTGAGGTTGTTGTTGTTTTTCAATGTTGAGGTTGTTGTTGAATTTGTTGGTGTTTTTCAATGTTGAGGTTGTTGTTGAATTTGTTGGTGTTTTTCAATGTTGAGGTTGTTGTTGTTTTTCAATGTTGAGGTTGTTGTTGAATTTGTTGGTGTTTTTCAATGTTGAGTTTGTTGTTGTTTTTCAATGTTGAGGTTGTTGTTGAATTTGTTGGTGTTTTTCTATGTTGAGGTTGTTGTCCTTTTTCAATGTTGAGGTTGTTGTTGAATTTGTTGTTGTTTTTCAATGTTGAGGTTGTTGTTGAATTTGTTGGTGTTTTTCAATGTTGAGTTTGTTGTTATTTTTCAATGTTGAGTTTGTTGTTGAATTTGTTGGTGTTTTTCAATGTTGAGGTTGTTGTTGAATTTGTTGGTGTTTTTCAATGTTGAGGTTGTTGTTTAATTTGTTGGTCTTTGTCAATGTTGAGGTTGTTGCTGTTTTTCAATGTTGAGGTTGTTGTTGAACTTGTTGGTGTTTTTCAATGTTGAGATTGTTGTTGTTTTTCAATGTTGAGGTTGTTGTTGAATTTGTTGGTGTTTTCAAATGTTGAGGTTGTTGTTGAATTTGTTGGTGTTTTTCAATGTTGAGTTTGTTGTTGTTTTTCAATGTTGAGGTTGTTGTTAAATTTGTTGGTGTTTTTCTATGTTGAGGTTGTTGTTCTTTTTAAACGTTGAGGTTTTGTTGAATTTGTTGGTGTTTTTCAATGTTGAGGTTGTTGTTGTTTTTCAATGTTGAGGATGTTGTTGAATTTGTTGGTGTTTTTCAATGTTGAGGTTGTTGTTGTTTTTCACTGTTGAGGTTGTTGTTGAATTTGTTGGTGTTTTTCAATTTCGAGGGTGTTGTTGAGGTTGTTGTTGTTTTTCAATGTTGAGGTTGTTGTTGAATTTGTTGGTGTTTTTCAATGTTGAGGTTGTTGTTGTTTTTCAATGTTGAGGTTGTTGTTGAATTTGTTGGTGTTTTTCAATGTTGAGGTTGTTGTTGAATTTGTTGGTGTTTTTCAATGTTGAGGTTGTTGTTGTTTTTCAATGTTGAGGTTGTTGAATTTGTTGGTGTTTTTCAATCTTGAGTTTGTTGTCGAATTTGTTGGTGTTTTTCAAAGTTGAGGTTGTTGTTGAATTTGTTGGTGTTTTTCAATGTTGAGGTTGTTGTTGTTTTTCAATGTTGAGGCTGTTGTTGAGTTTGTTCGTGTTTTTCAATGTTGAGGTTGTTGTTGAATTTGTTGGTGTTTTTCAATGTTGAGGTTGTTGTTGAATTTGTTGGTGTTTTTCAATGTTGAGGTTGTTGTTGTTTTTCAATGTTGAGGTTGTTGTTGAATTTGTTGGTGTTTTTTCAATTTTGAGGTTGTTGGTGTTTTTCAATGTTGAGGTTGTTGTTGAATTTGATGGTGTTTTTCAATGTCGAGGTTGTTGTTGAATTTGTTGGTGTTTTTCAATGTTGAAGTTTTTGTTGAATTTGTTGGTGTTTTTCAATGTTAAGGTTGTTGTTGTTTTTCAATGTTGAGGTTGTTGTTGAATTTGTTGGTGTTTTTCAATGTTGAGGTTGTTGTTGTTTTTCAATGCTGAGGTTGTTGTTGAATTTGTTGGTGTTTTTCAATGTTGAGGTTGTTGTTGAATTTGTTTTTGTTTTTCAATGTTGAGGTTGTTGTTGTTTTTCAATGTTGAGGTTGTTGTTGAATTTGTTGGTGTTTTTCAATGTTGAGGTTGTTGTTGAATTTGTTGGTGTTTTTCAATGTTGAGGTTGTTGTTGTTTTTCAATGTTGAGGTTGTTGTTGAATTTGTTGGTGTTTTTCAATGTTGAGTTTGTTGTTATTTTTCAATGTTGAGGTTGTTGTTGAATTTGTTGGTGTTTTTCAATGTTGAGGTTGTTGTTCTTTTTCAATGTTGAGGTTGTTGTTGAATTTGTTGTTGTTTTTCAACGTTGAGGTTGTTGTTGAATTTGTTGGTGCTTTTCAAGTTGCGGTTGTTGTTGTTTTTCAATGTTGAGGTTGTTGTTGAATTTGTTGGTGTTTTTCAATGTTGAGTTTGTTGTTGAATTTGTTGGTGTTTTTCAATGTTGAGGTTGTTGTTGAATTTGTTGTTGTTTTTCAATGTTGAGGTTGTTGTTGAATTTGTTGGTGTTTTTCAAGTTGCGGTTGTTGTTGTTTTTCAATGTTGAGGTTGTTGTTGAATTTGTTGGTGATTTTCAATGTTGAGTTTGTTGTTGAATTTGTTGGTGTTTTTCAATGTTGAGGTTGTTGTTGAATTTGTTGTTGTTTTTCAATGTTGAGGTTGTTGTTGAATTTGTTGGTGTTTTTCAATGTTGAGGTTGTTGTTGAATTTGTTGTTGTTTTTCAATGTTGAGGTTGTTGTTGAATTTGTTGGTGTTTTTCTATGTTGAGGTTGTTGTTCTTTTTAAATGTTGAGGTTTTGTTGAATTTGTTGGTGTTTTTCAATGTTGAGGTTGTTGTTGTTTTTCAATGTTGAGGATGTTGTTGAATTTGTTGGTGTTTTTCAATGTTGAGGTTGTTGTTGTTTTTCAATGTTGAGGTTGTTGTTGAATTTGTTGGTGTTTTTCAATTTCGAGGGTGTTGTTGAATTTGTTGGTGTTTTTCAATGTTGAAGTTGTTGTTGAATTGGTTGGTGTTTTTCAATGTTGAGGTTGTTGTTGAATTTGTTGGTGTTTTTCAATGTTGAGGTTGTTGTTGAATTTGTTGTTGTTTTTCAATGTTGAGTTTGTTGTTGTTTTTCAATGTTGAGGTTGTTGTTGAATTTATTGGTGTTTTTCAATGTTGAGGTTGTTGTTGTTTTTCAATGTTGAGGTTGTTGTTGAGTTTTGTTGGTGTTTTTCAATGTTGAGGTTGTTGTTGAATTTGTTGGTGTCTTTCAATGTTGAGGTTGTTGTTGTTTTTCAATGCTGAGGTTGTTGAATTTGTTGGTGTTTTTCAATCTTGAGTTTGTTGTTGAATTTGTTGGTGTTTTTCAATGTTGAGGTTGTTTTTGTTTTTAAATGTTGAGGTTGTTGTTGAATTTGTTGGTGTTTTTACAATTTTGAGGTTGTTAGTGTTTTTAAATGTTGAGGTTGTTGTTGAATTTGATGGTGTTTTTCAATGTCGAGGTTGTTGTTGAATTTGTTGGTGTTTTTCAATGTTGAAGTTGTTGTTGAATTTGTTGGTGTTTTTCAATTTCGAGGTTGTTGTTGAATTTGTTGGTGTTTTTCAATGTTGAGGTTGTTGTTGAATTTGTTGGTGTTTTTCAATGTTGAGGTTGTTGTTGTTTTTCAATGTTGAGGTTATTGTTGAATTTGTTGGTGTTTTTCAATGTTGAGGTTGTTGTTGTTTTCAATGTGGAGGTTGTTGTTGAATTTGTTGGTGTTTTTCAATGTTGAGTTTGTTGTTGTTTTTCAATGTTGAGGTTGTTGTTGAATTTGTTGGTGTTTTTCAATGTTGAGGTTGTTGTTGTTTTTCAATGTTGAGGTTGTTGTTGTTTTTCAATGCTGAGGTTGTTGTTGAATTTGTTGGTGTTTTTCAATGTTGAGGTTGTTGTTGAATTTGTTTGTGTTTTTCAATGTTGAGGTTGTTGTTGTTTTTCAATGTTGAGGTTGTTGTTGAATTTGTTGGTGTTTTTCAATGTTGAGGTTGTTGTTGAATTTGTTGGTGTTTTTCAATGTTGAGGTTGTTGTTGTTTTTCAATGTTGAGGTTGTTGTTGAATTTGTTGGTGTTTTTCAATGTTGAGTTTGTTGTTGTTTTTCAATGTTGAGGTTGTTGTTGAATTTGTTGGTGTTTTTCTATGTTGAGGTTGTTGTCCTTTTTCAATGTTGAGGTTGTTGTTGAATTTGTTGTTGTTTTTCAATGTTGAGGTTGTTGTTGAATTTGTTGGTGTTTTTCAATGTTGAGTTTGTTGTTATTTTTCAATGTTGAGGTTGTTGTTGAATTTGTTGGTGTTTTTCAATGTTGAGGTTGTTGTTCTTTTTCAATGTTGAGGTTGTTGTTGAATTTGTTGTTGTTTTTCAATGTTGAGGTTGTTGTTGAATTTGTTGGTGTTTTTCAAGTTGCGGTTGTTGTTGTTTTTCAATGTTGAGGTTGTTGTTGAATTTGTTGGTGTTTTTCAATGTTGAGTTTGTTGTTGAATTTGTTGGTGTTTTTCAATGTTGAGGTTGTTGTTGAATTTGTTGGTGTTTTTCAATGTTGAGGTTGTTGTTTAATTTGTTGGTCTTTGTCAATGTTGAGGTTGTTGCTGTTTTTCAATGTTGAGGTTGTTGTTGAACTTGTTGGTGTTTTTCAATGTTGAGATTGTTGTTGTTTTTCAATGTTGAGGTTGTTGTTGAATTTGTTGGTGTTTTTAAATGTTGAGGTTGTTGTTGAATTTGTTGGTGTTTTTCAATGTTGAGGTTGTTGTTGTTTTTCAATGTTGAGGATGTTGTTGAATTTGTTGGTGTTTTTCAATGTTGAGGTTGTTGTTGTTTTTCAATGTTGAGGTTGTTGTTGAATTTGTTGGTGTTTTTCAATTTCGAGGGTGTTGTTGAATTTGTTGGTGTTTTTCAATGTTGAAGTTGTTGTTGAATTTGTTGGTGTTTCTCAATGTTGAGGTTGTTGGTGTTTTTCAGTGTTGAGTTTGTTGTTATTTTTCAATGTTGAGGTTGTTGTTGAATTTGTTGGTGTTTTTCAATGTTGAGGTTGTTGTTCTTTTTCAATGTTGAGGTTGTTGTTGAATTTGTTGTTGTTTTTCAATGTTGAGGTTGTTGTTGAATTTGTTGGTGTTTTTCAAGTTGCGGTTGTTGTTGTTTTTCAATGTTGAGGTTGTTGTTGAATTTGTTGGTGTTTTTCAATGTTGAGGTTGTTGTTGAATTTGTTGGTGTTTTTCAATGTTGAGGTTGTTGTTGAATTTGTTGGTGTTTTTCAATGTTGAGGTTGTTGTTTAATTTGTTGGTCTTTTTCAATGTTGAGGTTGTTGCTGTTTTTCAATGTTGAGGTTGTTGTTGAACTTGTTGGTGTTTTTCAATGTTGAGATTGTTGTTGTTTTTCAATGTTGAGGTTGTTGTTGAATTTGTTGGTGTTTTTAAATGTTGAGGTTGTTGTTGAATTTGTTGGTGTTTTTCAATGTTGAGGTTGTTGTTGTTTTTCAATGTTGAGGATGTTGTTGAATTTGTTGGTGTTTTTCAATGTTGAGGTTGTTGTTGTTTTTCAATGTTGAGGTTGTTGTTGAATTTGTTGGTGTTTTTCAATTTCGAGGGTGTTGTTGAATTTGTTGGTGTTTTTCAATGTTGAAGTTGTTGTTGAATTTGTTGGTGTTTTTCAATGTTGAGGTTGTTGTTGAATTTGTTGGTGTTTTTCAATGTTGAAGTTGTTGTTGAATTTGTTGGTGTTTTTCAATGTTGAGGTTGCTGTTGTTTTTCAATGTTGAGGTTGTTGTTGAATTTGTTGTTGTTTTTCAATGTTGAGGTTGTTGTTGAATTTGTTGGTGTTTTTCAATGTTGAGTTTGTTGTTGTTTTTCAATGTTGAGGTTGTTGTTGAATTTGTTGGTGTTTTTCAATGTTGAGGCTGTTGTTGAATTTGCTGGTGTTTTTCAATGTTGAGTTTGTTGTTGTTTTTCAATGTTGAGGTTGTTGTTGAATTTGTTGGTGTTTTTCAATGTTGAGGTTGTTATTCTTTTTCAATGTTGAGGTTGTTGTTGAATTTGTTGTTGTTTTTCAATGTAGAGGTTGTTGTTGAATTTGTTGGTGTTTTTCAATGTTGAGGTTGTTGTTGTTTTTCAATGTTGAGGTTGTTGTTGAATTTGTTGGTGTTTTTCAATGTTGAGGTTGTTGTTGTTTTTCAATGTTGAGGTTGTTGTTGAATTTGTTGGTGTTTTTCAATGTTGAGTTTGTTGTTGAATTTGTTGGTGTTTTTCAATGTTGAGGTTGTTGTTGAATTTGTTGGTGTTTTTCAATGTTGAGGTTGTTGTTGAATTTGTTGGTGTTTTTCAATGTTGAGGTTGTTGTTGTTTTTCAATGTTGAGGTTATTGTTGAATTTGTTGGTGTTTTTCAATGTTGAGGTTGTTGTTGTTTTCAATGTTGAGGTTGTTGTTGAAATTGTTGGTGTTTTTCAATGTTGAGTTTGTTGTTGTTTTTCAATGTTGAGGTTGTTGTTGAATTTGTTGGTGTTTTTCAATGTTGAGGTTGTTGTTGTTTTTCAATGTTGAGGTTGTTGTTGAATTTGTTGGTGTTTTTCAATGTTGAGGTTGTTGTTGTTTTTCAATGTTGAGGTTGTTGTTGAATTTGTTGGTGTTTTTCAATGTTGAGGTTGTTGTTGAATTTGTTGGTGTTTTTCAATGTTAAGGTTGTTGTTGTTTTTCAATGTTGAGGTTGTTGTTGAATTTGTTGGTGTTTTTCAATGTTGAGGTTGTTGTTGTTTTTCAATGCTGAGGTTGTTGTTGAATTTGTTGGTGTTTTTCAATGTTGAGGTTGTTGTTGAATTTGTTTGTGTTTTTCAATGTTGAGGTTGTTGTTGTTTTTCAATGTTGAGGTTGTTGTTGAATTTGTTGGTGTTTTTCAATGTTGAGGTTGTTGTTGAATTTGTTGGTGTTTTTCAATGTTGAGGTTGTTGTTGTTTTTCAATGTTGAGGTTGTTGTTGAATTTGTTGGTGTTTTTCAATGTTGAGTTTGTTGTTATTTTTCAATGTTGAGGTTGTTGTTGAATTTGTTGGTGTTTTTCAATGTTGAGGTTGTTGTTCTTTTTCAATGTTGAGGTTGTTGTTGAATTTGTTGTTGTTTTTCAACGTTGAGGTTGTTGTTGAATTTGTTGGTGTTTTTCAAGTTGCGGTTGTTGTTGTTTTTCAATGTTGAGGTTGTTGTTGAATTTGTTGGTGTTTTTCAATGTTGAGTTTGTTGTTGAATTTGTTGGTGTTTTTCAATGTTGAGGTTGTTGTTGAATTTGTTGTTGTTTTTCAATGTTGAGGTTGTTGTTGAATTTGTTGGTGTTTTTCAAGTTGCGGTTGTTGTTGTTTTTCAATGTTGAGGTTGTTGTTGAATTTGTTGGTGTTTTTCAATGTTGAGTTTGTTGTTGAATTTGTTGGTGTTTTTCAATGTTGAGGTTGTTGTTGAATTTGTTGTTGTTTTTCAATGTTGAGGTTGTTGTTGAATTTGTTGGTGTTTTTCAATGTTGAGTTTGTTGTTGTTTTTCAATGTTGAGGTTGTTGTTGAATTTGTTGGTGTTTTTCTATGTTGAGGTAGTTGTTCTTTTTAAATGTTGAGGTTTTGTTGAATTTGTTGGTGTTTTTCAATGTTGAGGTTGTTGTTGTTTTTCAATGTTGAGGATGTTGTTGAATTTGTTGGTGTTTTTCAATGTTGAGGTTGTTGTTGTTTTTCAATGTTGAGGTTGTTGTTGAATTTGTTGGTGTTTTTCAATTTCGAGGGTGTTGTTGAATTTGTTGGTGTTTTTCAATGTTGAAGTTGTTGTTGAATTGGTTGGTGTTTTTCAATGTTGAGGTTGTTGTTGAATTTGTTGGTGTTTTTCAATGTTGAGGTTGTTGTTGAATTTGTTGTTGTTTTTCAATGTTGAGTTTGTTGTTGTTTTTCAATGTTGAGGTTGTTGTTGAATTTGTTGGTGTTTTTCAATGTTGAGGTTGTTGTTGTTTTTCAATGTTGAGGTTGTTGTGGAATTTGTTGGTGTTTTTCAATGTTGAGGTTGTTGGTGTATTTCAATGTTGAGGTTGTTGTTGAATTTGTTGGTGTTTTTCAATGTTGAGGTTGTTGTTGAATTTATTGGTGTTTTTCAATGTTGAGGTTGTTGTTGTTTTTCAATGTTGAGGTTGTTGTTGAGTTTTGTTGGTGTTTTTCAATGTTGAGGTTGTTGTTGAATTTGTTGGTGTTTTTCAATGTTGAGGTTGTTGTTGTTTTTCAATGTTGAGGTTATTGAATTTGTTGGTATTTTTCAATCTTGAGTTTGTTGTTGAATTTGTTGGTGTTTTTCAATGTTGAGGTTGTTTTTGTTTTTAAATGTTGAGGTTGTTGTTGAATTTGTTGGTGTTTTTACAATTTCGAGGTTGTTAGTGTTTTTAAATGTTGAGGTTGTTGTTGAATTTGATGGTGTTTTTCAATGTCGAGGTTGTTGTTGAATTTGTTGGTGTTTTTCAATGTTGAAGTTGTTGTTGAATTTGTTGGTGTTTTTCAATTTCGAGGTTGTTGTTGAATTTGTTGGTGTTTTTCAATGTTGAGGTTGTTGTTGAATTTGTTGGTGTTTTTCAATGTTGAGGTTGTTGTTGTTTTTCAATGTTGAGGTTATTGTTGAATTTGTTGGTGTTTTTCAATGTTGAGGTTGTTGTTGTTTTCAATGTGGAGGTTGTTGTTGAATTTGTTGGTGTTTTTCAATGTTGAGTTTGTTGTTGTTTTTCAATGTTGAGGTTGTTGTTGAATTTGTTGGTGTTTTTCAATGTTGAGGTTGTTGTTGTTTTTCAATGTTGAGGTTGTTGTTGTTTTTCAATGCAGAGGTTGTTGTTGAATTTGTTGGTGTTTTTCAATGTTGAGGTTGTTGTTGAATTTGTTTGTGTTTTTCAATGTTGAGGTTGTTGTTGTTTTTCAATGTTGAGGTTGTTGTTGAATTTGTTGGTGTTTTTCAATGTTGAGGTTGTTGTTGAATTTGTTGGTGTTTTTCAATGTTGAGGTTGTTGTTGTTTTTCAATGTTGAGGTTGTTGTTGAATTTGTTGGTGTTTTTCAATGTTGAGTTTGTTGTTGTTTTTCAATGTTGAGGTTGTTGTTGAATTTGTTGGTGTTTTTCTATGTTGAGGTTGTTGTCCTTTTTCAATGTTGAGGTTGTTGTTGAATTTGTTGTTGTTTTTCAATGTTGAGGTTGTTGTTGAATTTGTTGGTGTTTTTCAATGTTGAGTTTGTTGTTATTTTTCAATGTTGAGTTTGTTGTTGAATTTGTTGGTGTTTTTCAATGTTGAGGTTGTTGTTGAATTTGTTGGTGTTTTTCAATGTTGAGGTTGTTGTTTAATTTGTTGGTCTTTGTCAATGTTGAGGTTGTTGCTGTTTTTCAATGTTGAGGTTGTTGTTGAACTTGTTGGTGTTTTTCAATGTTGAGATTGTTGTTGTTTTTCAATGTTGAGGTTGTTGTTGAATTTGTTGGTGTTTTCAAATGTTGAGGTTGTTGTTGAATTTGTTGGTGTTTTTCAATGTTGAGTTTGTTGTTGTTTTTCAATGTTGAGGTTGTTGTTAAATTTGTTGGTGTTTTTCTATGTTGAGGTTGTTGTTCTTTTTAAACGTTGAGGTTTTGTTGAATTTGTTGGTGTTTTTCAATGTTGAGGTTGTTGTTGTTTTTCAATGTTGAGGATGTTGTTGAATTTGTTGGTGTTTTTCAATGTTGAGGTTGTTGTTGTTTTTCACTGTTGAGGTTGTTGTTGAATTTGTTGGTGTTTTTCAATTTCGAGGGTGTTGTTGAGGTTGTTGTTGTTTTTCAATGTTGAGGTTGTTGTTGAATTTGTTGGTGTTTTTCAATGTTGAGGTTGTTGTTGTTTTTCAATGTTGAGGTTGTTGTTGAATTTGTTGGTGTTTTTCAATGTTGAGGTTGTTGTTGAATTTGTTGGTGTTTTTCAATGTTGAGGTTGTTGTTGTTTTTCAATGTTGAGGTTGTTGAATTTGTTGGTGTTTTTCAATCTTGAGTTTGTTGTCGAATTTGTTGGTGTTTTTCAAAGTTGAGGTTGTTGTTGAATTTGTTGGTGTTTTTCAATGTTGAGGTTGTTGTTGTTTTTCAATGTTGAGGCTGTTGTTGAGTTTGTTCGTGTTTTTCAATGTTGAGGTTGTTGTTGAATTTGTTGGTGTTTTTCAATGTTGAGGTTGTTGTTGAATTTGTTGGTGTTTTTCAATGTTGAGGTTGTTGTTGTTTTTCAATGTTGAGGTTGTTGTTGAATTTGTTGGTGTTTTTTCAATTTTGAGGTTGTTGGTGTTTTTCAATGTTGAGGTTGTTGTTGAATTTGATGGTGTTTTTCAATGTCGAGGTTGTTGTTGAATTTGTTGGTGTTTTTCAATGTTGAAGTTTTTGTTGAATTTGTTGGTGTTTTTCAATGTTAAGGTTGTTGTTGTTTTTCAATGTTGAGGTTGTTGTTGAATTTGTTGGTGTTTTTCAATGTTGAGGTTGTTGTTGTTTTTCAATGCTGAGGTTGTTGTTGAATTTGTTGGTGTTTTTCAATGTTGAGGTTGTTGTTGAATTTGTTTGTGTTTTTCAATGTTGAGGTTGTTGTTGTTTTTCAATGTTGAGGTTGTTGTTGAATTTGTTGGTGTTTTTCAATGTTGAGGTTGTTGTTGAATTTGTTGGTGTTTTTCAATGTTGAGGTTGTTGTTGTTTTTCAATGTTGAGGTTGTTGTTGAATTTGTTGGTGTTTTTCAATGTTGAGTTTGTTGTTATTTTTCA
The DNA here is from genome assembly GCA_026770705.1 of Isurus oxyrinchus. Taxonomy (NCBI): domain Eukaryota; kingdom Metazoa; phylum Chordata; class Chondrichthyes; order Lamniformes; family Lamnidae; genus Isurus; species Isurus oxyrinchus. Next base: position 987,717 of record JANJGN010000172.1, read on the forward strand.
ATGTTGAGGTTGTTGTTGAATTTGTTGGTGTTTTTCAATGTTGAGGTTGTTGTTCTTTTTCAATGTTGAGGTTGTTGTTGAATTTGTTGTTGTTTTTCAACGTTGAGGTTGTTGTTGAATTTGTTGGTGTTTTTCAAGTTGCGGTTGTTGTTGTTTTTCAATGTTGAGGTTGTTGTTGAATTTGTTGGTGTTTTTCAATGTTGAGTTTGTTGTTGAATTTGTTGGTGTTTTTCAATGTTGAGGTTGTTGTTGAATTTGTTGTTGTTTTTCAATGTTGAGGTTGTTGTTGAATTTGTTGGTGTTTTTCAAGTTGCGGTTGTTGTTGTTTTTCAATGTTGAGGTTGTTGTTGAATTTGTTGGTGATTTTCAATGTTGAGTTTGTTGTTGAATTTGTTGGTGTTTTTCAATGTTGAGGTTGTTGTTGAATTTGTTGTTGTTTTTCAATGTTGAGGTTGTTGTTGAATTTGTTGGTGTTTTTCAATGTTGAGGTTGTTGTTGAATTTGTTGTTGTTTTTCAATGTTGAGGTTGTTGTTGAATTTGTTGGTGTTTTTCTATGTTGAGGTTGTTGTTCTTTTTAAATGTTGAGGTTTTGTTGAATTTGTTGGTGTTTTTCAATGTTGAGGTTGTTGTTGTTTTTCAATGTTGAGGATGTTGTTGAATTTGTTGGTGTTTTTCAATGTTGAGGTTGTTGTTGTTTTTCAATGTTGAGGTTGTTGTTGAATTTGTTGGTGTTTTTCAATTTCGAGGGTGTTGTTGAATTTGTTGGTGTTTTTCAATGTTGAAGTTGTTGTTGAATTGGTTGGTGTTTTTCAATGTTGAGGTTGTTGTTGAATTTGTTGGTGTTTTTCAATGTTGAGGTTGTTGTTGAATTTGTTGTTGTTTTTCAATGTTGAGTTTGTTGTTGTTTTTCAATGTTGAGGTTGTTGTTGAATTTGTTGGTGTTTTTCAATGTTGAGGTTGTTGTTGTTTTTCAATGTTGAGGTTGTTGTGGAATTTGTTGGTGTTTTTCAATGTTGAGGTTGTTGGTGTATTTCAATGTTGAGGTTGTTGTTGAATTTGTTGGTGTTTTTCAATGTTGAGGTTGTTGTTGAATTTATTGGTGTTTTTCAATGTTGAGGTTGTTGTTGTTTTTCAATGTTGAGGTTGTTGTTGAGTTTTGTTGGTGTTTTTCAATGTTGAGGTTGTTGTTGAATTTGTTGGTGTCTTTCAATGTTGAGGTTGTTGTTGTTTTTCAATGCTGAGGTTGTTGAATTTGTTGGTGTTTTTCAATCTTGAGTTTGTTGTTGAATTTGTTGGTGTTTTTCAATGTTGAGGTTGTTTTTGTTTTTAAATGTTGAGGTTGTTGTTGAATTTGTTGGTGTTTTTACAATTTTGAGGTTGTTAGTGTTTTTAAATGTTGAGGTTGTTGTTGAATTTGATGGTGTTTTTCAATGTCGAGGTTGTTGTTGAATTTGTTGGTGTTTTTCAATGTTGAAGTTGTTGTTGAATTTGTTGGTGTTTTTCAATTTCGAGGTTGTTGTTGAATTTGTTGGTGTTTTTCAATGTTGAGGTTGTTGTTGAATTTGTTGGTGTTTTTCAATGTTGAGGTTGTTGTTGTTTTTCAATGTTGAGGTTATTGTTGAATTTGTTGGTGTTTTTCAATGTTGAGGTTGTTGTTGTTTTCAATGTGGAGGTTGTTGTTGAATTTGTTGGTGTTTTTCAATGTTGAGTTTGTTGTTGTTTTTCAATGTTGAGGTTGTTGTTGAATTTGTTGGTGTTTTTCAATGTTGAGGTTGTTGTTGTTTTTCAATGTTGAGGTTGTTGTTGTTTTTCAATGCTGAGGTTGTTGTTGAATTTGTTGGTGTTTTTCAATGTTGAGGTTGTTGTTGAATTTGTTTGTGTTTTTCAATGTTGAGGTTGTTGTTGTTTTTCAATGTTGAGGTTGTTGTTGAATTTGTTGGTGTTTTTCAATGTTGAGGTTGTTGTTGAATTTGTTGGTGTTTTTCAATGTTGAGGTTGTTGTTGTTTTTCAATGTTGAGGTTGTTGTTGAATTTGTTGGTGTTTTTCAATGTTGAGTTTGTTGTTGTTTTTCAATGTTGAGGTTGTTGTTGAATTTGTTGGTGTTTTTCTATGTTGAGGTTGTTGTCCTTTTTCAATGTTGAGGTTGTTGTTGAATTTGTTGTTGTTTTTCAATGTTGAGGTTGTTGTTGAATTTGTTGGTGTTTTTCAATGTTGAGTTTGTTGTTATTTTTCAATGTTGAGGTTGTTGTTGAATTTGTTGGTGTTTTTCAATGTTGAGGTTGTTGTTCTTTTTCAATGTTGAGGTTGTTGTTGAATTTGTTGTTGTTTTTCAATGTTGAGGTTGTTGTTGAATTTGTTGGTGTTTTTCAAGATGCGGTTGTTGTTGTTTTTCAATGTTGAGGTTGTTGTTGAATTTGTTGGTGTTTTTCAATGTTGAGTTTGTTGTTGAATTTGTTGGTGTTTTTCAATGTTGAGGTTGTTGTTGAATTTGTTGGTGTTTTTCAATGTTGAGGTTGTTGTTTAATTTGTTGGTCTTTGTCAATGTTGAGGTTGTTGCTGTTTTTCAATGTTGAGGTTGTTGTTGAACTTGTTGGTGTTTTTCAATGTTGAGATTGTTGTTGTTTTTCAATGTTGAGGTTGTTGTTGAATTTGTTGGTGTTTTTAAATGTTGAGGTTGTTGTTGAATTTGTTGGTGTTTTTCAATGTTGAGGTTGTTGTTGTTTTTCAATGTTGAGGATGTTGTTGAATTTGTTGGTGTTTTTCAATGTTGAGGTTGTTGTTGTTTTTCAATGTTGAGGTTGTTGTTGAATTTGTTGGTGTTTTTCAATTTCGAGGGTGTTGTTGAATTTGTTGGTGTTTTTCAATGTTGAAGTTGTTGTTGAATTTGTTGGTGTTTCTCAATGTTGAGGTTGTTGGTGTTTTTCAGTGTTGAGTTTGTTGTTATTTTTCAATGTTGAGGTTGTTGTTGAATTTGTTGGTGTTTTTCAATGTTGAGGTTGTTGTTCTTTTTCAATGTTGAGGTTGTTGTTGAATTTGTTGTTGTTTTTCAATGTTGAGGTTGTTGTTGAATTTGTTGGTGTTTTTCAAGTTGCGGTTGTTGTTGTTTTTCAATGTTGAGCTTGTTGTTGAATTTGTTGGTGTTTTTCAATGTTGAGTTTGTTGTTGAATTTGTTGGTGTTTTTCAATGTTGAGGTTGTTGTTGAATTTGTTGGTGTTTTTCAATGTTGAGGTTGTTGTTTAATTTGTTGGTCTTTTTCAATGTTGAGGTTGTTGCTGTTTTTCAATGTTGAGGTTGTTGTTGAACTTGTTGGTGTTTTTCAATGTTGAGATTGTTGTTGTTTTTCAATGTTGAGGTTGTTGTTGAATTTGTTGGTGTTTTTAAATGTTGAGGTTGTTGTTGAATTTGTTGGTGTTTTTCAATGTTGAGGTTGTTGTTGTTTTTCAATGTTGAGGATGTTGTTGAATTTGTTGGTGTTTTTCAATGTTGAGGTTGTTGTTGTTTTTCAATGTTGAGGTTGTTGTTGAATTTGTTGGTGTTTTTCAATTTCGAGGGTGTTGTTGAATTTGTTGGTGTTTTTCAATGTTGAAGTTGTTGTTGAATTTGTTGGTGTTTTTCAATGTTGAGGTTGTTGTTGAATTTGTTGGTGTTTTTCAATGTTGAAGTTGTTGTTGAATTTGTTGGTGTTTTTCAATGTTGAGGTTGCTGTTGTTTTTCAATGTTGAGGTTGTTGTTGAATTTGTTGTTGTTTTTCAATGTTGAGGTTGTTGTTGAATTTGTTGGTGTTTTTCAATGTTGAGTTTGTTGTTGTTTTTCAATGTTGAGGTTGTTGTTGAATTTGTTGGTGTTTTTCAATGTTGAGGCTGTTGTTGAATTTGCTGGTGTTTTTCAATGTTGAGTTTGTTGTTGTTTTTCAATGTTGAGGTTGTTGTTGAATTTGTTGGTGTTTTTCAATGTTGAGGTTGTTGTTCTTTTTCAATGTTGAGGTTGTTGTTGAATTTGTTGTTGTTTTTCAATGTAGAGGTTGTTGTTGAATTTGTTGGTGTTTTTCAATGTTGAGCTTGTTGTTGTTTTTCAATGTTGAGGTTGTTGTTGAATTTGTTGGTGTTTTTCAATGTTGAGTTTGTTGTTGAATTTGTTGGTGTTTTTCAATGTTGAGGTTGTTGTTGAATTTGTTGGTGTTTTTCAATGTTGAGGTTGTTGTTGAATTTGTTGGTGTTTTTCAATGTTGAGGTTGTTGTTGTTTTTCAATGTTGAGGTTATTGTTGAATTTGTTGGTGTTTTTCAATGTTGAGGTTGTTGTTGTTTTCAATGTTGAGGTTGTTGTTGAAATTGTTGGTGTTTTTCAATGTTGAGTTTGTTGTTGTTTTTCAATGTTGAGGTTGTTGTTGAATTTGTTGGTGTTTTTCAATGTTGAGGTTGTTGTTGTTTTTCAATGTTGAGGTTGTTGTTGAATTTGTTGGTGTTTTTCAATGTTGAGGTTGTTGTTGTTTTTCAATGTTGAGGTTGTTGTTGAATTTGTTGGTGTTTTTCAATGTTGAGGTTGTTGTTGAATTTGTTGGTGTTTTTCAATGTTGAGGTTGTTGTTGTTTTTCAATGTTGAGGTTGTTGAATTTGTTGGTGTTTTTCAATCTTGAGTTTGTTGTCGAATTTGTTGGTGTTTTTCAAAGTTGAGGTTGTTGTTGAATTTGTTGGTGTTTTTCAATGTTGAGGTTGTTGTTGTTTTTCAATGTTGAGCCTGTTGTTGAGTTTGTTCGTGTTTTTCAATGTTGAGGTTGTTGTTGAATTTGTTGGTGTTTTTCAATGTTGAGGTTGTTGTTGAATTTGTTGGTGTTTTTCAATGTTGAGGTTGTTGTTGTTTTTCAATGTTGAGGTTGTTGTTGAATTTGTTGGTGTTTTTTCAATTTTGAGGTTGTTGGTGTTTTTCAATGTTGAGGTTGTTGTTGAATTTGATGGTGTTTTTCAATGTCGAGGTTGTTGTTGAATTTGTTGGTGTTTTTCAATGTTGAAGTTTTTGTTGAATTTGTTGGTGTTTTTCAATGTTAAGGTTGTTGTTGTTTTTCAATGTTGAGGTTGTTGTTGAATTTGTTGGTGGTTTTCAATGTTGAGGTTGTTGTTGTTTTTCAATGCTGAGGTTGTTGTTGAATTTGTTGGTGTTTTTCAATGTTGAGGTTGTTGTTGAATTTGTTTGTGTTTTTCAATGTTGAGGTTGTTGTTGTTTTTCAATGTTGAGGTTGTTGTTGAATTTGTTGGTGTTTTTCAATGTTGAGGTTGTTGTTGAATTTGTTGGTGTTTTTCAATGTTGAGGTTGTTGTTGTTTTTCAATGTTGAGGTTGTTGTTGAATTTGTTGGTGTTTTTCAATGTTGAGTTTGTTGTTATTTTTCAATGTTGAGGTTGTTGTTGAATTTGTTGGTGTTTTTCAATGTTGAGGTTGTTGTTCTTTTTCAATGTTGAGGTTGTTGTTGAATTTGTTGTTGTTTTTCAACGTTGAGGTTGTTGTTGAATTTGTTGGTGTTTTTCAAGTTGCGGTTGTTGTTGTTTTTCAATGTTGAGGTTGTTGTTGAATTTGTTGGTGTTTTTCAATGTTGAGTTTGTTGTTGAATTTGTTGGTGTTTTTCAATGTTGAGGTTGTTGTTGAATTTGTTATTGTTTTTCAATGTTGAGGTTGTTGTTGAATTTGTTGGTGTTTTTCAAGTTGCGGTTGTTGTTGTTTTTCAATGTTGAGGTTGTTGTTGAATTTGTTGGTGTTTTTCAATGTTGAGTTTGTTGTTGAATTTGTTGGTGTTTTTCAATGTTGAGGTTGTTGTTGAATTTGTTGTTGTTTTTCAATGTTGAGGTTGTTGTTGAATTTGTTGGTGTTTTTCAATGTTGAGTTTGTTGTTGTTTTTCAATGTTGAGGTTGTTGTTGAATTTGTTGGTGTTTTTCTATGTTGAGGTTGTTGTTCTTTTTAAATGTTGAGGTTTTGTTGAATTTGTTGGTGTTTTTCAATGTTGAGGTTGTTGTTGTTTTTCAATGTTGAGGTTGTTGTTGAATTTGTTGGTGTTTTTCAATTTCGAGGGTGTTGTTGAATTTGTTGGTGTTTTTCAATGTTGAAGTTGTTGTTGAATTGGTTGGTGTTTTTCAATGTTGAGGTTGTTGTTGAATTTGTTGGTGTTTTTCAATGTTGAGGTTGTTGTTGAATTTGTTGTTGTTTTTCAATGTTGAGTTTGTTGTTGTTTTTCAATGTTGAGGTTGTTGTTGAATTGTTGGTGTTTTTCAATGTTGAGGTTGTTGTTGTTTTTCAATGTTGAGGTTGTTGTGGAATTTGTTGGTGTTTTTCAATGTTGAGGTTGTTGGTGTATTTCAATGTTGAGGTTGTTGTTGAATTTGTTGGTGTTTTTCAATGTTGAGGTTGTTGTTGAATTTATTGGTGTTTTTCAATGTTGAGGTTGTTGTTGTTTTTCAATGTTGAGGTTGTTGTTGAGTTTTGTTGGTGTTTTTCAATGTTGAGGTTGTTGTTGAATTTGTTGGTGTTTTTCAATGTTGAGGTTGTTGTTGTTTTTCAATGTTGAGGTTGTTGAATTTGTTGGTGTTTTTCAATCTTGAGTTTGTTGTTGAATTTGTTGGTGTTTTTCAATGTTGAGGTTGTTTTTGTTTTTAAATGTTGAGGTTGTTGTTGAATTTGTTGGTGTTTTTACAATTTTGAGGTTGTTAGTGTTTTTAAATGTTGAGGTTGTTGTTGAATTTGATGGTGTTTTTCAATGTCGAGGTTGTTGTTGAATTTGTTGGTGTTTTTCAATGTTGAAGTTGTTGTTGAATTTGTTGGTGTTTTTCAATTTCGAGGTTGTTGTTGAATTTGTTGGTGTTTTTCAATGTTGAGGTTGTTGTTGAATTTGTTGGTGTTTTTCAATGTTGAGGTTGTTGTTGTTTTTCAATGTTGAGGTTATTGTTGAATTTGTTGGTGTTTTTCAATGTTGAGGTTGTTGTTGTTTTCAATGTGGAGGTTGTTGTTGAATTTGTTGGTGTTTTTCAATGTTGAGTTTGTTGTTGTTTTTCAATGTTGAGGTTGTTGTTGAATTTGTTGGTGTTTTTCAATGTTGAGGTTGTTGTTGTTTTTCAATGTTGAGGTTGTTGTTGTTTTTCAATGCTGAGGTTGTTGTTGAATTTGTTGGTGTTTTTCAATGTTGAGGTTGTTGTTGAATTTGTTTGTGTTTTTCAATGTTGAGGTTGTTGTTGTTTTTCAATGTTGAGGTTGTTGTTGAATTTGTTGGTGTTTTTCAATGTTGAGGTTGTTGTTGAATTTGTTGGTGTTTTTCAATGTTGAGGTTGTTGTTGTTTTTCAATGTTGAGGTTGTTGTTGAATTTGTTGGTGTTTTTCAATGTTGAGTTTGTTGTTGTTTTTCAATGTTGAGGTTGTTGTTGAATTTGTTGGTGTTTTTCTATGTTGAGGTTGTTGTCCTTTTTCAATGTTGAGGTTGTTGTTGAATTTGTTGTTGTTTTTCAATGTTGAGGTTGTTGTTGAATTTGTTGGTGTTTTTCAATGTTGAGTTTGTTGTTATTTTTCAATGTTGAGGTTGTTGTTGAATTTGTTGGTGTTTTTCAATGTTGAGGTTGTTGTTCTTTTTCAATGTTGAGGTTGTTGTTGAATTTGTTGTTGTTTTTCAATGTTGAGGTTGTTGTTGAATTTGTTGGTGTTTTTCAAGTTGCGGTTGTTGTTGTTTTTCAATGTTGAGGTTGTTGTTGAATTTGTTGGTGTTTTTCAATGTTGAGTTTGTTGTTGAATTTGTTGGTGTTTTTCAATGTTGAGGTTGTTGTTGAATTTGTTGGTGTTTTTCAATGTTGAGGTTGTTGTTTAATTTGTTGGTCTTTGTCAATGTTGAGGTTGTTGCTGTTTTTCAATGTTGAGGTTGTTGTTGAACTTGTTGGTGTTTTTCAATGTTGAGATTGTTGTTGTTTTTCAATGTTGAGGTTGTTGTTGAATTTGTTGGTGTTTTTAAATGTTGAGGTTGTTGTTGAATTTGTTGGTGTTTTTCAATGTTGAGGTTGTTGTTGTTTTTCAATGTTGAGGATGTTGTTGAATTTGTTGGTGTTTTTCAATGTTGAGGTTGTTGTTGTTTTTCAATGTTGAGGTTGTTGTTGAATTTGTTGGTGTTTTTCAATTTCGAGGGTGTTGTTGAATTTGTTGGTGTTTTTCAATGTTGAAGTTGTTGTTGAATTTGTTGGTGTTTCTCAATGTTGAGGTTGTTGGTGTTTTTCAATGTTGAGTTTGTTGTTATTTTTCAATGTTGAGGTTGTTGTTGAATTTGTTGGTGTTTTTCAATGTTGAGGTTGTTGTTCTTTTTCAATGTTGAGGTTGTTGTTGAATTTGTTGTTGTTTTTCAATGTTGAGGTTGTTGTTGAATTTGTTGGTGTTTTTCAAGTTGCGGTTGTTGTTGTTTTTCAATGTTGAGGTTGTTGTTGAATTTGTTGGTGTTTTTCAATGTTGAGTTTGTTGTTGAATTTGTTGGTGTTTTTCAATGTTGAGGTTGTTGTTGAATTTGTTGGTGTTTTTCAATGTTGAGGTTGTTGTTTAATTTGTTGGTCTTTTTCAATGTTGAGGTTGTTGCTGTTTTTCAATGTTGAGGTTGTTGTTGAACTTGTTGGTGTTTTTCAATGTTGAGATTGTTGTTGTTTTTCAATGTTGAGGTTGTTGTTGAATTTGTTGGTGTTTTTAAATGTTGAGGTTGTTGTTGAATTTGTTGGTGTTTTTCAATGTTGAGGTTGTTGTTGTTTTTCAATGTTGAGGATGTTGTTGAATTTGTTGGTGTTTTTCAATGTTGAGGTTGTTGTTGTTTTTCAGTGTTGAGGTTGTTGTTGAATTTGTTGGTGTTTTTCAATTTCGAGGGTGTTGTTGAATTTGTTGGTGTTTTTCAATGTTGAGGTTGTTGTTGAATTTGTTGGTGTTTTTCAATGTTGAGGTTGTTGTTGAATTTGTTGTTGTTTTTCAATGTTGAGGTTGTTGAATTTGTTGGTCTTTTTCAATCTTGAGTTTGTTGTTGAATTTGTTGGTGTTTTTCAAAGTTGAGGTTGATGTTGAATTTGTTGGTGTTCTTCAATGTTCAGGTTGTTGTTGTTTTTCAATGTTGAGGTTGTTGTTGAGTTTGTTCGTGTTTTTCAATGTTGAGGTTGTTGTTGAATTTGTTGGTGATTTTCAATGTTGAGGTTGTTGTTGAATTTGTTGGTGTTTTTCAATGTTGAGGTTGTTGTTCTTTTTCAATGTTGAGGTTGTTGTTGAATTTGTTGTTGTTTTTCAATGTTGAGGTTGTTGTTTAATTTGTTGGTGTTTTTCAAGTTGCGGTTGTTGTTGTTTTTCAATGTTGAGGTTGTTGTTGAATTTGTTGGTGTTTTTCAATGTTGAGTTTGTTGTTGAATTTGTTGGTGTTTTTCAATGTTGAGGTTGTTGTTGAATTTGTTGGTGTTTTTCAATGTTGAGGTTGTTGTTTAATTTGTTGGTCTTTTTCAATGTTGAGGTTGTTGCTGTTTTTCAATGTTGAGGTTGTTGTTGAACTTGTTGGTGTTTTTCAATGTTGAGATTGTTGTTGTTTTTCAATGTTGAGGTTGTTGTTGAATTTGTTGGTGTTTTTAAATGTTGAGGTTGTTGTTGAATTTGTTGGTGTTTTTCAATGTTGAGGTTGTTGTTGTTTTTCAATGTTGAGGATGTTGTTGAATTTGTTGGTGTTTTTCAATGTTGAGGTTGTTGTTGTTTTTCAATGTTGAGGTTGTTGTTGAATTTGTTGGTGTTTTTCAATTTCGAGGGTGTTGTTGAATTTGTTGGTGTTTTTCAATGTTGAAGTTGTTGTTGAATTTGTTGGTGTTTTTCAATGTTGAGGTTGTTGTTGAATTTGTTGGTGTTTTTCAATGTTGAGGTTGTTGTTGAATTTGTTGTTGTTTTTCAATGTTGAGGTTGTTGAATTTGTTGGTCTTTTTCAATCTTGAGTTTGTTGTTGAATTTGTTGGTGTTTTTCAAAGTTGAGGTTGATGTTGAATTTGTTGGTGTTTTTCAATGTTCAGGTTGTTGTTGTTTTTCAATGTTGAGGTTGTTGTTGAGTTTGTTCGTGTTTTTCAATGTTGAGGTTGTTGTTGAATTTGTTGGTGTTTTTCAATGTTGAGGTTGTTGTTGAATTTGTTGGTGTTTTTCAATGTTGAGGTTGTTGTTGTTTTTAAATGTTGAGGTTGTTGTTGAATTTCTTGGTGTTTTTTCAATTTTGAGGTTGTTGGTGTTTTTCGATGTTGAGGTTGTTGTTGAATTTGATGGTGTTTTTCAATGTCGAGGTTGTTGTTGAATTTGTTGGTGTTTTTCAATGTTGAAGTTTTTGTTGAATTTGTTGGTGTTTTTCAATGTTGAGGTTGTTGTTGTTTTTCAATGTTGAGGTTGTTGTTGAATTTGTTGTTGTTTTTCAATGTTGAGGTTGTTGTTTAATTTGTTGGTGTTTTTCAAGTTGCGGTTGTTGTTGTTTTTCAATGTTGAGGTTGTTGTTGAATTTGTTGGTGTTTTTCAATGTTGAGTTTGTTGTTGAATTTGTTGGTGTTTTTCAATGTTGAGGTTGTTGTTGAATTTGTTGGTGTTTTTCAATGTTGAGGTTGTTGTTTAATTTGTTGGTCTTTTTCAATGTTGAGGTTGTTGCTGTTTTTCAATGTTGAGGTTGTTGTTGAACTTGTTGGTGTTTTTCAATGTTGAGATTGTTGTTGTTTTTCAATGTTGAGGTTGTTGTTGAATTTGTTGGTGTTTTTAAATGTTGAGGTTGTTGTTGAATTTGTTGGTGTTTTTCAATGTTGAGGTTGTTGTTGTTTTTCAATGTTGAGGATGTTGTTGAATTTGTTGGTGTTTTTCAATGTTGAGGTTGTTGTTGTTTTTCAATGTTGAGGTTGTTGTTGAATTTGTTGGTGTTTTTCAATTTCGAGGGTGTTGTTGAATTTGTTGGTGTTTTTCAATGTTGAAGTTGTTGTTGAATTTGTTGGTGTTTTTCAATGTTGAGGTTGTTGTTGAATTTGTTGGTGTTTTTCAATGTTGAGGTTGTTGTTGAATTTGTTGTTGTTTTTCAATGTTGAGGTTGTTGAATTTGTTGGTCTTTTTCAATCTTGAGTTTGTTGTTGAATTTGTTGGTGTTTTTCAAAGTTGAGGTTGATGTTGAATTTGTTGGTGTTTTTCAATGTTCAGGTTGTTGTTGTTTTTCAATGTTGAGGTTGTTGTTGAGTTTGTTCGTGTTTTTCAATGTTGAGGTTGTTGTTGAATTTGTTGGTGTTTTTCAATGTTGAGGTTGTTGTTGAATTTGTTGGTGTTTTTCAATGTTGAGGTTGTTGTTGTTTTTAAATGTTGAGGTTGTTGTTGAATTTCTTGGTGTTTTTTCAATTTTGAGGTTGTTGGTGTTTTTCGATGTTGAGGTTGTTGTTGAATTTGATGGTGTTTTTCAATGTCGAGGTTGTTGTTGAATTTGTTGGTGTTTTTCAATGTTGAAGTTTTTGTTGAATTTGTTGGTGTTTTTCAATGTTGAGGTTGTTGTTGTTTTTCAATGTTGAGGTTCTTGTTGAATTTGTTGGTGTTTTTCAATGTTGAGGGTGTTGCTGTTTTTCAGTGCTGAGGTTGTTGTTGAATTTGTTGGTGTTTTTCAATGTTGAGGTTGTTGTTGAATTTGTTGGTGTTTTTCAATGTTGAGGTTGTTGTTGTTTTTCAATGTTGAGGTTGTTGTTGAATTTGTTGGTGTTTTTCAATGTTGCGGTTGTTGTTGTTTTTCAATGTTGAGGTTGTTGTTGAATTTGTTGGTGTTTTTCAATGTTGAAGTTGTTGTTGAATTTGTTGGTGTTTTTCAATGTTGAGGTTGCTGTTGTTTTTCAATGTTGAGGTTGTTGTTGAATTTGTTGTTGTTTTTCAATGTTGAGGTTGTTGTTGAATTTGTTGGTGTTTTTCAATGTTGAGTTTGTTGTTGTTTTTCAATGTTGAGGTTGTTGTTGAATTTGTTGGTGTTTTTCAAAGTTGAGGCTGTTGTTGAATTTGCTGGTGTTTTTCAATGTTGAGTTTGTTGTTGTTTTTCAATGTTGAGGTTGTTGTTAAATTTGTTGGTGTTTTTCAATGTTGAGGTTGTTGTTCTTTTTCAATGTTGAGGTTGTTGTTGAATTTGTTGTTGTTTTTCAATGTAGAGGTTGTTGTTGAATTTGTTGGTGTTTTTCAATGTTGAGGTTGTTGTTGTTTTTCAATGTTGAGGTTGTTGTTGAATTTGTTGGTGTTTTTCAATGTTGAGGTTGTTGTTGTTTTTCAATGTTGAGGTTGTTGTTGAATTTGTTGGTGTTTTTCAATGTTGAGTTTGTTGTTGAATTTGTTGGTGTTTTTCAATGTTGAGGTTGTTGTTTAATTTGTTGGTGTTTTTCAATGTTGAGGTTGTTGTTGAATTTGTTGGTGTTTTTCAATGTTGAGGTTGTTGTTGTTTTTCAATGTTGAGGTTATTGTTGAATTTGTTGGTGTTTTTCAATGTTGAGGTTGTTGTTGTTTTCAATGTTGAGGTTGTTGTTGAAATTGTTGGTGTTTTTCAATGTTGAGTTTGTTGTTGTTTTTCAATGTTGAGGTTGTTGTTGAATTTGTTGGTGTTTTTCAATGTTGAGGTTGTTGTTGTTTTTCAATGTTGAGGTTGTTGTTGAATTTGTTGGTGTTTTTCAATGTTGAGGTTGTTGTTGTTTTTCAATGTTGAGGTTGTTGTTGAATTTGTTGGTGTTTTTCAATGTTGAGGTTGTTGTTGAATTTGTTGGTGTTTTTCAATGTTGAGGTTGTTGTTGTTTTTCAATGTTGAGGTTGTTGAATTTGTTGGTGTTTTTCAATCTTGAGTTTGTTGTCGAATTTGTTGGTGTTTTTCAAAGTTGAGGTTGTTGTTGAATTTGTTGGTGTTTTTCAATGTTGAGGTTGTTGTTGTTTTTCAATGTTGAGGCTGTTGTTGAGTTTGTTCGTGTTTTTCAATGTTGAGGTTGTTGTTGAATTTGATGGTGTTTTTCAATGTCGAGGTTGTTGTTGAATTTGTTGGTGTTTTTCAATGTTGAAGTTTTTGTTGAATTTGTTGGTGTTTTTCAATGTTAAGGTTGTTGTTGTTTTTCAATGTTGAGGTTGTTGTTGAATTTGTTGGTGTTTTTCAATGTTGAGGTTGTTGTTGTTTTTCAATGCTGAGGTTGTTGTTGAATTTGTTGGTGTTTTTCAATGTTGAGGTTGTTGTTGAATTTGTTTGTGTTTTTCAATGTTGAGGTTGTTGTTGTTTTTCAATGTTGAGGTTGTTGTTGAATTTGTTGGTGTTTTTCAATGTTGAGGTTGTTGTTGAATTTGTTGGTGTTTTTCAATGTTGAGGTTGTTGTTGTTTTTCAATGTTGAGGTTGTTGTTGAATTTGTTGGTGTTTTTCAATGTTGAGTTTGTTGTTATTTTTCAATGTTGAGGTTGTTGTTGAATTTGTTGGTGTTTTTCAATGTTGAGGTTGTTGTTCTTTTTCAATGTTGAGGTTGTTGTTGAATTTGTTGTTGTTTTTCAATGTTGAGGTTGTTGTTGAATTTGTTGGTGTTTTTCAAGTTGCGGTTGTTGTTGTTTTTCAATGTTGAGGTTGTTGTTGAATTTGTTGGTGTTTTTCAATGTTGAGTTTGTTGTTGAATTTGTTGGTGTTTTTCAATGTTGAGGTTGTTGTTGAATTTGTTGTTGTTTTTCAATGTTGAGGTTGTTGTTGAATTTGTTGGTGTTTCTCAATGTTGAGGTTGTTGGTGTTTTTCAATGTTGAGTTTGTTGTTATTTTTCAATGTTGAGGTTGTTGTTGAATTTGTTGGTGTTTTTCAATGTTGAGGTTGTTGTTCTTTTTCAATGTTGAGGTTGTTGTTGAATTTGTTGTTGTTTTTCAATGTTGAGGTTGTTGTTGAATTTGTTGGTGTTTTTCAAGTTGCGGTTGTTGTTGTTTTTCAATGTTGAGGTTGTTGTTGAATTTGTTGGTGTTTTTCAATGTTGAGTTTGTTGTTGAATTTGTTGGTGTTTTTCAATGTTGAGGTTGTTGTTGAATTTGTTGGTGTTTTTCAATGTTGAGGTTGTTGTTTAATTTGTTGGTCTTTTTCAATGTTGAGGTTGTTGCTGTTTTTCAATGTTGAGGTTGTTGTTGAACTTGTTGGTGTTTTTCAATGTTGAGATTGTTGTTGTTTTTCAATGTTGAGGTTGTTGTTGAATTTGTTGGTGTTTTTAAATGTTGAGGTTGTTGTTGAATTTGTTGGTGTTTTTCAATGTTGAGGTTGTTGTTGTTTTTCAATGTTGAGGATGTTGTTGAATTTGTTGGTGTTTTTCAATGTTGAGGTTGTTGTTGTTTTTCAGTGTTGAGGTTGTTGTTGAATTTGTTGGTGTTTTTCAATTTCGAGGGTGTTGTTGAATTTGTTGGTGTTTTTCAATGTTGAAGTTGTTGTTGAATTTGTTGGTGTTTTTCAATGTTGAGGTTGTTGTTGAATTTGTTGGTGTTTTTCAATGTTGAGGTTGTTGTTGAATTTGTTGTTGTTTTTCAATGTTGAGGTTGTTGAATTTGTTGGTCTTTTTCAATCTTGAGTTTGTTGTTGAATTTGTTGGTGTTTTTCAAAGTTGAGGTTGATGTTGAATTTGTTGGTGTTCTTCAATGTTCAGGTTGTTGTTGTTTTTCAATGTTGAGGTTGTTGTTGAGTTTGTTGGTGTTTTTCAATGTTGAGGTTGTTGTTGAATTTGTTGGTGTTTTTCAATGTTGAGGTTGTTGTTGAATTTGTTGGTGTTTTTCAATGTTGAGGTTGTTGTTCTTTTTCAATGTTGAGGTTGTTGTTGAATTTGTTGTTGTTTTTCAATGTTGAGGTTGTTGTTTAATTTGTTGGTGTTTTTCAAGTTGCGGTTGTTGTTGTTTTTCAATGTTGAGGTTGTTGTTGAATTTGTTGGTGTTTTTCAATGTTGAGTTTGTTGTTGAATTTGTTGGTGTTTTTCAATGTTGAGGTTGTTGTTGAATTTGTTGGTGTTTTTCAATGTTGAGGTTGTTGTTTAATTTGTTGGTCTTTTTCAATGTTGAGGTTGTTGCTGTTTTTCAATGTTGAGGTTGTTGTTGAACTTGTTGGTGTTTTTCAATGTTGAGATTGTTGTTGTTTTTCAATGTTGAGGTTGTTGTTGAATTTGTTGGTGTTTTTAAATGTTGAGGTTGTTGTTGAATTTGTTGGTGTTTTTCAATGTTGAGGTTGTTGTTGTTTTTCAATGTTGAGGATGTTGTTGAATTTGTTGGTGTTTTTCAATGTTGAGGTTGTTGTTGTTTTTCAATGTTGAGGTTGTTGTTGAATTTGTTGGTGTTTTTCAATTTCGAGGGTGTTGTTGAATTTGTTGGTGTTTTTCAATGTTGAAGTTGTTGTTGAATTTGTTGGTGTTTTTCAATGTTGAGGTTGTTGTTGAATTTGTTGGTGTTTTTCAATGTTGAGGTTGTTGTTGAATTTGTTGTTGTTTTTCAATGTTGAGGTTGTTGAATTTGTTGGTCTTTTTCAATCTTGAGTTTGTTGTTGAATTTGTTGGTGTTTTTCAAAGTTGAGGTTGATGTTGAATTTGTTGGTGTTTTTCAATGTTCAGGTTGTTGTTGTTTTTCAATGTTGAGGTTGTTGTTGAGTTTGTTCGTGTTTTTCAATGTTGAGGTTGTTGTTGAATTTGTTGGTGTTTTTCAATGTTGAGGTTGTTGTTGAATTTGTTGGTGTTTTTCAATGTTGAGGTTGTTGTTGTTTTTAAATGTTGAGGTTGTTGTTGAATTTCTTGGTGTTTTTTCAATTTTGAGGTTGTTGGTGTTTTTCGATGTTGAGGTTGTTGTTGAATTTGATGGTGTTTTTCAATGTCGAGGTTGTTGTTGAATTTGTTGGTGTTTTTCAATGTTGAGGTTGTTGTTGTTTTTCAATGTTGAGGTTCTTGTTGAATTTGTTGGTGTTTTTCAATGTTGAGGGTGTTGCTGTTTTTCAGTGCTGAAGTTGTTGTTGAATTTGTTGGTGTTTTTCAATGTTGAGGTTGTTGTTGAATTTGTTGGTGTTTTTCAATGTTGAGGTTGTTGTTGTTTTTCAATGTTGAGGTTGTTGTTGAATTTGTTGGTGTTTTTCAATGTTGCGGTTGTTGTTGTTTTTCAATGTTGAGGTTGTTGTTGAATTTGTTGGTGTTTTTCAATGTTGAAGTTGTTGTTGAATTTGTTGGTGTTTTTCAATGTTGAGGTTGCTGTTGTTTTTCAATGTTGAGGTTGTTGTTGAATTTGTTGTTGTTTTTCAATGTTGAGGTTGTTGTTGAATTTGTTGGTGTTTTTCAATGTTGAGTTTGTTGTTGTTTTTCAATGTTGAGGTTGTTGTTGAATTTGTTGGTGTTTTTCAATGTTGAGGCTGTTGTTGAATTTGCTGGTGTTTTTCAATGTTGAGTTTGTTGTTGTTTTTCAATGTTGAGGTTGTTGTTGAATTTGTTGGTGTTTTTCAATGTTGAGGTTGTTGTTCTTTTTCAATGTTGAGGTTGTTGTTGAATTTGTTGTTGTTTTTCAATGTAGAGGTTGTTGTTGAATTTGTTGGTGTTTTTCAATGTTGAGGTTGTTGTTGAATTTGTTGGTGTTTTTCAATGTTGAGGTTGTTGTTGTTTTTCAATGTTGAGGTTGTTGTTGAATTTGTTGGTGTTTTTCAATGTTGAGTTTGTTGTTATTTTTCAATGTTGAGGTTGTTGTTGAATTTGTTGGTGTTTTTCAATGTTGAGGTTGTTGTTCTTTTTCAATGTTGAGGTTGTTGTTGAATTTGTTGTTGTTTTTCAATGTTGAGGTTGTTGTTGAATTTGTTGGTGTTTTTCAAGTTGCGGTTGTTGTTGTTTTTCAATGTTGAGGTTGTTGTTGAATTTGTTGGTGTTTTTCAATGTTGAGTTTGTTGTTGAATTTGTTGGTGTTTTTCAATGTTGAGGTTGTTGTTGAATTTGTTGTTGTTTTTCAATGTTGAGGTTGTTGTTGAATTTGTTGGTGTTTCTCAATGTTGAGGTTGTTGGTGTTTTTCAATGTTGAGTTTGTTGTTATTTTTCAATGTTGAGGTTGTTGTTGAATTTGTTGGTGTTTTTCAATGTTGAGGTTGTTGTTCTTTTTCAATGTTGAGGTTGTTGTTGAATTTGTTGTTGTTTTTCAATGTTGAGGTTGTTGTTGAATTTGTTGGTGTTTTTCAAGTTGCGGTTGTTGTTGTTTTTCAATGTTGAGGTTGTTGTTGAATTTGTTGGTGTTTTTCAATGTTGAGTTTGTTGTTGAATTTGTTGGTGTTTTTCAATGTTGAGGTTGTTGTTGAATTTGTTGGTGTTTTTCAATGTTGAGGTTGTTGTTTAATTTGTTGGTCTTTTTCAATGTTGAGGTTGTTGCTGTTTTTCAATGTTGAGGTTGTTGTTGAACTTGTTGGTGTTTTTCAATGTTGAGATTGTTGTTGTTTTTCAATGTTGAGGTTGTTGTTGAATTTGTTGGTGTTTTTAAATGTTGAGGTTGTTGTTGAATTTGTTGGTGTTTTTCAATGTTGAGGTTGTTGTTGTTTTTCAATGTTGAGGATGTTGTTGAATTTGTTGGTGTTTTTCAATGTTGAGGTTGTTGTTGTTTTTCAGTGTTGAGGTTGTTGTTGAATTTGTTGGTGTTTTTCAATTTCGAGGGTGTTGTTGAATTTGTTGGTGTTTTTCAATGTTGAAGTTGTTGTTGAATTTGTTGGTGTTTTTCAATGTTGAGGTTGTTGTTGAATTTGTTGGTGTTTTTCAATGTTGAGGTTGTTGTTGAATTTGTTGTTGTTTTTCAATGTTGAGGTTGTTGAATTTGTTGGTCTTTTTCAATCTTGAGTTTGTTGTTGAATTTGTTGGTGTTTTTCAAAGTTGAGGTTGATGTTGAATTTGTTGGTGTTCTTCAATGTTCAGGTTGTTGTTGTTTTTCAATGTTGAGGTTGTTGTTGAGTTTGTTGGTGTTTTTCAATGTTGAGGTTGTTGTTGAATTTGTTGGTGTTTTTCAATGTTGAGGTTGTTGTTGAATTTGTTGGTGTTTTTCAATGTTGAGGTTGTTGTTCTTTTTCAATGTTGAGGTTGTTGTTGAATTTGTTGTTGTTTTTCAATGTTGAGGTTGTTGTTTAATTTGTTGGTGTTTTTCAAGTTGCGGTTGTTGTTGTTTTTCAATGTTGAGGTTGTTGTTGAATTTGTTGGTGTTTTTCAATGTTGAGTTTGTTGTTGAATTTGTTGGTGTTTTTCAATGTTGAGGTTGTTGTTGAATTTGTTGGTGTTTTTCAATGTTGAGGTTGTTGTTTAATTTGTTGGTCTTTTTCAATGTTGAGGTTGTTGCTGTTTTTCAATGTTGAGGTTGTTGTTGAACTTGTTGGTGTTTTTCAATGTTGAGATTGTTGTTGTTTTTCAATGTTGAGGTTGTTGTTGAATTTGTTGGTGTTTTTAAATGTTGAGGTTGTTGTTGAATTTGTTGGTGTTTTTCAATGTTGAGGTTGTTGTTGTTTTTCAATGTTGAGGATGTTGTTGAATTTGTTGGTGTTTTTCAATGTTGAGGTTGTTGTTGTTTTTCAATGTTGAGGTTGTTGTTGAATTTGTTGGTGTTTTTCAATTTCGAGGGTGTTGTTGAATTTGTTGGTGTTTTTCAATGTTGAAGTTGTTGTTGAATTTGTTGGTGTTTTTCAATGTTGAGGTTGTTGTTGAATTTGTTGGTGTTTTTCAATGTTGAGGTTGTTGTTGAATTTGTTGTTGTTTTTCAATGTTGAGGTTGTTGAATTTGTTGGTCTTTTTCAATCTTGAGTTTGTTGTTGAATTTGTTGGTGTTTTTCAAAGTTGAGGTTGATGTTGAATTTGTTGGTGTTTTTCAATGTTCAGGTTGTTGTTGTTTTTCAATGTTGAGGTTGTTGTTGAGTTTGTTCGTGTTTTTCAATGTTGAGGTTGTTGTTGAATTTGTTGGTGTTTTTCAATGTTGAGGTTGTTGTTGAATTTGTTGGTGTTTTTCAATGTTGAGGTTGTTGTTGTTTTTAAATGTTGAGGTTGTTGTTGAATTTCTTGGTGTTTTTTCAATTTTGAGGTTGTTGGTGTTTTTCGATGTTGAGGTTGTTGTTGAATTTGATGGTGTTTTTCAATGTCGAGGTTGTTGTTGAATTTGTTGGTGTTTTTCAATGTTGAGGTTGTTGTTGTTTTTCAATGTTGAGGTTCTTGTTGAATTTGTTGGTGTTTTTCAATGTTGAGGGTGTTGCTGTTTTTCAGTGCTGAAGTTGTTGTTGAATTTGCTGGTGTTTTTCAATGTTGAGGTTGTTGTTGAATTTGTTGGTGTTTTTCAATGTTGAGGTTGTTGTTGTTTTTCAATGTTGAGGTTGTTGTTGAATTTGTTGGTGTTTTTCAATGTTGCGGTTGTTGTTGTTTTTCAATGTTGAGGTTGTTGTTGAATTTGTTGGTGTTTTTCAATGTTGAAGTTGTTGTTGAATTTGTTGGTGTTTTTCAATGTTGAGGTTGCTGTTGTTTTTCAATGTTGAGGTTGTTGTTGAATTTGTTGTTGTTTTTCAATGTTGAGGTTGTTGTTGAATTTGTTGGTGTTTTTCAATGTTGAGTTTGTTGTTGTTTTTCAATGTTGAGGTTGTTGTTGAATTTGTTGGTGTTTTTCAATGTTGAGGCTGTTGTTGAATTTGCTGGTGTTTTTCAATGTTGAGTTTGTTGTTGTTTTTCAATGTTGAGGTTGTTGTTGAATTTGTTGGTGTTTTTCAATGTTGAGGTTGTTGTTCTTTTTCAATGTTGAGGTTGTTGTTGAATTTGTTGTTGTTTTTCAATGTAGAGGTTGTTGTTGAATTTGTTGGTGTTTTTCAATGTTGAGGTTGTTGTTGTTTTTCAATGTTGAGGTTGTTGTTGAATTTGTTGGTGTTTTTCAATGTTGAGGTTGTTGTTGTTTTTCAATGTTGAGGTTGTTGTTGAATTTGTTGGTGTTTTTCAATGTTGAGTTTGTTGTTGAATTTGTTGGTGTTTTTCAATGTTGAGGTTGTTGTTTAATTTGTTGGTGTTTTTCAATGTTGAGGTTGTTGTTGAATTTGTTGGTGTTTTTCAATGTTGAGGTTGTTGTTGTTTTTCAATGTTGAGGTTATTGTTGAATTTGTTGGTGTTTTTCAATGTTGAGGTTGTTGTTGTTTTCAATGTTGAGGTTGTTGTTGAAATTGTTGGTGTTTTTCAATGTTGAGTTTGTTGTTGTTTTTCAATGTTGAGGTTGTTGTTGAATTTGTTGGTGTTTTTCAATGTTGAGGTTGTTGTTGTTTTTCAATGTTGAGGTTGTTGTTGAATTTGTTGGTGTTTTTCAATGTTGAGGTTGTTGTTGTTTTTCAATGTTGAGGTTGTTGTTGAATTTGTTGGTGTTTTTCAATGTTGAGGTTGTTGTTGAATTTGTTGGTGTTTTTCAATGTTGAGGTTGTTGTTGTTTTTCAATGTTGAGGTTGTTGAATTTGTTGGTGTTTTTCAATCTTGAGTTTGTTGTCGAATTTGTTGGTGTTTTTCAAAGTTGAGGTTGTTGTTGAATTTGTTGGTGTTTTTCAATGTTGAGGTTGTTGTTGTTTTTCAATGTTGAGGCTGTTGTTGAGTTTGTTCGTGTTTTTCAATGTTGAGGTTGTTGTTGAATTTGATGGTGTTTTTCAATGTCGAGGTTGTTGTTGAATTTGTTGGTGTTTTTCAATGTTGAAGTTTTTGTTGAATTTGTTGGTGTTTTTCAATGTTAAGGTTGTTGTTGTTTTTCAATGTTGAGGTTGTTGTTGAATTTGTTGGTGTTTTTCAATGTTGAGGTTGTTGTTGTTTTTCAATGCTGAGGTTGTTGTTGAATTTGTTGGTGTTTTTCAATGTTGAGGTTGTTGTTGAATTTGTTTGTGTTTTTCAATGTTGAGGTTGTTGTTGTTTTTCAATGTTGAGGTTGTTGTTGAATTTGTTGGTGTTTTTCAATGTTGAGGTTGTTGTTGAATTTGTTGGTGTTTTTCAATGTTGAGGTTGTTGTTGTTTTTCAATGTTGAGGTTGTTGTTGAATTTGTTGGTGTTTTTCAATGTTGAGTTTGTTGTTATTTTTCAATGTTGAGGTTGTTGTTGAATTTGTTGGTGTTTTTCAATGTTGAGGTTGTTGTTCTTTTTCAATGTTGAGGTTGTTGTTGAATTTGTTGTTGTTTTTCAATGTTGAGGTTGTTGTTGAATTTGTTGGTGTTTTTCAAGTTGCGGTTGTTGTTGTTTTTCAATGTTGAGGTTGTTGTTGAATTTGTTGGTGTTTTTCAATGTTGAGTTTGTTGTTGAATTTGTTGGTGTTTTTCAATGTTGAGGTTGTTGTTGAATTTGTTGTTGTTTTTCAATGTTGAGGTTGTTGTTGAATTTGTTGGTGTTTTTCAAGTTGCGGTTGTTGTTGTTTTTCAATGTTGAGGTTGTTGTTGAATTTGTTGGTGTTTTTCAATGTTGAGTTTGTTGTTGAATTTGTTGGTGTTTTTCAATGTTGAGGTTGTTGTTGAATTTGTTGTTGTTTTTCAATGTTGAGGTTGTTGTTGAATTTGTTGGTGTTTTTCAATGTTGAGTTTGTTGTTGTTTTTCAATGTTGAGGTTGTTGTTGAATTTGTTGGTGTTTTTCTATGTTGAGGTTGTTGTTCTTTTTAAATGTTGAGGTTTTGTTGAATTTGTTGGTGTTTTTCAATGTTGAGGTTGTTGTTGTTTTTCAATGTTGAGGATGTTGTTGAATTTGTTGGTGTTTTTCAATGTTGAGGTTGTTGTTGTTTTTCAATGTTGAGGTTGTTGTTGAATTTGTTGGTGTTTTTCAATTTCGAGGGTGTTGTTGAATTTGTTGGTGTTTTTCAATGTTGAAGTTGTTGTTGAATTGGTTGGTGTTTTTCAATGTTGAGGTTGTTGTTGAATTTGTTGGTGTTTTTCAATGTTGAGGTTGTTGTTGAATTTGTTGTTGTTTTTCAATGTTGAGTTTGTTGTTGTTTTTCAATGTTGAGGTTGTTGTTGAATTTGTTGGTGTTTTTCAATGTTGAGGTTGTTGTTGTTTTTCAATGTTGAGGTTGTTGTGGAATTTGTTGGTGTTTTTCAATGTTGAGGTTGTTGGTGTATTTCAATGTTGAGGTTGTTGTTGAATTTGTTGGTGTTTTTCAATGTTGAGGTTGTTGTTGAATTTATTGGTGTTTTTCAATGTTGAGGTTGTTGTTGTTTTTAAATGTTGAGGTTGTTGTTGAGTTTTGTTGGTGTTTTTCAATGTTGAGGTTGTTGTTGAATTTGTTGGTGTTTTTCAATGTTGAGGTTGTTGTTGTTTTTCAATGTTGAGGTTGCTGAATTTGTTGGTGTTTTTCAATCTTGAGTTTGTTGTTGAATTTGTTGGTGTTTTTCAATGTTGAGGTTGTTTTTGTTTTTAAATGTTGAGGTTGTTGTTGAATTTGTTGGTGTTTTTACAATTTTGAGGTTGTTAGTGTTTTTAAATGTTGAGGTTGTTGTTGAATTTGATGGTGTTTTTCAATGTCGAGGTTGTTGTTGAATTTGTTGGTGTTTTTCAATGTTGAAGTTGTTGTTGAATTTGTTGGTGTTTTTCAATTTCGAGGTCGTTGTTGAATTTGTTGGTGTTTTTCAATGTTGTAGTTTTTGTTGAATTTGTTGGTGTTTTTCAATGTTGAGGTTGTTGTTGTTTTTCAATGTTGAGGTTGTTGTTGAATTTGTTGGTGTTTTTCAATGTTGAGTTTGTTGTTGAATTTGTTGGTGTTTTTCAATGTTGAGGTTGTTGTTTAATTTGTTGGTGTTTTTCAATGTTGAGGTTGTTGTTGAATTTGTTGGTGTTTTTCAATGTTGAGGTTGTTGTTGTTTTTCAATGTTGAGGTTATTGTTGAATTTGTTGGTGTTTTTCAATGTTGAGGTTGTTGTTGTTTTCAATGTTGAGGTTGTTGTTGAAATTGTTGGTGTTTTTCAATGTTGAGTTTGTTGTTGTTTTTCAATGTTGAGGTTGTTGTTGAATTTGTTGGTGTTTTTCAATGTTGAGGTTGTTGTTGTTTTTCAATGTTGAGGTTGTTGTTGAATTTGTTGGTGTTTTTCAATGTTGAGGTTGTTGTTGTTTTTCAATGTTGAGGTTGTTGTTGAATTTGTTGGTGTTTTTCAATGTTGAGGTTGTTGTTGAATTTGTTGGTGTTTTTCAATGTTGAGGTTGTTGTTGTTTTTCAATGTTGAGGTTGTTGAATTTGTTGGTGTTTTTCAATCTTGAGTTTGTTGTCGAATTTGTTGGTGTTTTTCAAAGTTGAGGTTGTTGTTGAATTTGTTGGTGTTTTTCAATGTTGAGGTTGTTGTTGTTTTTCAATGTTGAGGCTGTTGTTGAGTTTGTTCGTGTTTTTCAATGTTGAGGTTGTTGTTGAATTTGATGGTGTTTTTCAATGTCGAGGTTGTTGTTGAATTTGTTGGTGTTTTTCAATGTTGAAGTTTTTGTTGAATTTGTTGGTGTTTTTCAATGTTAAGGTTGTTGTTGTTTTTCAATGTTGAGGTTGTTGTTGAATTTGTTGGTGTTTTTCAATGTTGAGGTTGTTGTTGTTTTTCAATGCTGAGGTTGTTGTTGAATTTGTTGGTGTTTTTCAATGTTGAGGTTGTTGTTGAATTTGTTTGTGTTTTTCAATGTTGAGGTTGTTGTTGTTTTTCAATGTTGAGGTTGTTGTTGAATTTGTTGGTGTTTTTCAATGTTGAGGTTGTTGTTGAATTTGTTGGTGTTTTTCAATGTTGAGGTTGTTGTTGTTTTTCAATGTTGAGGTTGTTGTTGAATTTGTTGGTGTTTTTCAATGTTGAGTTTGTTGTTATTTTTCAATGTTGAGGTTGTTGTTGAATTTGTTGGTGTTTTTCAATGTTGAGGTTGTTGTTCTTTTTCAATGTTGAGGTTGTTGTTGAATTTGTTGTTGTTTTTCAATGTTGAGGTTGTTGTTGAATTTGTTGGTGTTTTTCAAGTTGCGGTTGTTGTTGTTTTTCAATGTTGAGGTTGTTGTTGAATTTGTTGGTGTTTTTCAATGTTGAGTTTGTTGTTGAATTTGTTGGTGTTTTTCAATGTTGAGGTTGTTGTTGAATTTGTTGTTGTTTTTCAATGTTGAGGTTGTTGTTGAATTTGTTGGTGTTTTTCAAGTTGCGGTTGTTGTTGTTTTTCAATGTTGAGGTTGTTGTTGAATTTGTTGGTGTTTTTCAATGTTGAGTTTGTTGTTGAATTTGTTGGTGTTTTTCAATGTTGAGGTTGTTGTTGAATTTGTTGTTGTTTTTCAATGTTGAGGTTGTTGTTGAATTTGTTGGTGTTTTTCAATGTTGAGTTTGTTGTTGTTTTTCAATGTTGAGGTTGTTGTTGAATTTGTTGGTGTTTTTCTATGTTGAGGTTGTTGTTCTTTTTAAATGTTGAGGTTTTGTTGAATTTGTTGGTGTTTTTCAATGTTGAGGTTGTTGTTGTTTTTCAATGTTGAGGATGTTGTTGAATTTGTTGGTGTTTTTCAATGTTGAGGTTGTTGTTGTTTTTCAATGTTGAGGTTGTTGTTGAATTTGTTGGTGTTTTTCAATTTCGAGGGTGTTGTTGAATTTGTTGGTGTTTTTCAATGTTGAAGTTGTTGTTGAATTGGTTGGTGTTTTTCAATGTTGAGGTTGTTGTTGAATTTGTTGGTGTTTTTCAATGTTGAGGTTGTTGTTGAATTTGTTGTTGTTTTTCAATGTTGAGTTTGTTGTTGTTTTTCAATGTTGAGGTTGTTGTTGAATTTGTTGGTGTTTTTCAATGTTGAGGTTGTTGTTGTTTTTCAATGTTGAGGTTGTTGTGGAATTTGTTGGTGTTTTTCAATGTTGAGGTTGTTGGTGTATTTCAATGTTGAGGTTGTTGTTGAATTTGTTGGTGTTTTTCAATGTTGAGGTTGTTGTTGAATTTATTGGTGTTTTTCAATGTTGAGGTTGTTGTTGTTTTTAAATGTTGAGGTTGTTGTTGAGTTTTGTTGGTGTTTTTCAATGTTGAGGTTGTTGTTGAATTTGTTGGTGTTTTTCAATGTTGAGGTTGTTGTTGTTTTTCAATGTTGAGGTTGCTGAATTTGTTGGTGTTATTCAATCTTGAGTTTGTTGTTGAATTTGTTGGTGTTTTTCAATGTTGAGGTTGTTTTTGTTTTTAAATGTTGAGGTTGTTGTTGAATTTGTTGGTGTTTTTACAATTTTGAGGTTGTTAGTGTTTTTAAATGTTGAGGTTGTTGTTGAATTTGATGGTGTTTTTCAATGTCGAGGTTGTTGTTGAATTTGTTGGTGTTTTTCAATGTTGAAGTTGTTGTTGAATTTGTTGGTGTTTTTCAATTTCGAGGTCGTTGTTGAATTTGTTGGTGTTTTTCAATGTTGTAGTTTTTGTTGAATTTGTTGGTGTTTTTCAATGTTGAGGTTGTTGTTGTTTTTCAATGTTGAGGTTGTTGCTGAATTTGTTGGTGTTTTTCAACGTTGAGGTTGTTGTTGTTTTTCAATGCTGAGGTTGTTGTTGAATTTGTTGGTCTTTTTGAATGTTGAGGTTGTTGTTGAATTTGTTGGTGTTTTTCAATGTTGAGGTTGTTGTTGTTTTTCAATTTTGTGGTTGTTGTTGAATTTGTTGGTTTTTTTCAATGTTGAGGTTGTTGTTGTTTTTCAATGTTGAGGTTGTTGTTGAATTTGTTGGTGTTTTTCAATGTTGAAGTTGCTGTTGAATTTGTTGGTGTTTTTCAAAGTTGAGGTTGTTGTTGTTTTTCAATGTTGAGGTTGTTGTTGACTTTGTTGGTGTTTTTCAATGTTGAGTTTGTTGTTGTTTTTCAATGTTGAGGTTGTTGTTGAATTTGTTGGTGTTTTTCAATGTTGAGGTTGTTGTTTTTCAATGTTGAGGTTGTTGTTGAATTTGTTGGCGTTTTTAAATGTTGAGGTTGTTGTTGAATTTGTTGGCGTTTTCAATGTTGAGGTTGCTGTTGAATTTGTTGGTGTTTTTAAATGTTGAGGTTGTTGTTGAATTTGCTGTTGTTTTGCAATGTTGAGGTTGTTGTTGTTTTTCAATGTTGAGGTTGTTGTTGAATTTGTTGGTGTTTTTCAATGTTGAGGTTGTTGTTGTTTTTCAATGTTGAGGTTGTTCATGTATTTGTTGGTGTTTTTCAATTTCGAGGTTGTTGTTGAATTTGTTCGTGTTTTTCAATGTTGAATTTGTTGTTGAATTTGATGGTGTTTTTCAATGTCGAGGTTGTTGTTGAATTTGTTGGTGTTTTTCAATGTTGAAGTTTTTGTTGAATTTGTTGGTGTTTTTCAATGTTGAGGTTGTTGTTGTTTTTCAATGTTGAGGTTGTTGTTGAATTTGTTGGTGTTTTTCAATGTTGAGGTTGTTGTTGTTTTTCAATGTTGAGGTTGTTGTTGAATTTGTTGGTGTTTTTCAATGTTGAGGTTGTTGTTGAATTTGTTGGTGTTTTTCAATGTTGAGGTTGTTGTTGTTTTTCAATGTTGAGGTTGTTGTTGAATTTGTTGGTGTTTTTCAATGTTGAGGTTGTTGTTGTTTTTTAATGTTGAGGTTGTTGTTGAATTTGTTGGTGTTTTTCAATGTTGAAGTTGTTGTTGAATTTGTTGGTGTTTTTCAATGTTGAGGTTGTTGTTGTTTTTCAATGTTGAGGTTGTTGTTGAATTTGTTGGTGTTTTTCAATGTTGAGGTTGTTGGTGTATTTCAATGTTGAGGTTGTTGTTGAATTTGTTGGTGTTTTTCAATGTTGAGGTTGTTGTTGAATTTGTTGGTGTTTTTCAATGTTGAGGTTGTTGTTGTTTTTCAATGTTGAGGTTGTTGTTGAGTTTGTTGGTGTTTTTCAATTTTGAGGTTGTTGTTGAATTTGTTGGCGTTTTTCAATGTTGAGGTTGTTGTTGAATTTGTTGGTGTTTTTCAATGTTGAGGTTGTTGTTGAATTTGTTGTTGTTTTTCAATGTTGAGGTTGTTGAATTTGTTGGTCTTTTTCAATCTTGAGTTTGTTGTTGAATTTGTTGGTGTTTTTCAAAGTTGAGGTTGATGTTGAATTTGTTGGTGTTTTTCAATGTTCAGGTTGTTGTTGTTTTTCAATGCTGAGGTTGTTGTTGAGTTTGTTCGTGTTTTTCAATGTTGAGGTTGTTGTTGAATTTGTTGGTGTTTTTCAATGTTGAGGTTGTTGTTGAATTTGTTGGTGTTTTTCAATGTTGAGGTTGTTGTTCTTTTTCAATGTTGAGGTTGTTGTTGAATTTGTTGTTGTTTTTCAATGTTGAGGTTGTTGTTGAATTTGTTGGTGTTTTTCAAGTTGCGGTTGTTGTTGTTTTTCAATGTTGAGGTTGTTGTTGAATTTGTTGGTTTTTTTCAATGTTGAGTTTGTTGTTGAATTTGTTGGTGTTTTTCAATGTTGAGGTTGTTGTTGAATTTGTTGGTGTTTTTCAATGTTGAGGTTGTTGTTTAATTTGTTGGTCTTTTTCAATGTTGAGGTTGTTGCTGTTTTTCAATGTTGAGGTTGTTGTTGAACTTGTTGGTGTTTTTCAATGTTGAGATTGTTGTTGTTTTTCAATGTTGAGGTTGTTGTTGAATTTGTTGGTGTTTTTAAATGTTGAGGTTGTTGTTGAATTTGTTGGTGTTTTTCAATGTTGAGGTTGTTGTTGTTTTTCAATGTTGAGGATGTTGTTGAATTTGTTGGTGTTTTTCAATGTTGAGGTTGTTGTTGTTTTTCAATGTTGAGGTTGTTGTTGAATTTGTTGGTGTTTTTCAATTTCGAGGGTGTTGTTGAATTTGTTGGTGTTTTTCAATGTTGAAGTTGTTGTTGAATTTGTTGGTGTTTTTCAATGTTGAGGTTGTTGTTGAATTTGTTGGTGTTTTTCAATGTTGAGGTTGTTGTTGAATTTGTTGTTGTTTTTCAATGTTGAGGTTGTTGAATTTGTTGGTCTTTTTCAATCTTGAGTTTGTTGTTGAATTTGTTGGTGTTTTTCAAAGTTGAGGTTGATGTTGAATTTGTTGGTGTTTTTCAATGTTCAGGTTGTTGTTGTTTTTCAATGTTGAGGTTGTTGTTGAGTTTGTTCGTGTTTTTCAATGTTGAGGTTGTTGTTGAATTTGTTGGTGTTTTTCAATGTTGAGGTTGTTGTTGAATTTGTTGGTGTTTTTCAATGTTGAGGTTGTTGTTCTTTTTAAATGTTGAGGTTGTTGTTGAATTTCTTGGTGTTTTTTCAATTTTGAGGTTGCTGGTGTTTTTCGATGTTGAGGTTGTTGTTGAATTTGATGGTGTTTTTCAATGTCGAGGTTGTTGTTGAATTTGTTGGTGTTTTTCAATGTTGAAGTTTTTGTTGAATTTGTTGGTGTTTTTCAATGTTGAGGTTGTTGTTGTTTTTCAATGTTGAGGTTGTTGTTGAATTTGTTGGTGTTTTTCAATGTTGAGGGTGTTGCTGTTTTTCAGTGCTGAGGTTGTTGTTGAATTTGTTGGTGTTTTTCAATGTTGAGGTTGTTGTTGAATTTGTTGGTGTTTTTCAATGTTGAGGTTGTTGTTGTTTTTCAATGTTGAGGTTGTTGTTGAATTTGATGGTGTTTTTCAATGTTGAGGTTGTTGTTGTTTTTCAATGTTGAGGTTGTTGTTGAATTTGTTGGTGTTTTTCAATGTTGAAGTTGTTGTTGAATTTGTTGGTGTTTTTCAATGTTGAGGATGCTGTTGTTTTTAAATGTTGAGGTTGCTGTTGAATTTGTTGTTGTTTTTCAATGTTGAGGTTGTTGTTGAATTTGTTGGTGTTTTTCAATGTTGAGTTTGTTGTTGTTTTTCAATGTTGAGGTTGTTGTTGAATTTGTTGGTGTTTTTCAATGTTGAGGTTGTTGTTGAATTTGCTGGTGTTTTTCAATGTTGAGTTTGTTGTTGTTTTTCAATGTTGAGGTTGTTGTTGAATTTGTTGGTGTTTTTCAATGTTGAGGTTGTTGTTCTTTTTCAATGTTGAGGTTGTTGTTGAATTTGTTGTTGTTTTTCAATGTAGAGGTTGTTATTGAATTTGTTGGTGTTTTTCAATGTTGAGGTTGTTGTTGTTTTTCAATGTTGAGGTTGTTGTTGAATTTGTTGGTGTTTTTCAATGTTGAGGTTGTTGTTGTTTTTCAATGTTGAGGTTGTTGTTGAATTTGTTGGTGTTTTTCAATGTTGAGTTTGTTGTTGAATTTGTTGGTGTTTTTCAATGTTGAGGTTGTTGTTGAATTTGTTGGTGTTTTTCAATGTTGAGGTTGTTGTTGAATTTGTTGGTGTTTTTCAATGTTGAGGTTGTTGTTGTTTTTCAATGTTGAGGTTATTGTTGAATTTGTTGGTGTTTTTCAATGTTGAGGTTGTTGTTGTTTTCAATGTTGAGGTTGTTGTTGAAATTGTTGGTGTTTTTCAATGTTGAGTTTGTTGTTGTTTTTCAATGTTGAGGTT
This sequence comes from Isurus oxyrinchus, assembly GCA_026770705.1. NCBI lineage: Eukaryota > Metazoa > Chordata > Chondrichthyes > Lamniformes > Lamnidae > Isurus > Isurus oxyrinchus. The sequence continues at coordinate 1,017,078 of JANJGN010000172.1, forward strand.
GTTGTTGAATTTGTTGGTGTTTTTCAATGTTGAGGTTGTTGTTGTTTTTCAATGTTGAGGTTTTTGTTGAATTTGTTGGTGTTTTTCAATGTTGAGGTTGTTGTTGTTTTTCAATGTTGAGGTTGTTGTTGAATTTGTTGGTGTTTTTCAATGTTGAGGTTGTTGTTGAATTTGTTGGTGTTTTTCAATGTTGAGGTTGTTGTTGTTTTTCAATGTTGAGGTTGTTGTTGAATTTGTTGTTGTTTTTCAATGTTGAGGTTGTTGTTGAATTTGTTGGTGTTTTTCAATGTTGAGGTTGTTGTTGTTTTTCAATGTTGAGGTTGTTGAATTTGTTGGTGTTTTTCAATCTTGAGTTTGTTGTCGAATTTGTTGGTGTTTTTCAAAGTTGAGGTTGTTGTTGAATTTGTTGGTGTTTTTCAATGTTGAGGTTGTTGTTGTTTTTCAATGTTGAGGCTGTTGTTGAGTTTGTTCGTGTTTTTCAATGTTGAGGTTGTTGTTGAATTTGTTGGTGTTTTTCAATGTTGAGGTTGTTGTTGAATTTGTTGGTGTTTTTCAATGTTGAGGTTGTTGTTGTTTTTCAATGTTGAGGTTGTTGTTGAATTTGTTGGTGTTTTTTCAATTTTGAGGTTGTTGTTGTTTTTCAATGTTGAGGTTGTTGTTGAATTTGTTGGTGTTTTTCAATGTTGAGGTTGTTGTTGAATTTGTTGGTGTTTTTCAATGTTGAGGTTGTTGTTGTTTTTCAATGTTGAGGTTGTTGTTGAATTTGTTGGTGTTTTTCAATGTTGAAATTTGTTGTTGTTTTTCAATGTTGAGGTTGTTGTTGAATTTGTTGGTGTTTTTCTATGTTGAGGTTGTTGTTCTTTTTCAATGTTGAGGTTGTTGTTGAATTTGTTGTTGTTTTTCAATGTTGAGGTTGTTGTTGAATTTGTTGGTGTTTTTCAATGTTGAGTTTGTTGTAATTTTTCAATGTTGAGGTTGTTGTTGAATTTGTTGGTGTTTTTCAATGTTGAGGTTGTTGTTCTTTTTCAATGTTGAGGTTGTTGTTGAATTTGTTGTTGTTTTTCAATGTTGAGGTTGTTGTTGAATTTGTTGGTGTTTTTCAAGTTGCGGTTGTTGTTGTTTTTCAGTGTTGAGGTTGTTGTTGAATTTGTTGGTGTTTTTCAATGTTGAGTTTGTTGTTGAATTTGTTGGTGTTTTTCAATGTTGAGGTTGTTGTTGAATTTGTTGGTGTTTTTCAATGTTGAGGTTGTTGTTTAATTTGTTGGTCTTTTTCAATGTTGAGGTTGTTGCTGTTTTTCAATGTTGAGGTTGTTGTTGAACTTGTTGGTGTTTTTCAATGTTGAGATTGTTGTTGTTTTTCAATGTTGAGGTTGTTGTTGAATTTGTTGGTGTTTTTAAATGTTGAGGTTTTGTTGAATTTGTTGGTGTTTTTCAATGTTGAGGTTGTTGTTGTTTTTCAATGTTGAGGATGTTGTTGAATTTGTTGGTGTTTTTCAATGTTGAGGTTGTTGTTGTTTTTCAATGTTGAGGTTGTTGTTGAATTTGTTGGTGTTTTTCAATTTCGAGGGTGTTGTTGAATTTGTTGGTGTTTTTCAATGTTGAAGTTGTTGTTGAATTTGTTGGTGTTTTTCAATGTTGAGGTTGTTGTTGAATTTGTTGGTGTTTTTCAATGTTGAGGTTGTTGTTGAATTTGTTGTTGTTTTTCAATGTTGAGTTTGTTGTTGTTTTTTCAATGTTGAGGTTGTTGTTGAATTTGTTGGTGTTTTTCAATGTTGAGGTTGTTGTTGTTTTTCAATGTTGAGGTTGTTGTTGAATTTGTTGGTGTTTTTCAATGTTGAGGTTGTTGGTGTATTTCAATGTTGAGGTTGTTGTTGAATTTGTTGGTGTTTTTCAATGTTGAGGTTGTTGTTGAATTTATTGGTGTTTTTCAATGTTGAGGTTGTTGTTGTTTTTCAATGTTGAGGTTGTTGTTGAGTTTTGTTGGTGTTTTTCAATGTTGAGGTTGTTGTTGAATTTGTTGGTGTTTTTCAATGTTGAGGTTGTTGTTGTTTTTCAATGTTGAGGTTGTTGAATTTGTTGGTGTTTTTCAATCTTGAGTTTGTTGTTGAATTTGTTGGTGTTTTTCAATGTTGAGGTTGTTTTTGTTTTTAAATGTTGAGGTTGTTGTTGAATTTGTTGGTGTTTTTACAATTTTGAGGTTGTTAGTGTTTTTAAATGTTGAGGTTGTTGTTGAATTTGATGGTGTTTTTCAATGTCGAGGTTGTTGTTGAATTTGTTGGTGTTTTTCAATGTTGTAGTTTTTGTTGAATTTGTTGGTGTTTTTCAATGTTGAGGTTGTTGTTGTTTTTCAATGTTGAGGTTGTTGTTGAATTTGTTGGTGTTTTTCAACGTTGAGGTTGTTGTTGTTTTTCAATGCTGAGGTTGTTGTTGAATTTGTTGGTCTTTTTGAATGTTGAGGTTGTTGTTGAATTTGTTGGTGTTTTTCAATGTTGAGGTTGTTGTTGTTTTTCAATTTTGTGGTTGTTGTTGAATTTGTTGGTTTTTTTCAATGTTGAGGTTGTTGTTGTTTTTCAATGTTGAGGTTGTTGTTGAATTTGTTGGTGTTTTTCAATGTTGAAGTTGTTGTTGAATTTGTTGGTGTTTTTCAAAGTTGAGGTTGTTGTTGTTTTTCAATGTTGAGGTTGTTGTTGACTTTGTTGGTGTTTTTCAATGTTGAGTTTGTTGTTGTTTTTCAATGTTGAGGTTGTTGTTGAATTTGTTGGTGTTTTTCAATGTTGAGGTTGTTGTTTTTCAATGTTGAGGTTGTTGTTGAATTTGTTGGCGTTTTTAAATGTTGAGGTTGTTGTTGAATTTGTTGGCGTTTTCAATGTTGAGGTTGTTGTTGAATTTGTTGGTGTTTTTAAATGTTGAGGTTGTTGTTGAATTTGCTGTTGTTTTGCAATGTTGAGGTTGTTGTTGTTTTTCAATGTTGAGGTTGTTGTTGAATTTGTTGGTGTTTTTCAATGTTGAGGTTGTTGTTGTTTTTCAATGTTGAGGTTGTTGTTGTATTTGTTGGTGTTTTTCAATTTCGAGGTTGTTGTTGAATTTGTTCGTGTTTTTCAATGTTGAATTTGTTGTTGAATTTGATGGTGTTTTTCAATGTCGAGGTTGTTGTTGAATTTGTTGGTGTTTTTCAATGTTGAAGTTTTTGTTGAATTTGTTGGTGTTTTTCAATGTTGAGGTTGTTGTTGTTTTTCAATGTTGAGGTTGTTGTTGAATTTGTTGGTGTTTTTCAATGTTGAGGTTGTTGTTGTTTTTCAATGTTGAGGTTGTTGTTGAATTTGTTGGTGTTTTTCAATGTTGAGGTTGTTGTTGAATTTGTTGGTGTTTTTCAATGTTGAGGTTGTTGTTGTTTTTCAATGTTGAGGTTGTTGTTGAATTTGTTGGTGTTTTTCAATGTTGAGGTTGTTGTTGTTTTTTAATGTTGAGGTTGTTGTTGAATTTGTTGGTGTTTTTCAATGTTGAAGTTGTTGTTGAATTTGTTGGTGTTTTTCAATGTTGAGGTTGTTGTTGTTTTTCAATGTTGAGGTTGTTGTTGAATTTGTTGGTGTTTTTCAATGTTGAGGTTGTTGGTGTATTTCAATGTTGAGGTTGTTGTTGAATTTGTTGGTGTTTTTCAATGTTGAGGTTGTTGTTGAATTTGTTGGTGTTTTTCAATGTTGAGGTTGTTGTTGTTTTTCCATGTTGAGGTTGTTGTTGAGTTTGTTGGTGTTTTTCAATTTTGAGGTTGTTGTTGAATTTGTTGGCGTTTTTCAATGTTGAGGTTGTTGTTGAATTTGTTGGTGTTTTTCAATATTGAGGTTGTTGTTGTTTTTAAATGTTGGGGTTGTTGTTGAATTTGTTGGTGTTTTTCAATTTTGAGGATGTTGTTGTTTTTCAATGTTGAGGTTGTTGTTGAATTTGTTGGTGTTTTTCCATGATGAGGTTGTTGTTGTTTTTCAAAGTTGAGGTTGTTGTTGAATTTGTTGGTGTTTTTCAATGTTGAGGTTGTTGGTGTATTTCAATGTTGAGGTTGTTGTTGAATTTGTTGGTGTTTTTCAATGTTGAGGTTGTTGTTGAATTTGTTGGAGTTTTTCAATGTTGAGGTTGTTGTTGTTTTTCAATGTTGAGGTTGTTGTTGAGTTTGTTGGTGTTTTTCAATTTTGAGGTTGTTGTTGAATTTGTTGGCATTTTTCAATGTTGAGGTTGTTGTTGAATTTGTTGGTGTTTTTCAATGTTGAGGTTGTTGTTGTTTTTAAATGTTGGGGTTGTTGTTGAATTTGTTGGTGTTTTTCAATTTTGAGGATGTTGTTGTTTTTTCAATGTTGAGGTTGTTGTTGAATTTGTTGGTGTTTTTCCATGATGAGGTTGTTGTTGTTTTTCAAAGTTGAGGTTGTTGTTGAATTTGTTGGTGTTTTTCAATGTCGGGGTTGTTGTTGAATTTGTTGGGGTTTTTCAATGTTGAATTTTTTGTTGAATTTGTTGGTGTTTTTCAATGTTGAGGTTGTTGTTTTTCAATGTTGAGGTTGTTGTTGAATTTGTTGGCGTTTTTAAATCTTGAGGTTGTTGTTGAATTTGTTGGCGTTTTCAATGTTGAGGTTGTTGTTGAATTTGTTGGTGTTTTTAAATGTTGAGGTTGTTGTTGAATTTGCTGGTGTTTTGCAATGTTGAGGTTGTTGTTGTTTTTCAATGTTGAGGTTGTTGTTGAATTTGTTGGTGTTTTTCAATGTTGAGGTTGTTGTTGTTTTTCAATGTTGAGGTTGTTGTTGTATTTGTTGGTGTTTTTCAATTTCGAGGTTGTTGTTGAATTTGTTCGTGTTTTTCAATGTTGAATTTGTTGTTGAATTTGATGGTGTTTTTCAATGTCGAGGTTGTTGTTGAATTTGTTGATGTTTTTCAATGTTGAAGTTTTTGTTGAATTTGTTGGTGTTTTTCAATGTTGAGGTTGTTGTTGTTTTTCAATGTTGAGGTTGTTGTTGAATTTGTTGGTGTTTTTCAATGTTGAGGTTGTTGTTGTTTTTCAATGTTGAGGTTGTTGTTGAATTTGTTGGTGTTTTTCAATGTTGAGGTTGTTGTTGAATTTGTTGGTGTTTTTCAATGTTGAGGTTGTTGTTGTTTTTCAATGTTGAGGTTGTTGTTGAATTTGTTGGTGTTTTTCAATGTTGAGGTTGTTGTTGTTTTTTAATGTTGAGGTTGTTGTTGAATTTGTTGGTGTTTTTCAATGTTGAAGATGTTGTTGAATTTGTTGGTGTTTTTCAATGTTGAGGTTGTTGTTGTTTTTCAATGTTGAGGTTGTTGTTGAATTTGTTGGTGTTTTTCAATGTTGAGGTTGTTGGTGTATTTCAATGTTGAGGTTGTTGTTGAATTTGTTGGTGTTTTTCAATGTTGAGGTTGTTGTTGTTTTTCAATGTTGAGGTTGTTGTTGAGTTTGTTGGTGTTTTTCAATTTTGAGGTTGTTGTTGAATTTGTTGGCGTTTTTCAATGTTGAGGTTGTTGTTGTTTTTAAATGTTGGGGTTGTTGTTGAATTTGTTGGTGTTTTTTAATTTTGAGGATGTTGTTGTTTTTCAATGTTGAGATTGTTGTTGAATTTGTTGGTGTTTTTCCATGATGAGGTTGTTGTTGTTTTTCAAAGTTGAGGTTGTTGTTGAATTTGTTGGTGTTTTTCAATGTTGAGGTTGTTGGTGTATTTCAATGTTGAGGTTGTTGTTGAATTTGTTGGTGTTTTTCAATGTTGAGGTTGTTGTTGAATTTGTTGGAGTTTTTCAATGTTGAGGTTGTTGTTGTTTTTCAATGTTGAGGTTGTTGTTGAGTTTGTTGGTGTTTTTCAATGTTGAGGTTGTTGTTGTTTTTAAATGTTGGGGTTGTTGTTGAATTTGTTGGTGTTTTTCAATTTTGAGGATGTTGTTGTTTTTCAATGTTGAGGTTGTTGTTGAATTTGTTGGTGTTTTTCCATGATGAGGTTGTTGTTGTTTTTCAAAGTTGAGGTTGTTGTTGAATTTGTTGGTGTTTTTCAATGTCGGGGTTGTTGTTGAATTTGTTGGGGTTTTTCAATGTTGAATTTTTTGTTGAATTTGTTGGTGTTTTTCAATGTTGAGGTTGGTGTTGAATTTGTTGGTGTTTTTAAATGTTGAGGTTGTTGTTGAATTTGTTGGTGTTTTTCAATGTTGAGGTTGTTGTTGTTTTTCAATGTTGAGGATGTTGTTGAATTTGTTGGTGTTTTTCAATGTTGAGGTTGTTGTTGTTTTTCAATGTTGAGGTTGTTGTTGAATTTGTTGGTGTTTTTCAATTTCGAGGGTGTTGTTGAATTTGTTGGTGTTTTTCAATGTAGAAGTTGTTGTTGAATTTGTTGGTGTTTTTCAATGTTGAGGTTGTTGTTGAATTTGTTGGTGTTTTTCAATGTTGAGGTTGTTGTTGAATTTGTTGTTGTTTTTCAATGTTGAGGTTGTTGAATTTGTTGGTCTTTTTCAATCTTGAGTTTGTTGTTGAATTTGTTGTTGTTTTTCAAAGTTGAGGTTGATGTTGAATTTGTTGGTGTTTTTCAATGTTCAGGTTGTTGTTGTTTTTCAATGTTGAGGTTGTTGTTGAGTTTGTTCGTGTTTTTCAATGTTGAGGTTGTTGTTGAATTTGTTGGTGTTTTTCAATGTTGAGGTTGTTGTTGAATTTGTTGGTGTTTTTCAATGTTGAGGTTGTTGTTGTTTTTAAATGTTGAGGTTGTTGTTGAATTTCTTGGTGTTTTTTCAATTTTGAGGTTGTTGGTGTTTTTCGATGTTGAGGTTGTTGTTGAATTTGATGGTGTTTTTCAATGTCGAGGTTGTTGTTGAATTTGTTGGTGTTTTTCAATGTTGAAGTTTTTGTTGAATTTGTTGGTGTTTTTCAATGTTGAGGTTGTTGTTGTTTTTCAATGTTGAGGTTGTTGTTGAATTTGTTGGTGTTTTTCAATGTTGAGGGTGCTGCTGTTTTTCAGTGCTGAGGTTGTTGTTGAATTTGTTGGTGTTTTTCAATGTTGAGGTTGTTGTTGAATTTGTTGGTGTTTTTCAATGTTGAGGTTGTTGTTGTTTTTCAATGTTGAGGTTGTTGTTGAATTTGTTGGTGTTTTTCAATGTTGAGGTTGTTGTTGTTTTTCAATGTTGAGGTTGTTGTTGAATTTGTTGGTGTTTTTCAATGTTGAAGTTGTTGTTGAATTTGTTGGTGTTTTTCAATGTTGAGGTTGCTGTTGTTTTTCAATGTTGAGGTTGTTGTTGAATTTGTTGTTGTTTTTCAATGTTGAGGTTGTTGTTGAATTTGTTGGTGTTTTTCAATGTTGAGTTTGTTGTTGTTTTTCAATGTTGAGGTTGTTGTTGAATTTGTTCGTGTTTTTCAATGTTGAGGTTGTTGTTGAATTTGCTGGTGTTTTTCAATGTTGAGTTTGTTGTTGTTTTTCAATGTTGAGGTTGTTGTTGAATTTGTTGGTGTTTTTCAATGTTGAGGTTGTTGTTCTTTTTCAATGTTGAGGTTGTTGTTGAATTTGTTGTTGTTTTTCAATGTAGAGGTTGTTGTTGAATTTGTTGGTGTTTTTCAATGTTGAGGTTCTTGTTGTTTTTCAATGTTGAGGTTGTTGTTGAATTTGTTGGTGTTTTTCAATGTTGAGGTTGTTGTTGTTTTTCAATGTTGAGGTTGTTGTTGAATTTGTTGGTGTTTTTCAATGTTGAGTTTGTTGTTGAATTTGTTGGTGTTTTTCAATGTTGAGGTTGTTGTTGAATTTGTTGGTGTTTTTCAATGTTGAGGTTGTTGTTGAATTTGTTGGTGTTTTTCAATGTTGAGGTTGTTGTTGTTTTTCAATGTTGAGGTTATTGTTGAATTTGTTGGTGTTTTTCAATGTTGAGGTTGTTGTTGTTTTCAATGTTGAGGTTGTTGTTGAAATTGTTGGTGTTTTTCAATGTTGAGTTTGTTGTTGTTTTTCAATGTTGAGGTTGTTGTTGAATTTGTTGGTGTTTTTCAATGTTGAGGTTGTTGTTGTTTTTCAATGTTGAGGTTGTTGTTGAATTTGTTGGTGTTTTTCAATGTTGAGGTTGTTGTTGTTTTTCAATGTTGAGGTTGTTGTTGAATTTGTTGGTGTTTTTCAATGTTGAGGTTGTTGTTGAATTTGTTGGTGTTTTTCAATGTTGAGGTTGTTGTTGTTTTTCAATGTTGAGGTTGTTGAATTTGTTGGTGTTTTTCAATCTTGAGTTTGTTGTCGAATTTGTTGGTGTTTTTCAAAGTTGAGGTTGTTGTTGAATTTGTTGGTGTTTTTCAATGTTGAGGTTGTTGTTGTTTTTCAATGTTGAGGCTGTTGTTGAGTTTGTTCGTGTTTTTCAATGCTGAGGTTGTTGTTGAATTTGTTGGTGTTTTTCAATGTTGAGGTTGTTGTTGAATTTGTTGGTGTTTTTCAATGTTGAGGTTGTTGTTGTTTTTCAATGTTGAGGTTGTTGTTGAATTTGTTGGTGTTTTTTCAATTTTGAGGTTGTTGGTGTTCTTCAATGTTGAGGTTGTTGTTGAATTTGATGGTGTTTTTCAATGTCGGGGTTGTTGTTGAATTTGTTGGTGTTTTTCAATGTTGAAGTTTTTGTTGAATTTGTTGGTGTTTTTCAATGTTAACGTTGTTGTTGTTTTTCAATGTTGAGGTTGTTGTTGAGTTTGTTGGTGTTTTTGAATGTTGAGGTTGTTGTTGTTTTTCAATGCTGAGGTTGTTGTTGAATTTGTTGGTGTTTTTCAATGTTGAGGTTGTTGTTGAATTTGTTTGTGTTTTTCAATGTTGAGGTTGTTGTTGTTTTTCAATGTTGAGGTTGTTGTTGAATTTGTTGGTGTTTTTCAATGTTGAGGTTGTTGTTGAATTTGTTGGTGTTTTTCAATGTTGAGGTTGTTGTTGTTTTTCAATGTTGAGGTTGTTGTTGAATTTGTTGGTGTTTTTCAATGTTGAGTTTGTTGTTGTTTTTCAATGTTGAGGTTGTTGTTGAATTTGTTGGTGTTTTTCTATGTTGAGGTTGTTGTTCTTTTTCAATGTTGAGGTTGTTGTTGAATTTGTTGTTGTTTTTCAATGTTGAGGTTGTTGTTGAATTTGTTGGTGTTTTTCAATGTTGAGTTTGTTGTTATTTTTCAATGTTGAGGTTGTTGTTGAATTTGTTGGTGTTTTTCAATGTTGAGGTTGTTGTTCTTTTTCAATGTTGAGGTTGTTGTTGAATTTGTTGTTGTTTTTCAATGTTGAGGTTGTTGTTGAATTTGTTGGTGTTTTTCAAGTTGCGGTTGTTGTTGTTTTTCAATGTTGAGGTTGTTGTTGAATTTGTTGGTGTTTTTCAATGTTGAGTTTGTTGTTGAATTTGTTGGTGTTTTTCAATGTTGAGGTTGTTGTTGAATTTGTTGGTGTTTTTCAATGTTGAGGTTGTTGTTTAATTTGTTGGTCTTTTTCAATGTTGAGGTTGTTGCTGTTTTTCAATGTTGAGGTTGTTGTTGAACTTGTTGGTGTTTTTCAATGTTGAGATTGTTGTTGTTTTTCAATGTTGAGGTTGTTGTTGAATTTGTTGGTGTTTTTAAATGTTGAGGTTTTGTTGAATTTGTTGGTGTTTTTCAATGTTGAGGTTGTTGTTGTTTTTCAATGTTGAGGATGTTGTTGAATTTGTTGGTGTTTTTCAATGTTGAGGTTGTTGTTGTTTTTCAATGTTGAGGTTGTTGTTGAATTTGTTGGTGTTTTTCAATTTCGAGGGTGTTGTTGAATTTGTTGGTGTTTTTCAATGTTGAAGTTGTTGTTGAATTTGTTGGTGTTTTTCAATGTTGAGGTTGTTGTTGAATTTGTTGGTGTTTTTCAATGTTGAGGTTGTTGTTGAATTTGTTGTTGTTTTTCAATGTTGAGTTTGTTGTTGTTTTTCAATGTTGAGGTTGTTGTTGAATTTGTTGGTGTTTTTCAATGTTGAGCTTGTTGTTGTTTTTCAATGTTGAGGTTGTTGTTGAATTTGTTGGTGTTTTTCAATGTTGAGGGTGTTGGTGTATTTCAATGTTGAGGTTGTTGTTGAATTTGTTGGTGTTTTTCAATGTTGAGGTTGTTGTTGAATTTATTGGTGTTTTTCAATGTTGAGGTTGTTGTTGTTTTTCAATGTTGAGGTTGTTGTTGAATTTTGTTGGTGTTTTTCAATGTTGAGGTTGTTGTTGAATTTGTTGGTGTTTTTCAATGTTGAGGTTGTTGTTGTTTTTCAATGTTGAGGTTGTTGAATTTGTTGGTGTTTTTCAATCTTGAGTTTGTTGTTGAATTTGTTGGTGTTTTTCAATGTTGAGGTTGTTTTTGTTTTTAAATGTTGAGGTTGTTGTTGAATTTGTTGGTGTTTTTACAATTTTGAGGTTGTTAGTGTTTTTAAATGTTGAGGTTGTTGTTGAATTTGATGGTGTTTTTCAATGTCGAGGTTGTTGTTGAATTTGTTGGTGTTTTTCAATGTTGAAGTTGTTGTTGAATTTGTTGGTGTTTTTCAATTTCGAGGTCGTTGTTGAATTTGTTGGTGTTTTTCAATGTTGTAGTTTTTGTTGAATTTGTTGGTGTTTTTCAATGTTGAGGTTGTTGTTGTTTTTCAATGTTGAGGTTGTTGTTGAATTTGTTGGTGTTTTTCAACGTTGAGGTTGTTGTTGTTTTTCAATGCTGAGGTTGTTGTTGAATTTGTTGGTCTTTTTGAATGTTGAGGTTGTTGTTGAATTTGTTGGTGTTTTTCAATGTTGAGGTTGTTGTTGTTTTTCAATTTTGTGGTTGTTGTTGAATTTGTTGGTTTTTTTCAATGTTGAGGTTGTTGTTGTTTTTCAATGTTGAGGTTGTTGTTGAATTTGTTGGTGTTTTTCAATGTTGAAGTTGTTGTTGAATTTGTTGGTGTTTTTCAAAGTTGAGGTTGTTGTTGTTTTTCAATGTTGAGGTTGTTGTTGACTTTGTTGGTGTTTTTCAATGTTGAGTTTGTTGTTGTTTTTCAATGTTGAGGTTGTTGTTGAATTTGTTGGTGTTTTTCAATGTTGAGGTTGTTGTTTTTCAATGTTGAGGTTGTTGTTGAATTTGTTGGCGTTTTTAAATGTTGAGGTTGTTGTTGAATTTGTTGGCGTTTTCAATGTTGAGGTTGTTGTTGAATTTGTTGGTGTTTTTAAATGTTGAGGTTGTTGTTGAATTTGCTGTTGTTTTGCAATGTTGAGGTTGTTGTTGTTTTTCAATGTTGAGGTTGTTGTTGAATTTGTTGGTGTTTTTCAATGTTGAGGTTGTTGTTGTTTTTCAATGTTGAGGTTGTTGTTGTATTTGTTGGTGTTTTTCAATTTCGAGGTTGTTGTTGAATTTGTTCGTGTTTTTCAATGTTGAATTTGTTGTTGAATTTGATGGTGTTTTTCAATGTCGAGGTTGTTGTTGAATTTGTTGGTGTTTTTCAATGTTGAAGTTTTTGTTGAATTTGTTGGTGTTTTTCAATGTTGAGGTTGTTGTTGTTTTTCAATGTTGAGGTTGTTGTTGAATTTGTTGGTGTTTTTCAATGTTGAGGTTGTTGTTGTTTTTCAATGTTGAGGTTGTTGTTGAATTTGTTGGTGTTTTTCAATGTTGAGGTTGTTGTTGAATTTGTTGGTGTTTTTCAATGTTGAGGTTGTTGTTGTTTTTCAATGTTGAGGTTGTTGTTGAATTTGTTGGTGTTTTTCAATGTTGAGGTTGTTGTTGTTTTTTAATGTTGAGGTTGTTGTTGAATTTGTTGGTGTTTTTCAATGTTGAAGTTGTTGTTGAATTTGTTGGTGTTTTTCAATGTTGAGGTTGTTGTTGTTTTTCAATGTTGAGGTTGTTGTTGAATTTGTTGGTGTTTTTCAATGTTGAGGTTGTTGGTGTATTTCAATGTTGAGGTTGTTGTTGAATTTGTTGGTGTTTTTCAATGTTGAGGTTGTTGTTGAATTTGTTGGTGTTTTTCAATGTTGAGGTTGTTGTTGTTTTTCAATGTTGAGGTTGTTGTTGAGTTTGTTGGTGTTTTTCAATTTTGAGGTTGTTGTTGAATTTGTTGGCGTTTTTCAATGTTGAGGTTGTTGTTGAATTTGTTGGTGTTTTTCAATATTGAGGTTGTTGTTGTTTTTAAATGTTGGGGTTGTTGTTGAATTTGTTGGTGTTTTTCAATTTTGAGGATGTTGTTGTTTTTCAATGTTGAGGTTGTTGTTGAATTTGTTGGTGTTTTTCCATGATGAGGTTGTTGTTGTTTTTCAAAGTTGAGGTTGTTGTTGAATTTGTTGGTGTTTTTCAATGTTGAGGTTGTTGGTGTATTTCAATGTTGAGGTTGTTGTTGAATTTGTTGGTGTTTTTCAATGTTGAGGTTGTTGTTGAATTTGTTGGAGTTTTTCAATGTTGAGGTTGTTGTTGTTTTTCAATGTTGAGGTTGTTGTTGAGTTTGTTGGTGTTTTTCAATTTTGAGGTTGTTGTTGAATTTGTTGGCATTTTTCAATGTTGAGGTTGTTGTTGAATTTGTTGGTGTTTTTCAATGTTGAGGTTGTTGTTGTTTTTAAATGTTGGGGTTGTTGTTGAATTTGTTGGTGTTTTTCAATTTTGAGGATGTTGTTGTTTTTCAATGTTGAGGTTGTTGTTGAATTTGTTGGTGTTTTTCCATGATGAGGTTGTTGTTGTTTTTCAAAGTTGAGGTTGTTGTTGAATTTGTTGGGGTTTTTCAATGTTGAATTTTTTGTTGAATTTGTTGGTGTTTTTCAATGTTGAGGTTGTTGTTTTTCAATGTTGAGGTTGTTGTTGAATTTGTTGGCGTTTTTAAATCTTGAGGTTGTTGTTGAATTTGTTGGCGTTTTCAATGTTGAGGTTGTTGTTGAATTTGTTGGTGTTTTTAAATGTTGAGGTTGTTGTTGAATTTGCTGGTGTTTTGCAATGTTGAGGTTGTTGTTGTTTTTCAATGTTGAGGTTGTTGTTGAATTTGTTGGTGTTTTTCAATGTTGAGGTTGTTGTTGTTTTTCAATGTTGAGGTTGTTGTTGTATTTGTTGGTGTTTTTCAATTTCGAGGTTGTTGTTGAATTTGTTCGTGTTTTTCAATGTTGAATTTGTTGTTGAATTTGATGGTGTTTTTCAATGTCGAGGTTGTTGTTGAATTTGTTGGTGTTTTTCAATGTTGAAGTTTTTGTTGAATTTGTTGGTGTTTTTCAATGTTGAGGTTGTTGTTGTTTTTCAATGTTGAGGTTGTTGTTGAATTTGTTGGTGTTTTTCAATGTTGAGGTTGTTGTTGTTTTTCAATGTTGAGGTTGTTGTTGAATTTGTTGGTGTTTTTCAATGTTGAGGTTGTTGTTGAATTTGTTGGTGTTTTTCAATGTTGAGGTTGTTGTTGTTTTTCAATGTTGAGGTTGTTGTTGAATTTGTTGGTGTTTTTCAATGTTGAGGTTGTTGTTGTTTTTTAATGTTGAGGTTGTTGTTGAATTTGTTGGTGTTTTTCAATGTTGAAGATGTTGTTGAATTTGTTGGTGTTTTTCAATGTTGAGGTTGTTGTTGTTTTTCAATGTTGAGGTTGTTGTTGAATTTGTTGGTGTTTTTCAATGTTGAGGTTGTTGGTGTATTTCAATGTTGAGGTTGTTGTTGAATTTGTTGGTGTTTTTCAATGTTGAGGTTGTTGTTGAATTTGTTGGTGTTTTTCAATGTTGAGGTTGTTGTTGTTTTTCAATGTTGAGGTTGTTGTTGAGTTTGTTGGTGTTTTTCAATTTTGAGGTTGTTGTTGAATTTGTTGGCGTTTTTCAATGTTGAGGTTGTTGTTGTTTTTAAATGTTGGGGTTGTTGTTGAATTTGTTGGTGTTTTTTAATTTTGAGGATGTTGTTGTTTTTCAATGTTGAGGTTGTTGTTGAATTTGTTGGTGTTTTTCCATGATGAGGTTGTTGTTGTTTTTCAAAGTTGAGGTTGTTGTTGAATTTGTTGGTGTTTTTCAATGTTGAGGTTGTTGGTGTATTTCAATGTTGAGGTTGTTGTTGAATTTGTTGGTGTTTTTCAATGTTGAGGTTGTTGTTGAATTTGTTGGAGTTTTTCAATGTTGAGGTTGTTGTTGTTTTTCAATGTTGAGGTTGTTGTTGAGTTTGTTGGTGTTTTTCAATTTTGAGGTTGTTGTTGAATTTGTTGGCGTTTTTCAATGTTGAGGTTGTTGTTGAATTTGTTGGTGTTTTTCAATGTTGAGGTTGTTGTTGTTTTTAAATGTTGGGGTTGTTGTTGAATTTGTTGGTGTTTTTCAATTTTGAGGATGTTGTTGTTTTTCAATGTTGAGGTTGTTGTTGAATTTGTTGGTGTTTTTCAATGTTGAGGTTGTTGTTGTTTTTCAATGTTGAGGTTGTTGTTGAGTTTGTTGGTGTTTTTCAATTTTGAGGTTGTTGTTGAATTTGTTGGCGTTTTTCAATGTTGAGGTTGTTGTTGAATTTGTTGGTGTTTTTCAATATTGAGGTTGTTGTTGTTTTTAAATGTTGGGGTTGTTGTTGAATTTGTTGGTGTTTTTCAATTTTGAGGATGTTGTTGTTTTTCAATGTTGAGGTTTTTGTTGAATTTGTTGGTGTTTTTCCATGATGAGGTTGTTGTTGTTTTTCAAAGTTGAGGTTGTTGTTGAATTTGTTGGTGTTTTTCAATGTTGAGGTTGTTGGTGTATTTCAATGTTGAGGTTGTTGTTGAATTTGTTGGTGTTTTTCAATGTTGAGGTTGTTGTTGAATTTGTTGGAGTTTTTCAATGTTGAGGTTGTTGTTGTTTTTCAATGTTGAGGTTGTTGTTGAGTTTGTTGGTGTTTTTCAATTTTGAGGTTGTTGTTGAATTTGTTGGCATTTTTCAATGTTGAGGTTGTTGTTGAATTTGTTGGTGTTTTTCAATGTTGAGGTTGTTGTTGTTTTTAAATGTTGGGGTTGTTGTTGAATTTGTTGGTGTTTTTCAATTTTGAGGATGTTGTTGTTTTTCAATGTTGAGGTTGTTGTTGAATTTGTTGGTGTTTTTCCATGATGAGGTTGTTGTTGTTTTTCAAAGTTGAGGTTGTTGTTGAATTTGTTGGGGTTTTTCAATGTTGAATTTTTTGTTGAATTTGTTGGTGTTTTTCAATGTTGAGGTTGTTGTTTTTCAATGTTGAGGTTGTTGTTGAATTTGTTGGCGTTTTTAAATCTTGAGGTTGTTGTTGAATTTGTTGGCGTTTTCAATGTTGAGGTTGTTGTTGAATTTGTTGGTGTTTTTAAATGTTGAGGTTGTTGTTGAATTTGCTGGTGTTTTGCAATGTTGAGGTTGTTGTTGTTTTTCAATGTTGAGGTTGTTGTTGAATTTGTTGGTGTTTTTCAATGTTGAGGTTGTTGTTGTTTTTCAATGTTGAGGTTGTTGTTGTATTTGTTGGTGTTTTTCAATTTCGAGGTTGTTGTTGAATTTGTTCGTGTTTTTCAATGTTGAATTTGTTGTTGAATTTGATGGTGTTTTTCAATGTCGAGGTTGTTGTTGAATTTGTTGGTGCTTTTCAATGTTGAAGTTTTTGTTGAATTTGTTGGTGTTTTTCAATGTTGAGGTTGTTGTTGTTTTTCAATGTTGAGGTTGTTGTTGAATTTGTTGGTGTTTTTCAATGTTGAGGTTGTTGTTGTTTTTCAATGTTGAGGTTGTTGTTGAATTTGTTGGTGTTTTTCAATGTTGAGGTTGTTGTTGAATTTGTTGGTGTTTTTCAATGTTGAGGTTGTTGTTGTTTTTCAATGTTGAGGTTGTTGTTGAATTTGTTGGTGTTTTTCAATGTTGAGGTTGTTGTTGTTTTTTAATGTTGAGGTTGTTGTTGAATTTGTTGGTGTTTTTCAATGTTGAAGATGTTGTTGAATTTGTTGGTGTTTTTCAATGTTGAGGTTGTTGTTGTTTTTCAATGTTGAGGTTGTTGTTGAATTTGTTGGTGTTTTTCAATGTTGAGGTTGTTGGTGTATTTCAATGTTGAGGTTGTTGTTGAATTTGTTGGTGTTTTTCAATGTTGAGGTTGTTGTTGAATTTGTTGGTGTTTTTCAATGTTGAGGTTGTTGTTGTTTTTCAATGTTGAGGTTGTTGTTGAGTTTGTTGGTGTTTTTCAATTTTGAGGTTGTTGTTGAATTTGTTGGCGTTTTTCAATGTTGAGGTTGTTGTTGTTTTTAAATGTTGGGGTTGTTGTTGAATTTGTTGGTGTTTTTTAATTTTGAGGATGTTGTTGTTTTTCAATGTTGAGGTTGTTGTTGAATTTGTTGGTGTTTTTCCATGATGAGGTTGTTGTTGTTTTTCAAAGTTGAGGTTGTTGTTGAATTTGTTGGTGTTTTTCAATGTTGAGGTTGTTGGTGTATTTCAATGTTGAGGTTGTTGTTGAATTTGTTGGTGTTTTTCAATGTTGAGGTTGTTGTTGAATTTGTTGGAGTTTTTCAATGTTGAGGTTGTTGTTGTTTTTCAATGTTGAGGTTGTTGTTGAGTTTGTTGGTGTTTTTCAATTTTGAGGTTGTTGTTGAATTTGTTGGCGTTTTTCAATGTTGAGGTTGTTGTTGAATTTGTTGGTGTTTTTCAATGTTGAGGTTGTTGTTGTTTTTAAATGTTGGGGTTGTTGTTGAATTTGTTGGTGTTTTTCAATTTTGAGGATGTTGTTGTTTTTCAATGTTGAGGTTGTTGTTGAATTTGTTGGTGTTTTTCCATGATGAGGTTGTTGTTGTTTTTCAAAGTTGAGGTTGTTGTTGAATTTGGTGGTGTTTTTCAATGTTGAGTTTGTTGTTGAATTTGTTGGTGTTTTTCTATGTTGAGGTTGTTGTTCTTTTTCAATGTTGAGGTTGTTGTTGAATTTGTTGTTGTTTTTCAATGTTGAGGTTGTTGTTGAATTTGTTGGTGTTTTTCAATGTTGAGTTTGTTGTTGTTTTTCAATGTTGAGGTTGTTGTTGAATTTGTTGGTGTTTTCCAATTTTGAGGTTGTTGTTCTTTTTCAATGTTGAGGTTGTTGTTGAATTTGTTGTTGTTTTTCAATGTTGAGGTTGTTGTTGAATTTGTTGGTGTTTTTCAATGTTGAGGTTGTTGTTGTTTTTCAATGTTGAGGTTGTTGTTGAATTTGTTGGTGTTTTTCAATGTTGAGTTTGTTGTTGAATTTGTTGGTGTTTTTCAATGTTGAGGTTGTTGTTGAATTTGTTGGTGTTTTTCAATGTTGAGGTTGTTGTTTAATTTGTTGGTCTTTTTCAATGTTGAGGTTGTTGCTGTTTTTCAATGTTGAGGTTGTTGTTGAATTTGTTGGTGTTTTTCAATGTTGAGATTGTTGTTGTTTTTCAATGTTGAGGTTGTTGTTGAATTTGTTGGTGTTTTTCCATGATGAGGTTGTTGTTGTTTTTCAAAGTTGAGGTTGTTGTTGAATTTGTTGGTGTTTTTCAATGTTGAGGTTGTTGGTGTATTTCAATGTTGAGGTTGTTGTTGAATTTGTTGGTGTTTTTCAATGTTGAGGTTGTTGTTGAATTTGTTGGAGTTTTTCAATGTTGAGGTTGTTGTTGTTTTTCAATGTTGAGGTTGTTGTTGAGTTTGTTGGTGTTTTTCAATTTTGAGGTTGTTGTTGAATTTGTTGGCGTTTTTCAATGTTGAGGTTGTTGTTGAATTTGTTGGTGTTTTTCAATGTTGAGGTTGTTGTGGTTTTTAAATGTTGGGGTTGTTGTTGAATTTGTTGGTGTTTTTCAATTTTGAGGATGTTGTTGTTTTTCAATGTTGAGGTTGTTGTTGAATTTGTTGGTGTTTTTCCATGATGAGGTTGTTGTTGTTTTTCAAAGTTGAGTTTGTTGTTGAATTTGTTGGTGTTTTTCAATGTCGGGGTTTTTGTTGAATTTGTTGGGGTTTTTCAATGTTGAATTTTTTGTTGAATTTGTTGGTGTTTTTCAATGTTGAGGTTGTTGTTTTTCAATGTTGAGGTTGTTGTTGAATTTGTTGGCGTTTTTAAATGTTGAGGTTGTTGTTGAATTTGTTGGCGTTTTCAATGTTGAGGTTGTTGTTGAATTTGTTGGTGTTTTTAAATGTTGATGTTGTTGTTGAATTTGCTGGTGTTTTGCAATGTTGAGGTTGTTGTTGTTTTTCAATGTTGAGGTTGTTGTTGAATTTGTTGGTGTTTTTCAATGTTGAGGTTGTTGTTGTTTTTCAATGTTGAGGTTGTTGTTGTATTTGTTGGTGTTTTTCAATGTTGAGGTTGTTGTTGTTTTTCAATGTTGAGGTTATTGTTGAATTTGTTGGTGTTTTTCAATGTTGAGGTTGTTGTTGTTTTCAATGTTGAGGTTGTTGTTGAAATTGTTGGTGTTTTTCAATGTTGAGTTTGTTGTTGTTTTTCAATGTTGAGGTTGTTGTTGAATTTGTTGGTGTTTTTCAATGTTGAGGTTGTTGTTGTTTTTCAATGTTGAGGTTGTTGTTGAATTTGTTGGTGTTTTTCAATGTTGAGGTTGTTGTTGTTTTTCAATGTTGAGGTTGTTGTTGAATTTGTTGGTGTTTTTCAATGTTGAGGTTGTTGTTGAATTTGTTGGTGTTTTTCAATGTTGAGGTTGTTGTTGTTTTTCAATGTTGAGGTTGTTGAATTTGTTGGTGTTTTTCAATCTTGAGTTTGTTGTCGAATTTGTTGGTGTTTTTCAAAGTTGAGGTTGTTGTTGAATTTGTTGGTGTTTTTCAATGTTGAGGTTGTTGTTGTTTTTCAATGTTGAGGCTGTTGTTGAGTTTGTTCGTGTTTTTCAATGTTGAGGTTGTTGTTGAATTTGTTGGTGTTTTTCAATGTTGAGGTTGTTGTTGAATTTGTTGGTGTTTTTCAATGTTGAGGTTGTTGTTGTTTTTCAATGTTGAGGTTGTTGTTGAATTTGTTGGTGTTTTTTCAATTTTGAGGTTGTTGGTGTTTTTCAATGTTGAGGTTGTTGTTGAATTTGATGGTGTTTTTCAATGTCGGGGTTGTTGTTGAATTTGTTGGTGTTTTTCAATGTTGAAGTTTTTGTTGAATTTGTTGGTGTTTTTCAATGTTAACGTTGTTGTTGTTTTTCAATGTTGAGGTTGTTGTTGAGTTTGTTGGTGTTTTTGAATGTTGAGGTTGTTGTTGTTTTTCAATGCTGAGGTTGTTGTTGAATTTGTTGGTGTTTTTCAATGTTGAGGTTGTTGTTGAATTTGTTTGTGTTTTTCAATGTTGAGGTTGTTGTTGTTTTTCAATGTTGAGGTTGTTGTTGAATTTGTTGGTGTTTTTCAATGTTGAGGTTGTTGTTGAATTTGTTGGTGTTTTTCAATGTTGAGGTTGTTGTTGTTTTTCAATGTTGAGGTTGTTGTTGAATTTGTTGGTGTTTTTCAATGTTGAGTTTGTTGTTGTTTTTCAATGTTGAGGTTGTTGTTGAATTTGTTGGTGTTTTTCTATGTTGAGGTTGTTGTTCTTTTTCAATGTTGAGGTTGTTGTTGAATTTGTTGTTGTTTTTCAATGTTGAGGTTGTTGTTGAATTTGTTGGTGTTTTTCAATGTTGAGTTTGTTGTTATTTTTCAATGTTGAGGTTGTTGTTGAATTTGTTGGTGTTTTTCAATGTTGAGGTTGTTGTTCTTTTTCAATGTTGAGGTTGTTGTTGAATTTGTTGTTGTTTTTCAATGTTGAGGTTGTTGTTGAATTTGTTGGTGTTTTTCAAGTTGCGGTTGTTGTTGTTTTTCAATGTTGAGGTTGTTGTTGAATTTGTTGGTGTTTTTCAATGTTGAGTTTGTTGTTGAATTTGTTGGTGTTTTTCAATGTTGAGGTTGTTGTTGAATTTGTTGGTGTTTTTCAATGTTGAGGTTGTTGTTTAATTTGTTGGTCTTTTTCAATGTTGAGGTTGTTGCTGTTTTTCAATGTTGAGGTTGTTGTTGAACTTGTTGGTGTTTTTCAATGTTGAGATTGTTGTTGTTTTTCAATGTTGAGGTTGTTGTTGAATTTGTTGGTGTTTTTAAATGTTGAGGTTTTGTTGAATTTGTTGGTGTTTTTCAATGTTGAGGTTGTTGTTGTTTTTCAATGTTGAGGATGTTGTTGAATTTGTTGGTGTTTTTCAATGTTGAGGTTGTTGTTGTTTTTCAATGTTGAGGTTGTTGTTGAATTTGTTGGTGTTTTTCAATTTCGAGGGTGTTGTTGAATTTGTTGGTGTTTTTCAATGTTGAAGTTGTTGTTGAATTTGTTGGTGTTTTTCAATGTTGAGGTTGTTGTTGAATTTGTTGGTGTTTTTCAATGTTGAGGTTGTTGTTGAATTTGTTGTTGTTTTTCAATGTTGAGTTTGTTGTTGTTTTTCAATGTTGAGGTTGTTGTTGAATTTGTTGGTGTTTTTCAATGTTGAGCTTGTTGTTGTTTTTCAATGTTGAGGTTGTTGTTGAATTTGTTGGTGTTTTTCAATGTTGAGGGTGTTGGTGTATTTCAATGTTGAGGTTGTTGTTGAATTTGTTGGTGTTTTTCAATGTTGAGGTTGTTGTTGAATTTATTGGTGTTTTTCAATGTTGAGGTTGTTGTTGTTTTTCAATGTTGAGGTTGTTGTTGAATTTTGTTGGTGTTTTTCAATGTTGAGGTTGTTGTTGAATTTGTTGGTGTTTTTCAATGTTGAGGTTGTTGTTGTTTTTCAATGTTGAGGTTGTTGAATTTGTTGGTGTTTTTCAATCTTGAGTTTGTTGTTGAATTTGTTGGTGTTTTTCAATGTTGAGGTTGTTTTTGTTTTTAAATGTTGAGGTTGTTGTTGAATTTGTTGGTGTTTTTACAATTTTGAGGTTGTTAGTGTTTTTAAATGTTGAGGTTGTTGTTGAATTTGATGGTGTTTTTCAATGTCGAGGTTGTTGTTGAATTTGTTGGTGTTTTTCAATGTTGAAGTTGTTGTTGAATTTGTTGGTGTTTTTCAATTTCGAGGTCGTTGTTGAATTTGTTGGTGTTTTTCAATGTTGTAGTTTTTGTTGAATTTGTTGGTGTTTTTCAATGTTTAGGTTGTTGTTGTTTTTCAATGTTGAGGTTGTTGTTGAATTTGTTGGTGTTTTTCAACGTTGAGGTTGTTGTTGTTTTTCAATGCTGAGGTTGTTGTTGAATTTGTTGGTCTTTTTGAATGTTGAGGTTGTTGTTGAATTTGTTGGTGTTTTTCAATGTTGAGGTTGTTGTTGTTTTTCAATTTTGTGGTTGTTGTTGAATTTGTTGTTTTTTTTCAATGTTGAGGTTGTTGTTGTTTTTCAATGTTGAGGTTGTTGTTGAATTTGTTGGTGTTTTTCAAAGTTGAGGTTGTTGTTGTTTTTCAATGTTGAGGTTGTTGTTGACTTTGTTGGTGTTTTTCAATGTTGAGTTTGTTGTTGTTTTTCAATGTTGAGGTTGTTGTTGAATTTGTTGGTGTTTTTCAATGTTGAGGTTGTTGTTTTTCAATGTTGAGGTTGTTGTTGAATTTGTTGGCGTTTTTAAATGTTGAGGTTGTTGTTGAATTTGTTGGCGTTTTCAATGTTGAGGTTGTTGTTGAATTTGTTGGTGTTTTTAAATGTTGAGGTTGTTGTTGAATTTGCTGTTGTTTTGCAATGTTGAGGTTGTTGTTGTTTTTCAATGTTGAGGTTGTTGTTGAATTTGTTGGTGTTTTTCAATGTTGAGGTTGTTGTTGTTTTTCAATGTTGAGGTTGTTGTTGTATTTGTTGGTGTTTTTCAATTTCGAGGTTGTTGTTGAATTTGTTCGTGTTTTTCAATGTTGAATTTGTTGTTGAATTTGATGGTGTTTTTCAATGTCGAGGTTGTTGTTGAATTTGTTGGTGTTTTTCAATGTTGAAGTTTTTGTTGAATTTGTTGGTGTTTTTCAATGTTGAGGTTGTTGTTGTTTTTCAATGTTGAGGTTGTTGTTGAATTTGTTGGTGTTTTTCAATGTTGAGGTTGTTGTTGTTTTTCAATGTTGAGGTTGTTGTTGAATTTGTTGGTGTTTTTCAATGTTGAGGTTGTTGTTGAATTTGTTGGTGTTTTTCAATGTTGAGGTTGTTGTTGTTTTTCAATGTTGAGGTTGTTGTTGAATTTGTTGGTGTTTTTCAATGTTGAGGTTGTTGTTGTTTTTTAATGTTGAGGTTGTTGTTGAATTTGTTGGTGTTTTTCAATGTTGAAGTTGTTGTTGAATTTGTTGGTGTTTTTCAATGTTGAGGTTGTTGTTGTTTTTCAATGTTGAGGTTGTTGTTGAATTTGTTGGTGTTTTTCAATGTTGAGGTTGTTGGTGTATTTCAATGTTGAGGTTGTTGTTGAATTTGTTGGTGTTTTTCAATGTTGAGGTTGTTGTTGAATTTGTTGGTGTTTTTCAATGTTGAGGTTGTTGTTGTTTTTCAATGTTGAGGTTGTTGTTGAGTTTGTTGGTGTTTTTCAATTTTGAGGTTGTTGTTGAATTTGTTGGCGTTTTTCAATGTTGAGGTTGTTGTTGAATTTGTTGGTGTTTTTCAATATTGAGGTTGTTGTTGTTTTTAAATGTTGGGGTTGTTGTTGAATTTGTTGGTGTTTTTCAATTTTGAGGATGTTGTTGTTTTTCAATGTTGAGGTTGTTGTTGAATTTGTTGGTGTTTTTCCATGATGAGGTTGTTGTTGTTTTTCAAAGTTGAGGTTGTTGTTGAATTTGTTGGTGTTTTTCAATGTTGAGGTTGTTGGTGTATTTCAATGTTGAGGTTGTTGTTGAATTTGTTGGTGTTTTTCAATGTTGAGGTTGTTGTTGAATTTGTTGGAGTTTTTCAATGTTGAGGTTGTTGTTGTTTTTCAATGTTGAGGTTGTTGTTGAGTTTGTTGGTGTTTTTCAATTTTGAGGTTGTTGTTGAATTTGTTGGCATTTTTCAATGTTGAGGTTGTTGTTGAATTTGTTGGTGTTTTTCAATGTTGAGGTTGTTGTTGTTTTTAAATGTTGGGGTTGTTGTTGAATTTGTTGGTGTTTTTCAATTTTGAGGATGTTGTTGTTTTTCAATGTTGAGGTTGTTGTTGAATTTGTTGGTGTTTTTCCATGATGAGGTTGTTGTTGTTTTTCAAAGTTGAGGTTGTTGTTGAATTTGTTGGTGTTTTTCAATGTCGGGGTTGTTGTTGAATTTGTTGGGGTTTTTCAATGTTGAATTTTTTGTTGAATTTGTTGGTGTTTTTCAATGTTGAGGTTGTTGTTTTTCAATGTTGAGGTTGTTGTTGAATTTGTTGGCGTTTTTAAATCTTGAGGTTGTTGTTGAATTTGTTGGCGTTTTCAATGTTGAGGTTGTTGTTGAATTTGTTGGTGCTTTTAAATGTTGAGGTTGTTGTTGAATTTGCTGGTGTTTTGCAATGTTGAGGTTGTTGTTGTTTTTCAATGTTGAGGTTGTTGTTGAATTTGTTGGTGTTTTTCAATGTTGAGGTTGTTGTTGTTTTTCAATGTTGAGGTTGTTGTTGTATTTGTTGGTGTTTTTCAATTTCGAGGTTGTTGTTGAATTTGTTCGTGTTTTTCAATGTTGAATTTGTTGTTGAATTTGATGGTGTTTTTCAATGTCGAGGTTGTTGTTGAATTTGTTGGTGTTTTTCAATGTTGAAGTTTTTGTTGAATTTGTTGGTGTTTTTCAATGTTGAGGTTGTTGTTGTTTTTCAATGTTGAGGTTGTTGTTGAATTTGTTGGTGTTTTTCAATGTTGAGGTTGTTGTTGTTTTTCAATGTTGAGGTTGTTGTTGAATTTGTTGGTGTTTTTCAATGTTGAGGTTGTTGTTGAATTTGTTGGTGTTTTTCAATGTTGAGGTTGTTGTTGTTTTTCAATGTTGAGGTTGTTGTTGAATTTGTTGGTGTTTTTCAATGTTGAGGTTGTTGTTGTTTTTTAATGTTGAGGTTGTTGTTGAATTTGTTGGTGTTTTTCAATGTTGAAGATGTTGTTGAATTTGTTGGTGTTTTTCAATGTTGAGGTTGTTGTTGTTTTTCAATGTTGAGGTTGTTGTTGAATTTGTTGGTGTTTTTCAATGTTGAGGTTGTTGGTGTATTTCAATGATGAGGTTGTTGTTGAATTTGTTGGTGCTTTTCAATGTTGAGGTTGTTGTTGAATTTGTTGGTGTTTTTCAATGTTGAGGTTGTTGTTGTTTTTCAATGTTGAGGTTGTTGTTGAGTTTGTTGGTGTTTTTCAATTTTGAGGTTGTTGTTGAATTTGTTGGCGTTTTTCAATGTTGAGGTTGTTGTTGTTTTTAAATGTTGGGGTTGTTGTTGAATTTGTTGGTGTTTTTTAATTTTGAGGATGTTGTTGTTTTTCAATGTTGAGGTTGTTGTTGAATTTGTTGGTGTTTTTCCATGATGAGGTTGTTGTTGTTTTTCAAAGTTGAGGTTGTTGTTGATTTTGTTGGTGTTTTTCAATGTTGAGGTTGTTGGTGTATTTCAATGTTGAGGTTGTTGTTGAATTTGTTGGTGTTTTTCAATGTTGAGGTTGTTGTTGAATTTGTTGGAGTTTTTCAATGTTGAGGTTGTTGTTGTTTTTCAATGTTGAGGTTGTTGTTGAGTTTGTTGGTGTTTTTCAATTTTGAGGTTGTTGTTGAATTTGTTGGCGTTTTTCAATGTTGAGGTTGTTGTTGAATTTGTTGGTGTTTTTCAATGTTGAGGTTGTTGTTGTTTTTAAATGTTGGGGTTGTTGTTGAATTTGTTGGTGTTTTTCAATTTTGAGGATGTTGTTGTTTTTCAATGTTGAGGTTGTTGTTGAATTTGTTGGTGTTTTTCCATGATGAGGTTGTTGTTGTTTTTCAAAGTTGAGGTTGTTGTTGAATTTGGTGGTGTTTTTCAATGTTGAGTTTGTTGTTGAATTTGTTGGTGTTTTTCTATGTTGAGGTTGTTGTTCTTTTTCAATGTTGAGGTTGTTGTTGAATTTGTTGTTGTTTTTCAATGTTGAGGTTGTTGTTGAATTTATTGGTGTTTTTCAATGTTGAGTTTGTTGTTGTTTTTCAATGTTGAGGTTGTTGTTGAATTTGTTGGTGTTTTCCAATTTTGAGGTTGTTGTTCTTTTTCAATGTTGAGGTTGTTGTTGAATTTGTTGTTGTTTTTCAATGTTGAGGTTGTTGTTGAATTTGTTGGTGTTTTTCAATGTTGAGGTTGTTGTTGTTTTTCAATGTTGAGGTTGTTGTTGAATTTGTTGGTGTTTTTCAATGTTGAGTTTGTTGTTGAATTTGTTGGTGTTTTTCAATGTTGAGGTTGTTGTTGAATTTGTTGGTGTTTTTCAATGTTGAGGTTGTTGTTTAATTTGTTGGTCTTTTTCAATGTTGAGGTTGTTGCTGTTTTTCAATGTTGAGGTTGTTGTTGAATTTGTTGGTGTTTTTCAATGTTGAGATTGTTGTTGTTTTTCAATGTTGAGGTTGTTGTTGAATTTGTTGGTGTTTTTCCATGATGAGGTTGTTGTTGTTTTTCAAAGTTGAGGTTGTTGTTGAATTTGTTGGTGTTTTTCAATGTTGAGGTTGTTGGTGTATTTCAATGTTGAGGTTGTTGTTGAATTTGTTGGTGTTTTTCAATGTTGAGGTTGTTGTTGAATTTGTTGGAGTTTTTCAATGTTGAGGTTGTTGTTGTTTTTCAATGTTGAGGTTGTTGTTGAGTTTGTTGGTGTTTTTCAATTTTGAGGTTGTTGTTGAATTTGTTGGCGTTTTTCAATGTTGAGGTTGTTGTTGAATTTGTTGGTGTTTTTCAATGTTGAGGTTGTTGTTGTTTTTAAATGTTGGGGTTGTTGTTGAATTTGTTGGTGTTTTTCAATTTTGAGGATGTTGTTGTTTTTCAATGTTGAGGTTGTTGTTGAATTTGTTGGTGTTTTTCCATGATGAGGTTGTTGTTGTTTTTCAAAGTTGAGTTTGTTGTTGAATTTGTTGGTGTTTTTCAATGTCGGGGTTTTTGTTCAATTTGTTGGGGTTTTTCAATGTTGAATTTTTTGTTGAATTTGTTGGTGTTTTTCAATGTTGAGGTTGTTGTTTTTCAATGTTGAGGTTGTTGTTGAATTTGTTGGCGTTTTTAAATGTTGAGGTTGTTGTTGAATTTGTTGGCGTTTTCAATGTTGAGGTTGTTGTTGAATTTGTTGGTGTTTTTAAATGTTGATGTTGTTGTTGAATTTGCTGGTGTTTTGCAATGTTGAGTTTGTTGTTGTTTTTCAATGTTGAGGTTGTTGTTGAATTTGTTGGTGTTTTTCAATGTTGAGGTTGTTGTTGTTTTTCAATGTTGAGGTTGTTGTTGTATTTGTTGGTGTTTTTCTATTTCGAGGTTGTTGTTGAATTTGTTCGTGTTTTTCAATGTTGAATTTGTTGTTGAATTTGTTGGTGTTTTTCAATGTTGAGGTTGTTGTTGAATTTGTTGGTGTTTTTCAATGTTGAGATTGTTGTTGTTTTTCAATGCTGAGGTTGTTGTTGAATTTGTTGGTGTTTTTCAATGTTGAGGTTGTTGTTGAATTTGTTGGTGTTTTTCAATGTTGAGGTTGTTGTTGTTTTTCAATGTTGAGGTTGTTTTTGAATTTGTTGGTGTTTTTCAATGTTTAGGTTGTTGTTGTTTTTCAATGATGAGGTTGTTGTTGAATTTGTTGGTGTTTTTCAATGTTGAGGTTGTTGCTGAATTTGTTGGTGTTTTTCAATGTTGATGTTGTTGTTGTTTTTCAATGTTGAGGTTGTTGTTGAATTTGTTGGTGTTTTTCAATGTTGCGTTTGTTGTTGTTTTTCAATGTTGAGGTTGTTGTTGAATTTGTTGGTGTTTTTCAATGTTGAGGTTGTTGTTGTTTTTCAATGTTGAGGTTGTTGTTGAATTTGTTGGTGTTTTTCAATGTTGAGGTTGTTGTTGTTTTTCAGTGTTGAGGTTGTTGTTGAATTTGTTGGTGCTTTTCAATGTTGAGGTTGTTGTTGAATTTGTTGGTGTTTTTCAATGTTGAGGTTGTTGTTGTTTTTCAATGTTGAGGTTGTTGTTGAGTTTGTTGGTGTTTTTCAATGTTGAGGTTGTTGTTGAATTTGTTGGTGTTTTTCAATGTTGAGGTTGTTGTTGAATTTGTTGGTGTTTTTCAATGTTGAGGTTGTTTTTGAATTTGTTGGTGTTTTTCAATGTTGAGGTTGTTGTTGTTTTTCAATGTTGAGGTTGTTGTTGAATTTGTTGGTGTTTTTCAATGTTGAGGTTGTTGTTGTTTTTCAATGTTGAGGTTGTTGTTGAATTTGTTGGTGTTTTTCAATGTTGAGGCTGTTGTTGAATTTGTTGGTGTTTTTCAATGTTGAGGTTGTTGTTGTTTTTCAATGTTGATGTTGTTGAATTTGTTGGTGTTTTTCAATCTTGAGTTTGTTGTTGAATTTGTTGGTGTTTTTCAATGTTGAGGTTGTTGTTGAATTTGTTGGTGTTTTTCAATGTTGAGGTTGTTGTTGTTTTTCAATGTTGAGGTTGTGTTTGAGTTTGTTGGTGTTTTTCAATGTTGAGGTTGTTGTTGAATTTGTTGGTGTTTTTCAATGTTGAGGTTGTTGTTGAATTTGTTGGTGTTTTTCAATGTTGAGGTTGTTGTTGTTTTTAAATGTTGAGGTTGTTGTTGAATTTGTTGGTGTTTTTTCAATTTTGAGGTTGTTAGTGTTTTTAAATGTTGAGGTTGTTGTTGAATTTGATGGTGTTTTTCAATGTCGAGGTTGTTGTTGAATTTGTTGGTGTTTTTCAATGTTGAAGTTGTTGTTGAATTTGTTGGTGTTTTTCAATTTCGAGGTTGTTGTTGAATTTGTTGGTGTTTTTCAATGTTGTAGTTTTTGTTGAATTTGTTGGTGTTTTTCAATTTTGAGGTTGTTGTTGTTTTTCAATGTTGAGGTTGTTGTTGAATTTGTTGGTGTTTTTCAACGTTGAGGTTGTTATTGTTTTTCAATGCTGAGGTTGTTGTTGAATTTGTTGGTGTTTTTCAAAGTTGAGGTTGTTGTTGAATTTGTTGGTGTTTTTCAATGTTGAGGTTGTTGTTCTTTTTCAATGTTGAGGTTGTTGTTGAATTTGTTGGTCTTTTTCAATGTTGAGGTTGTTGTTGTTTTTCAATGTTGAGGTTGTTGTTGAATTTGTTGGTGTTTTTCAATGTTGAAGTTGTTGTTGAATTTGTTGGTGTTTTTCAATGTTGAGGTTGTTGTTGAATTTGTTGGTGTTTTTCAATGTTGAGGTTGTTGTTGTTTTTCAATGTTGAGGTTATTGTTGAATTTGTTGGTGTTTTTCAATGTTGAGGTTGTTGTTGTTTTCAATGTTGAGGTTGTTGTTGAATTTGCTGGTGTTTTTCAATGTTGACTTTGTTGTTGAATTTGTTGGTGTTTTTCTATGTTGAGGTTGTTGTTCTTTTTCAATGTTGAGGTTGTTGTTGAATTTGTTGTTGTTTTTCAATGTTGAGGTTGTTTTTGAATTTGTTGGTGTTTTTCAATGTTGAGTTTGTTGTTGTTTTTCAATGTTGAGGTTGTTGTTGAATTTGTTGATGTTTTTCAATTTTGAGGTTGTTGTTCTTTTTCAATGTTGAGGTTGTTGTTGAATTTGTTGTTGTTTTTCAATGTTGAGGTTGTTGTTGAATTTGTTGGTGTTTTTCAATGTTGAGGTTGTTGTTGTTTTTCAATGTTGAGGTTGTTGTTGAATTTGTTGGTGTTTTTCAATGTTGAGTTTGTTGTTGAATTTGTTGGTGTTTTTCAATGTTGAGGTTGTTGTTGAATTTGTTGGTGTTTTTCAATGTTGAGGTTGTTGTTTAATTTGTTGGTCTTTTTCAATGTTGAGGTTGTTGCTGTTTTTCAATGTTGAGGTTGTTGTTGAATTTGTTGGTGTTTTTCAATGTTGAGATTGTTGTTGTTTTTCAATGTTGAGGTTGTTGTTGAATTTGTTGGTGTTTTTCCATGATGAGGTTGTTGTTGTTTTTCAAAGTTGAGGTTGTTGTTGAATTTGTTGGTGTTTTTCAATGTTGAGGTTGTTGGTGTATTTCAATGTTGAGGTTGTTGTTGAATTTGTTGGTGTTTTTCAATGTTGAGGTTGTTGTTGAATTTGTTGGAGTTTTTCAATGTTGAGGTTGTTGTTGTTTTTCAATGTTGAGGTTGTTGTTGAGTTTGTTGGTGTTTTTCAATTTTGAGGTTGTTGTTGAATTTGTTGGTGTTTTTCAATGTTGAGGTTGTTGTTGAATTTGTTGGTGTTTTTCAATGTTGAGGTTGTTGTTGTTTTTAAATGTTGGGGTTGTTGTTGAATTTGTTGGTGTTTTTCAATTTTGAGGATGTTGTTGTTTTTCAATGTTGAGGTTGTTGTTGAATTTGTTGGTGTTTTTCCATGATGAGGTTGTTGTTGTTTTTCAAAGTTGAGTTTGTTGTTGAATTTGTTGGTGTTTTTCAATGTCGGGGTTTTTGTTGAATTTGTTGGGGTTTTTCAATGTTGAATTTTTTGTTGAATTTGTTGGTGTTTTTCAATGTTGAGGTTGTTGTTTTTCAATGTTGAGGTTGTTGTTGAATTTGTTGGCGTTTTTAAAAGTTGAGGTTGTTGTTGAATTTGTTGGTGTTTTTAAATGTTGATGTTGTTGTTGAATTTGCTGGTGTTTTGCAATGTTGAGGTTGTTGTTGTTTTTCAATGTTGAGGTTGTTGTTGAATTTGTTGGTGTTTTTCAATGTTGAGGTTGTTGTTGTTTTTCAATGTTGAGGTTGTTGTTGTATTTGTTGGTGTTTTTCTATTTCGAGGTTGTTGTTGAATTTGTTCGTGTTTTTCAATGTTGAATTTGTTGTTGAATTTGTTGGTGTTTTTCAATGTTGAGGTTGTTGTTGAATTTGTTGGTGTTTTTCAATGTTGAGGTTGTTGTTGTTTTTCAATGCTGAGGTTGTTGTTGAATTTGTTGGTGTTTTTCAATGTTGAGGTTGTTGTTGAATTTGTTGGTGTTTTTCAATGTTGAGGTTGTTGTTGTTTTTCAATGTTGAGGTTGTTTTTGAATTTGTTGGTGTTTTTCAATGTTTAGGTTGTTGTTGTTTTTCAATGATGAGGTTGTTGTTGAATTTGTTGGTGTTTTTCAATGTTGAGGTTGTTGCTGAATTTGTTGGTGTTTTTCAATGTTGATGTTGTTGTTGTTTTTCAATGTTGAGGTTGTTGTTGAATTTGTTGGTGTTTTTCAATGTTGCGTTTGTTGTTGTTTTTCAATGTTGAGGTTGTTGTTGAATTTGTTGGTGTTTTTCAATGTTGAGGTTGTTGATGTTTTTCAATGTTGAGGTTGTTGTTGAATTTGTTGGTGTTTTTCAATGTTGAGGTTGTTGTTGTTTTTCAATGTTGAGGTTGTTGTTGAATTTGTTGGTGCTTTTCAATGTTGAGGTTGTTGTTGAATTTGTTGGTGTTTTTCAATGTTGAGGTTGTTGTTGTTTTTCAATGTTGAGGTTGTTGTTGAGTTTGTTGGTGTTTTTCAATGTTGAGGTTGTTGTTGAATTTGTTGGTGTTTTTCAATGTTGAGGTTGTTGTTGAATTTGTTGGTGTTTTTCAATGTTGAGGTTGTTGTTGAATTTGTTGGTGTTTTTCAATGTTGAGGTTGTTGTTGTTTTTCAATGTTGAGGTTGTTGTTGAATTTGTTGGTGTTTTTCAATCTTGAGGTTGTTGTTGTTTTTCAATGTTGAGGTTGTTGTTGAATTTGTTGGTGTTTTTAAATGTTGAGTTTGTTGTTGAATTTGTTGGTGTTTTTCAATGTTGAGGTTGTTGTTGTTTTTCAATGTTGATGTTGTTGAATTTGTTGGTGTTTTTCAATCTTGAGTTTGTTGTTGAATTTGTTGGTGTTTTTCAATGTTGAGGTTGTTGTTGAATTTGTTGGTGTTTTTCAATGTTGAGGTTGTTGTTGTTTTTCAATGTTGAGGTTGTGTTTGAGTTTGTTGGTGTTTTTCAATGTTGAGGTTGTTGTTGAATTTGTTGGTGTTTTTCAATGTTGAGGTTGTTGTTGAATTTGTTGGTGTTTTTCAATGTTGAGGTTGTTGTTGTTTTTAAATGTTGAGGTTGTTGTTGAATTTGTTGGTGTTTTTTCAATTTTGAGGTTGTTAGTGTTTTTAAATGTTGAGGTTGTTGTTGAATTTGATGGTGTTTTTCAATGTCGAGGTTGTTGTTGAATTTGTTGGTGTTTTTCAATGTTGAAGTTGTTGTTGAATTTGTTGGTGTTTTTCAATTTCGAGGTTGTTGTTGAATTTGTAAGTGTTTTTCAATGTTGTAGTTTTTGTTGAATTTGTTGGTGTTTTTCAATGTTGAGGTTGTTGTTGTTTTTCAATGTTGAGGTTGTTGTTGAATTTGTTGGTGTTTTTCAACGTTGAGGTTGTTATTGTTTTTCAATGCTGAGGTTGTTGTTGAATTTGTTGGTGTTTTTCAATGTTGAGATTGTTTTTGTTTTTCAATGTTGAGGTTGTTGTTGAATTTGTTGGTGTTTTTCCATGATGAGGTTGTTGTTGTTTTTCAAAGTTGAGGTTGTTGTTGAATTTGTTGGTGTTTTTCAATGTTGAGGTTGTTGGTGTATTTCAATGTTGAGGTTGTTGTTGAATTTGTTGGTGTTTTTCAATGTTGAGGTTGTTGTTGAATTTGTTGGAGTTTTTCAATGTTGAGGTTGTTGTTGTTTTTCAATGTTGAGGTTGTTGTTGATTTTGTTGGTGTTTTTCAATTTTGAGGTTGATGTTGAATTTGTTGGTGTTTTTCAAAGTTGAGGTTGTTGTTGAATTTGTTGGTGTTTTTCAATGTTGAGGTTGTTGTTGTTTTTAAATGTTGGGGTTGTTGTTGAATTTGTTGGTGTTTTTCAATTTTGAGGATGTTGTTGTTTTTCAATGTTGAGGTTGTTGTTGAACTTGTTGGTGCTTTTGCATGATGAGGTTGTTGTTGTTTTTCAAAGTTGAGTTTGTTGTTGAATTTGTTGGTGTTTTTCAATGTCGGGGTTTTTGTTGAATTTGTTGTGGTTTTTCAATGTTGAATTTTTTGTTGAATTTGTTGGTGTTTTTCAATGTTGAGGTTGTTGTTTTTCAATGTTGAGGTTGTTGTTGAATTTGTTGGCGTTTTTAAACGTTGAGGTTGTTGTTGAATTTGTTGGCGTTTTCAATGTTGAGGTTGTTGTTGAATTTGTTGGTGTTTTTAAATGTTGATGTTGTTGTTGAATTTGCTGGTGTTTTGCAATGTTGAGGTTGTTGTTGTTTTTCAATGTTGAGGTTGTTGTTGAATTTGTTGGTGTTTTTCAATGTTGAGGTTGTTGTTGTTTTTCAATGTTGAGGTTGTTGTTGTATTTGTAGGTGTTTTTCTATTTCGAGGTTGTTGTTGAATTTGTTCGTGTTTTTCAATGTTGAATTTGTTGTTGAATTTGTTGGTGTTTTTCAATGTTGAGGTTGTTGTTGAATTTGTTGGTGTTTTTCAATGTTGAGGTTGTTGTTGTTTTTCAATGCTGAGGTTGTTGTTGAATTTGTTGGTGTTTTTCAATGTTGAGGTTGTTGTTGAATTTGTTGGTGTTTTTCAATGTTGAGGTTGTTGTTGTTTTTCAATGTTGAGGTTGTTTTTGAATTTGTTGGTGTTTTTCAATGTTTAGGTTGTTGTTGTTTTTCAATGATGAGGTTGTTGTTGAATTTGTTGGTGTTTTTCAATGTTGAGGTTGTTGCTGAATTTGTTGGTGTTTTTCAATGTTGATGTTGTTGTTTTTCAATGTTGAGGTTGTTGTTGAATTTGTTGGTGTTTTTCAATGTTGCGTTTGTTGTTGTTTTTCAATGTTGAGGTTGTTGTTGAATTTGTTGGTGTTTTTCAATGTTGAGGTTGTTGATGTTTTTCAATGTTGAGGTTGTTGTTGTTTTTCAATGTTGAGGTTGCTGTTGAATTTGTTGGTGTTTTTCAATGTTGAGGCTGTTGTTGAATTTGTTGGTGTTTTTCAATGTTGAGGTTGTTGTTGTTTTTCAATGTTGATGTTGTTGAATTTGTTGGTGTTTTTCAATCTTGAGTTTGTTGTTGAATTTGTTGGTGTTTTTCAATGTTGAGGTTGTTGTTGAATTTGTTGGTGTTTTTCAATGTTGAGGTTGTTGTTGTTTTTCAATGTTGAGGTTGTTTTTGAGTTTGTTGGTGTTTTTCAATGTTGAGGTTGTTGTTGAATTTGTTGGTGTTTTTCAATGTTGAGGTTGTTGTTGAATTTGTTGGTGTTTTTCAATGTTGAGGTTGTTGTTGTTTTTAAATGTTGAGGTTGTTGTTGAATTTGTTGGTGTTTTTTCAATTTTGAGGTTGTTAGTGTTTTTAAATGTTGAGGTTGTTGTTGAATTTGATGGTGTTTTTCAATGTCGAGGTTGTTGTTGAATTTGTTGGTGTTTTTCAATGTTGAAGTTGTTGTTGAATTTGTTGGTGTTTTTCAATTTCGAGGTTGTTGTTGAATTTGTTGGTGTTTTTCAATGTTGTAGTTTTTGTTGAATTTGTTGGTGTTTTCAATGTTGAGGTTGTTGTTATTTTTCAATGTTGAGGTTGTTGTTGAATTTGTTGGTGTTTTTCAACGTTGAGGTTGTTATTGTTTTTCAATGCTGAGGTTGTTGTTGAATTTGTTGGTGTTTTTCAAAGTTGAGGTTGTTGTTGAATTTGTTGGTGTTTTTCAATGTTGAGGTTGTTGTTGTTTTTCAATGTTGAGGTTGTTGTTGAATTTGTTGGTCTTTTTCAATGTTGAGGTTGTTGTTGTTTTTCAATGTTGAGGTTGTTGTTGAATTTGTTGGTGTTTTTCAATGTTGAAGTTGTTGTTGAATTTGTTGGTGTTTTTCAATGTTGAGGTTGTTGTTGAATTTGTTGGTGTTTTTCAATGTTGAGGTTGTTGTTGTTTTTCAATGTTGAGGTTATTGTTGAATTTGTTGGTGTTTTTCAATGTTGAGGTTGTTGTTGTTTTCAATGTTGAGGTTGTTGTTGAATTTGCTGGTGTTTTTCAATGTTGAGTTTGTTGTTGAATTTGTTGGTGTTTTTCTATGTTGAGGTTGTTGTTCTTTTTCAATGTTGAGGTTGTTGTTGAATTTGTTGTTGTTTTTCAATGTTGAGGTTGTTGTTGAATTTGTTGGTGTTTTTCAATGTTGAGTTTGTTGTTGTTTTTCAATGTTGAGGTTGTTGTTGAATTTGTTGGTGTTTTTCAATTTTGAGGTTGTTGTTCTTTTTCAATGTTGAGGTTGTTGTTGAATTTGTTGTTGTTTTTCAATGTTGAGGTTGTTGTTGAATTTGTTGGTGTTTTTCAATGTTGAGGTTGTTGTTGTTTTTCAATGTTGAGGTTGTTGTTGAATTTGTTGGTGTTTTTCAATGTTGAGTTTGTTGTTGAATTTGTTGGTGTTTTTCAATGTTGAGGTTGTTGTTGAATTTGTTGGTGTTTTTCAATGTTGAGGTTGTTGTTTAATTTGTTGGTCTTTTTCAATGTTGAGGTTGTTGCTGTTTTTCAATGTTGAGGTTGTTGTTGAATTTCTTGGTGTTTTTCAATGTTGAGATTGTTGTTGTTTTTCAATGTTGAGGTTGTTGTTGAATTTGTTGGTGTTTTTCCATGATGAGGTTGTTGTTGTTTTTCAAAGTTGAGGTTGTTGTTGAATTTGTTGGTGTTTTTCAATGTTGAGGTTGTTGGTGTATTTCAATGTTGAGGTTGTTGTTGAATTTGTTGGTGTTTTTCAATGTTGAGGTTGTTGTTGAATTTGTTGGAGTTTTTCAATGTTGAGGTTGTTGTTGTTTTTCAATGTTGAGGTTGTTGTTGAGTTTGTTGGTGTTTTTCAATTTTGAGGTTGTTGTTGAATTTGTTGGTGTTTTTCAATGTTGAGGTTGTTGTTGAATTTGTTGGTGTTTTTCAATGTTGAGGTTGTTGTTGTTTTTAAATGTTGGGGTTGTTGTTGAATTTGTTGGTGTTTTTCAATTTTGAGGATGTTGTTGTTTTTCAATGTTGAGGTTGTTGTTGAATTTGTTGGTGTTTTCCCATGATGAGGTTGTTGTTGTTTTTCAAAGTTGAGTTTGTTGTTGAATTTGTTGGTGTTTTTCAATGTCGGGGTTTTTGTTGAATTTGTTGGGGTTTTTCAATGTTGAATTTTTTGTTGAATTTGTTGGTGTTTTTCAATGTTGAGGTTGTTGTTTTTCAATGTTGAGGTTGTTGTTGAATTTGTTGGCGTTTTTAAATGTTGAGGTTGTTGTTGAATTTGTTGGCGTTTTCAATGTTGAGGTTGTTGTTGAATTTGTTGGTGTTTTTAAATGTTGATGTTGTTGTTGAATTTGCTGGTGTTTTGCAATGTTGAGGTTGTTGTTGTTTTTCAATGTTGAGGTTGTTGTTGAATTTGTTGGTGTTTTTCAATGTTGAGGTTGTTGTTGTTTTTCAATGTTGAGGTTGTTGTTGTATTTGTTGGTGTTTTTCTATTTCGAGGTTGTTGTTGAATTTGTTGGTGTTTTTCAATGTTGAATTTGTTGTTGAATTTGTTGGTGTTTTTCAATGTTGAGGTTGTTGTTGAATTTGTTGGTGTTTTTCAATGTTGAGGTTGTTGTTGTTTTTCAATGCTGAGGTTGTTGTTGAATTTGTTGGTGTTTTTCAATGTTGAGGTTGTTGTTGAATTTGTTGGTGTTTTTCAATGTTGAGGTTGTTGTTGTTTTTCAATGTTGAGGTGGTTTTTGAATTTTTTGGTGTTTTTCAATGTTTAGGTTGTTGTTGTTTTTCAATGATGAGGTTGTTGTTGAATTTGTTGGTGTTTTTCAATGTTGAGGTTGTTGTTGAATTTGTTGGTGTTTTTCAATGTTGAGGTTGTTGATGTTTTTCAATGTTGAGGTTGTTGTTGAATTTGTTGGTGTTTTTCAATGTTGAGGTTGTTGTTGTTTTTCAATGTTGAGGTTGTTGTTGAATTTGTTGGTGCTTTTCAATGTTGAGGTTGTTGTTGAATTTGTTGGTGTTTTTCAATGTTGAGGTTGTTGTTGTTTTTCAATGTTGAGGTTGTTGTTGAGTTTGTTGGTGTTTTTCAATGTTGAGGTTGTTGTTGAATTTGTTGGTGTTTTTCAATGTTGAGGTTGTTGTTGAATTTGTTGGTGTTTTTCAATGTTGAGGTTGTTGTTGAATTTGTTGGTGTTTTTCAATGTTGAGGTTGTTGTTGTTTTTCAATGTTGAGGTTGTTGTTGAATTTGTTGGTGTTTTTCAATGTTGAGGTTGTTGTTGTTTTTCAATGTTGAGGTTGTTGTTGAATTTGTTGGTGTTTTTAAATGTTGAGTTTGTTGTTGAATTTGTTGGTGTTTTTCAATGTTGAGGTTGTTGTTGTTTTTCAATGTTGATGTTGTTGAATTTGTTGGTGTTTTTCAATCTTGAGTTTGTTGTTGAATTTGTTGGTGTTTTTCAATGTTGAGGTTGTTGTTGAATTTGTTGGTGTTTTTCAATGTTGAGGTTGTTGTTGTTTTTCAATGTTGAGGTTGTGTTTGAGTTTGTTGGTGTTTTTCAATGTTGAGGTTGTTGTTGAATTTGTTGGTGTTTTTCAATGTTGAGGTTGTTGTTGAATTTGTTGGTGTTTTTCAATGTTGAGGTTGTTGTTGTTTTTAAATGTTGAGGTTGTTGTTGAATTTGTTGGTGTTTTTTCAATTTTGAGGTTGTTAGTGTTTTTAAATGTTGAGGTTGTTGTTGAATTTGATGGTGTTTTTCAATGTCGAGGTTGTTGTTGAATTTGTTGGTGTTTTTCAATGTTGAAGTTGTTGTTGAATTTGTTGGTGTTTTTCAATTTCGAGGTTGTTGTTGAATTTGTTGGTGTTTTTCAATGTTGTAGTTTTTGTTGAATTTGTTGGTGTTTTTCAATGTTGAGGTTGTTGTTGTTTTTCAATGTTGAGGTTGTTGTTGAATTTGTTGGTGTTTTTCAACGTTGAGGTTGTTATTGTTTTTCAATGCTGAGGTTGTTGTTGAATTTGTTGGTGTTTTTCAATGTTGAGATTGTTTTTGTTTTTCAATGTTGAGGTTGTTGTTCAATTTGTTGGTGTTTTTCCATGATGAGGTTGTTGTTGTTTTTCAAAGTTGAGGTTGTTGTTGAATTTGTTGGTGTTTTTCAATGTTGAGGTTGTTGGTGTATTTCAATGTTGAGGTTGTTGTTGAATTTGTTGGTGTTTTTCAATGTTGAGGTTGTTGTTGAATTTGTTGGAGTTTTTCAATGTTGAGGTTGTTGTTGTTTTTCAATGTTGAGGTTGTTGTTGAGTTTGTTGGTGTTTTTCAATTTTGAGGTTGTTGTTGAATTTGTTGGTGTTTTTCAATGTTGAGGTTGTTGTTGAATTTGTTGGTGTTTTTCAATGTTGAGGTTGTTGTTGTTTTTAAATGTTGGGGTTGTTGTTGAATTTGTTGGTGTTTTTCAATTTTGAGGATGTTGTTGTTTTTCAATGTTGAGGTTGTTGTTGAATTTGTTGGTGTTTTTGCATGATGAGGTTGTTGTTGTTTTTCAAAGTTGAGTTTGTTGTTGAATTTGTTGGTGTTTTTCAATGTCGGGGTTTTTGTTGAATTTGTTGGGGTTTTTCAATGTTGAATTTTTTGTTGAATTTGTTGGTGTTTTTCAATGTTGAGGTTGTTGTTTTTCAATGTTGAGGTTGTTGTTGAATTTGTTGGCTTTTTTAAATGTTGAGGTTGTTGTTGAATTTGTTGGCGTTTTCAATGTTGAGGTTGTTGTTGAATTTGTTGGTGTTTTTAAATGTTGATGTTGTTGTTGAATTTGCTGGTGTTTTGCAATGTTGAGGTTGTTGTTGTTTTTCAATGTTGAGGTTGTTGTTGAATTTGTTGGTGTTTTTCAATGTTGAGGTTGTTGTTGTTTTTCAATGTTGAGGTTGTTGTTGTATTTGTAGGTGTTTTTCTATTTCGAGGTTGTTGTTGAATTTGTTCGTGTTTTTCAATGTTGAATTTGTTGTTGAATTTGTTGGTGTTTTTCAATGTTGAGGTTGTTGTTGAATTTGTTGGTGTTTTTCAATGTTGAGGGTTGTTGTTGTTTTTCAATGCTGAGGTTGTTGTTGAATTTGTTGGTGTTTTTCAATGTTGAGGTTGTTGTTGAATTTGTTGGTGTTTTTCAATGTTGAGGTTGTTGTTGTTTTTCAATGTTGAGGTTGTTTTTGAATTTCTTGGTGTTTTTCAATGTTTAGGTTGTTGTTGTTTTTCAATGATGAGGTTGTTGTTGAATTTGTTGGTGTTTTTCAATGTTGAGGTTGTTGCTGAATTTGTTGGTGTTTTTCAATGTTGATGTTGTTGTTGTTTTTCAATGTTGAGGTTGTTGTTGAATTTGTTGGTGTTTTTCAATGTTGCGTTTGTTGTTGTTTTTCAATGTTGAGGTTGTTGTTGAATTTGTTGGTGTTTTTCAATGTTGAGGTTGTTGATGATTTTCAATGTTGAGGTTTTTGTTGAATTTGTTGGTGTTTTTCAATGTTGAGGTTGTTGTTGTTTTTCAATGTTGAGGTTTTTGTTGAATTTGTTGGTGCTTTTCAATGTTGAGGTTGTTGTTGAATTTGTTGGTGTTTTTCAATGTTGAGGTTGTTGTTGTTTTTCAATGTTGAGGTTGTTGTTGAGTTTGTTGGTGTTTTTCAATGTTGAGGTTGTTGTTGAATTTGTTGGTGTTTTTCAATGTTGAGGTTGTTGTTGAATTTGTTGGTGTTTTTCAATGTTGAGGTTGTTGTTGAATTTGTTGGTGTTTTTCAATGTTGAGGTTGTTGTTGTTTTTCAATGTTGAGGTTGTTGTTGAATTTGTTGGTGTTTTTCAATGTTGAGGTTGTTGTTGTTTTTCAATGTTGAGGTTGTTGTTGAATTTGTTGGTGTTTTTAAATGTTGAGTTTGTTGTTGAATTTGTTGGTGTTTTTCAATGTTGAGGTTGTTGTTGTTTTTCAATGTTGATGTTGTTGAATTTGTTGGTGTTTTTCAATCTTGAGTTTGTTGTTGAATTTGTTGGTGTTTTTCAATGTTGAGGTTGTTGTTGAATTTGTTGGTGTTTTTCAATGTTGAGGTTGTTGTTGTTTTTCAATTTGAGGTTGTGTTTGAGTTTGTTGGTGTTTTTCAATGTTGAGGTTGTTGTTGAATTTGTTGGTGTTTTTCAATGTTGAGGTTGTTGTTGAATTTGTTGGTGTTTTTCAATGTTGAGGTTGTTGTTGTTTTTAAATGTTGAGGTTGTTGTTGAATTTGTTGGTGTTTTTTCAATTTTGAGGTTGTTAGTGTTTTTAAATGTTGAGGTTGTTGTTGAATTTGATGGTGTTTTTCAATGTCGAGGTTTTTGTTGAATTTGTTGGTTTTTTTCAATGTTGAAGTTGTTGTTGAATTTGTTGGTGTTTTTCAATTTCGAGGTTGTTGTTGAATTTGTTGGTGTTTTTCAATGTTGTAGTTTTTGTTGAATTTGTTGGTGTTTTTCAATGTTGAGGTTGTTGTTGTTTTTCAATGTTGAGGTTGTTGTTGAATTTGTTGGTGTTTTTCAACGTTGAGGTTGTTATTGTTTTTCAATGCTGAGGTTGTTGTTGAATTTGTTGGTGTTTTTCAAAGTTGAGGTTGTTGTTGAATTTGTTGTTGTTTTTCAATGTTGAGGTTGTTGTTGTTTTTCAATGTTGAGGTTGTTGTTGAATTTGTTGGTGTTTTTCAATGTTGAGGTTGTTGTTGAATTTGTTGGTGTTTTTCTATGTTGAGGTTGTTGTTCTTTTTCAATGTTGAGGTTGTTGTTGAATTTGTTGTTGTTTTTCAATGTTGAGGTTGTTGTTGAATTTGTTGGTGTTTTTCAATGTTGAGTTTGTTGTTGTTTTTCAATGTTGATGTTGTTGTTGAATTTGTTGGTGTTTTTCAATTTGGAGGTTGTTGTTCTTTTTCAATGTTGAGGTTGTTGTTGAATTTGTTGTTGTTTTTCAATGTTGAGGTTGTTGTTGAATTTGTTGGTGTTTTTCAATGTTGAGGTTGTTGTTGTTTTTCAATGTTGAGGTTGTTGTTGAATTTGTTGGTCTTTTTCAATGTTGAGTTTGTTGTTGAATTTGTTGGTGTTTTTCAATGTTGAGGTTGTTGTTGAATTTGTTGGTGTTTTTCAATGTTGAGGTTGTTGTTTAATTTGTTGGTCTTTTTCAATGTTGAGGTTGTTGCTGTTTTTCAATGTTGAGGTTGTTATTGAATTTGTTGGTGTTTTTCAATGTTGAGATTGTTGTTGTTTTTCAATGTTGAGGTTGTTGTTGAATTTGTTGGTGTTTTTAAATGTTGAGGTTGTTGTTTAATTTGTTGGTGTTTTTCAATGTTGAGGTTGTTGTTGTTTTTCAATGTTGAGGACGTTGTTGAATTTGTTGGTGTTTTTCAATGTTGAGGTTGTTGTTGTTTTTCAAAGTTGAGGTTGTTGATGAATTTGTTGGTGTTTTTCAATTTCGAGGGTGTTGTTGAATTTGTTGGTGTTTTTCATTGTTGAAGTTGTTGTTGAATTTGTTGGTGTTTTTCAATGTTGAGGTTGTTGTTGAATTTGTTGGTGTTTTTCAATGTTGAGTTTGTTGTTGAATTTGTTGTTGTTTTTCAATGTTGAGTTTGTTGTTGTTTTTCAATGTTGAGGTTGTTGTTGAATTTGTTGGTGTTTTTCAATGTTGAAGTTGTTGTTGAATTTGTTGGTGTTTTTCAATGTTGAGGTTGTTGTTGAATTTGTTGGTGTTTTTCAATGTTGAGGTTGTTGTTGTTTTTCAATGTTGAGGTTATTGTTGAATTTGTTGGTGTTTTTCAATGTTGAGGTTGTTGTTGTTTTCAATGTTGAGGTTGTTGTTGAATTTGTTGGTGTTTTTCAATGTTGAGGTTGTTGTTGTTTTTCAATGTTGAGGTTGTTGTTGAATTTGTTGTTGTTTTTCAATGTTGAGGTTGTTGTTGTTTTTCAATGTTGAGGTTGTTGTTGAATTTGTTGGTGTTTTTCAATGTTGAGGTTGTTGCTGAATTTGTTGGTGTTTTTCTATGTTGAGGTTGTTGTTCTTTTTCAATGTTGAGGTTGTTGTTGAATTTGTTGTTGTTTTTCAATGTTGAGGTTGTTGTTGAATTTGTTGGTGTTTTTCAATGTTGAGTTTGTTGTTGTTTTTCAATGTTGAGGTTGTTGTTGAATTTGTTGGTGTTTTTCAATTTTGAGGTTGTTGTTCTTTTTCAATGTTGAGTTTGTTGGTGAATTTGTTGTTGTTTTTCAATGTTGAGGTTGTTGTTGAATTTGTTGGTGTTTTTCAATGTTGAGGTTGTTGTTGTTTTACAATGTTGAGGTTGTTGTTGAATTTGTTGGTGTTTTTCAATGTTGAGTTTGTTGTTGAATTTGTTGGTGTTTTTCAATGTTGAGGTTGTTGTTGAATTTGTTGGTGTTTTTCAATGTTGAGGTTGTTGTTTAATTTGTTGGTCTTTTTCAATGTTGAGGTTGTTGCTGTTTTTCAATGTTGAGGTTGTTGTTGAATTTGTTGGTGTTTTTCAATGTTGAGATTGTTGTTGTTTTTCAATGTTGAGGTTGTTGTTGAATTTGTTGGTGTTTTTAAATGTTGAGGTTGTTGTTGAATTTGTTGGTGTTTTTCAAAGTTGAGGTTGTTGTTGTTTTTCAATGTTGAGGATGTTGTTGAATTTGTTGGTGTTTTTCAATGTTGAGGTTGTTGTTGTTTTTCAATGTTGAGGTTGTTGATGAATTTGTTGGTGTTTTTCAATTTCGAGGGTGTTGTTGAATTTGTTGGTGTTTTTCAATGTTGAAGTTGTTGTTGAATTTGTTGGTGTTTTTCAATGTTGAGGTTGTTGTTGAATTTGTTGGTGTTTTTCAATGTTGAGGTTGTTGTTGAATTTGTTGTTGTTTTTCAATGTTGAGTTTGTTGTTGTTTTTCAATGTTGAGGTTGTTGTTGAATTTGTTGGTGTTTTTCAATGTTGAGGTTGTTGTTGTTTTTCAATGTTGAGGTTGTTGTTGAATTTGCTGGTGTTTTTCAATGTTGAGGTTGTTGGTGTATTTCAATGTTGAGGTTGTTGTTGAATTTGTTGGTGTTTTTCAATGTTGAGGTTGTTGTTGTTTTTCAATGTTGAGGTTGTTGTTGAATTTGTTGGTGTTTTTCAATGTTGAGGTTGTTGTTGTTTTTCAATGTTGAGGTTGTTGTTGAATTTGTTGGTGCTTTTCAATGTTGAGGTTGTTGTTGAATTTGTTGGTGTTTTTCAATGTTGAGGTTGTTGTTGTTTTTCAATGTTGAATTTGTTGTTGAGTTTGTTGGTTTTTTTCAATGTAGAGGTTGTTGTTGAATTTGTTGGTGTTTTTCAATGTTGAGGTTGTTGTTGAATTTGTTGGTGTTTTTCAATGTTGAGGTTGTTGTTGAATTTGTTGGTGTTTTTCAATGTTGAGGTTGTTGTTGTTTTTCAATGTTGAGGTTGTTGTTGAATTTGTTGGTGTTTTTCAATGTTGAGGTTGTTGTTGTTTTTCAATGTTGAGGTTGTTGTTGAATTTGTTGGTGTTTTTCAATGTTGAGGCTGTTGTTGAATTTGTTGGTGTTTTTCAATGTTGAGGTTGTTGTTGTTTTTCAATGTTGATGTTGTTGAATTTGTTGGTGTTTTTCAATCTTGAGTTAGTTGTTGAATTTGTTGGTGTTTTTCAATGTTGAGGTTGTTGTTGAATTTGTTGGTGTTTTTCAATGTTGAGGTTGTTGTTGTTTTTCAATGTTGAGGTTGTGTTTGAGTTTGTTGGTGTTTTTCAATGTTGAGGTTGTTGTTGAATTTATTGGTGTTTTTCAATGTTGAGGTTGTTGTTGAATTTGTTGGTGTTTTTCAATGTTGAGGTTGTTGTTGTTTTTAAATGTTGAGGTTGTTGTTGAATTTGTTGGTGTTTTTTCAATTTTGAGGTTGTTAGTGTTTTTAAATGTTGAGGTTGTTTTTGAATTTGATGGTGTTTTTCAATGTCGAGGTTGTTGTTGAATTTGTTGCTGTTTTTCAATGTTGAAGTTGTTGTTGAATTTGTTGGTGTTTTTCAATTTCGAGGTTGTTGTTGAATTTGTTGGTGTTTTTCAATGTTGTAGTTTTTGTTGAATTTGTTGTTGTTTTTCAATGTTGAGGTTGTTGTTGTTTTTCAATGTTGAGGTTGTTGTTGAATTTGTTGGTGTTTTTCAACGTTGAGGTTGTTATTGTTTTTCAATGCTGAGGTTGTTGTTGAATTTGTTGGTGTTTTTCAAAGTTGAGGTTGTTGTTGAATTTGTTGGTGTTTTTCAATGTTGAGGTTGTTGTTGTTTTTCAATGTTGAGGTTGTTGTTGAATTTGTTGGTGTTTTTCAATGTTGAGGTTGTTGTTGTTTTTCAATGTTGAGGTTGTTGTTGAATTTGTTGGTGTTTTTCAATGTTGAAGTTGTTGTTGAATTTGTTGGTGTTTTTCAATGTTGAGGTTGTTGTTGAATTTGTTGGTGTTTTTCAATGTTGAGGTTGTTGTTGTTTTTCAATGTTGAGGTTATTGTTGAATTTGTTGGTGTTTTTCAATGTTGAGGTTGTTGTTGTTTTCAATGTTGAGGTTGTTGTTGAATTTGCTGGTGTTTTTCAATGTTGAGGTTGTTGTTGAATTTGTTGGTGTTTTTCTATGTTGAGGTTGTTGTTCTTTTTCAATGTTGAGGTTGTTGTTGAATTTGTTGTTGTTTTTCAATGTTGAGGTTGTTGTTGAATTTGTTGGTGTTTTTCAATGTTGAGTTTGTTGTTGTTTTTCAATGTTGAGGTTGTTGTTGAATTTGTTGGTGTTTTTCAATTTTGAGGTTGTTGTTCTTTTTCAATGTTGAGGTTGTTGTTGAATTTGTTGTTGTTTTTCAATGTTGAGGTTGTTGTTGAATTTGTTGGTGTTTTTCAATGTTGAGGTTGTTGTTGTTTTTCAATGTTGAGGTTGTTGTTGAATTTGTTGGTGTTTTTCAATGTTGAGGTTGTTGTTGAATTTGTTGGTGTTTTTCAATGTTGAGGTTGTTGTTTAATTTGTTGGTCTTTTTCAATGTTGAGGTTGTTGCTGTTTTTCAATGTTGAGGTTGTTGTTGAATTTGTTGGTGTTTTTCAATGTTGAGATTGTTGTTGTTTTTCAATGTTGAGGTTGTTGTTGAATTTGTTGGTGTTTTTCCATGATGAGGTTGTTGTTGTTTTTCAAAGTTGAGGTTGTTGTTGAATTTGTTGGTGTTTTTCAATGTTGAGGTTGTTGGTGTATTTCAATGTTGAGGTTGTTGTTGAATTTGTTGGTGTTTTTCAATGTTGAGGTTGTTGTTGAATTTGTTGGAGTTTTTCAATGTTGAGGTTGTTGTTGTTTTTCAATGTTGAGGTTGTTGTTGAGTTTGTTGGTGTTTTTCAATTTTGAGGTTGTTGTTGAATTTGTTGGTGTTTTTCAATGTTGAGGTTGTTGTTGAATTTGTTGGTGTTTTTCAATGTTGAGGTTGTTGTTGTTTTTAAATGTTGGGGTTGTTGTTGAATTTGTTGGTGTTTTTCAATTTTGAGGATGTTGTTGTTTTTCAATGTTGAGGTTGTTGTTGAATTTGTTGGTGTTTTTCCATGATGAGGTTGTTGTTGTTTTTCAAAGTTGAGTTTGTTGTTGAATTTGTTGGTGTTTTTCAATGTCGGGGTTTTTGTTGAATTTGTTGGGGTTTTTCAATGTTGAATTTTTTGTTGAATTTGTTGGTGTTTTTCAATGTTGAGGTTGTTGTTTTTCAATGTTGAGGTTGTTGTTGAATTTGTTGGCGTTTTTAAATGTTGAGGTTGTTGTTGAATTTGTTGGCGTTTTCAATGTTGAGGTTGTTGTTG
This sequence comes from Isurus oxyrinchus, assembly GCA_026770705.1. Classification (NCBI taxonomy): domain Eukaryota; kingdom Metazoa; phylum Chordata; class Chondrichthyes; order Lamniformes; family Lamnidae; genus Isurus; species Isurus oxyrinchus. The sequence goes on from JANJGN010000172.1 coordinate 1,061,586, forward strand.
AATTTGTTGGTGTTTTTAAATGTTGATGTTGTTGTTGAATTTGCTGGTGTTTTGCAATGTTGAGGTTGTTGTTGTTTTTCAATGTTGAGGTTGTTGTTGAATTTGTTGGTGTTTTTCAATGTTGAGGTTGTTGTTGTTTTTCAATGTTGAGGTTGTTGTTGTATTTGTAGGTGTTTTTCTATTTCGAGGTTGTTGTTGAATTTGTTCGTGTTTTTCAATGTTGAATTTGTTGTTGAATTTGTTGGTGTTTTTCAATGTTGAGGTTGTTGTTGAATTTGTTGGTGTTTTTCAATGTTGAGGGTTGTTGTTGTTTTTCAATGCTGAGGTTGTTGTTGAATTTGTTGGTGTTTTTCAATGTTGAGGTTGTTGTTGAATTTGTTGGTGTTTTTCAATGTTGAGGTTGTTGTTGTTTTTCAATGTTGAGGTTGTTTTTGAATTTGTTGGTGTTTTTCAATGTTTAGGTTGTTGTTGTTTTTCAATGATGAGGTTGTTGTTGAATTTGTTGGTGTTTTTCAATGTTGAGGTTGTTGCTGAATTTGTTGGTGTTTTTCAATGTTGATGTTGTTGTTGTTTTTCAATGTTGAGGTTGTTGTTGAATTTGTTGGTGTTTTTCAATGTTGCGTTTGTTGTTGTTTTTCAATGTTGAGGTTGTTGTTGAATTTGTTGGTGTTTTTCAATGTTGAGGTTGTTGATGTTTTTCAATGTTGAGGTTGTTGTTGAATTTGTTGGTGTTTTTCAATGTTGAGGTTGTTGTTGTTTTTCAATGTTGAGGTTGTTGTTGAATTTGTTGGTGCTTTTCAATGTTGAGGTTGTTGTTGAATTTGTTGGTGTTTTTCAATGTTGAGGTTGTTGTTGTTTTTCAATGTTGAGGTTGTTGTTGAGTTTGTTGGTGTTTTTCAATGTTGAGGTTGTTGTTGAATTTGTTGGTGTTTTTCAATGTTGAGGTTGTTGTTGAATTTGTTGGTGTTTTTCAATGTTGAGGTTGTTGTTGAATTTGTTGGTGTTTTTCAATGTTGAGGTTGTTGTTGTTTTTCAATGTTGAGGTTGTTGTTGAATTTGTTGGTGTTTTTCAATGTTGAGGTTGTTGTTGTTTTTCAATGTTGAGGTTGTTGTTGAATTTGTTGGTGTTTTTAAATGTTGAGTTTGTTGTTGAATTTGTTGGTGTTTTTCAATGTTGAGGTTGTTGTTGTTTTTCAAAGTTGATGTTGTTGAATTTGTTGGTGTTTTTCAATCTTGAGTTTGTTGTTGAATTTGTTGGTGTTTTTCAATGTTGAGGTTGTTGTTGAATTTGTTGGTGTTTTTCAATGTTGAGGTTGTTGTTGTTTTTCAATGTTGAGGTTGTGTTTGAGTTTGTTGGTGTTTTTCAATGTTGAGGTTGTTGTTGAATTTGTTGGTGTTTTTCAATGTTGAGGTTGTTGTTGAATTTGTTGGTGTTTTTCAATGTTGAGGTTGTTGTTGTTTTTAAATGTTGAGGTTGTTGTTGAATTTGTTGGTGTTTTTTCAATTTTGAGGTTGTTAGTGTTTTTAAATGTTGAGGTTGTTGTTGAATTTGATGGTGTTTTTCAATGTCGAGGTTGTTGTTGAATTTGTTGGTGTTTTTCAATGTTGAAGTTGTTGTTGAATTTGTTGGTGTTTTTCAATTTCGAGGTTGTTGTTGAATTTGTTGGTGTTTTTCAATGTTGTAGTTTTTGTTGAATTTGTTGGTGTTTTTCAATGTTGAGGTTGTTGTTGTTTTTCAATGTTGAGGTTGTTGTTGAATTTGTTGGTGTTTTTCAATGTTGAGGTTGTTGTTGAATTTGTTGGTGTTTTTCAATGTTGAGGTTGTTGTTTAATTTGTTGGTCTTTTTCAATGTTGAGGTTGTTGCTGTTTTTCAATGTTGAGGTTGTTGTTGAATTTGTTGGTGTTTTTCAATGTTGAGATTGTTGTTGTTTTTCAATGTTGAGGTTGTTGTTGAATTTGTTGGTGTTTTTAAATGTTGAGGTTGTTGTTGAATTTGTTGGTGTTTTTCAATGTTGAGGTTGTTGTTGTTTTTCAATGTTGAGGACGTTGTTGAATTTGTTGGTGTTTTTCAATGTTGAGGTTGTTGTTGTTTTTCAAAGTTGAGGTTGTTGATGAATTTGTTGGTGTTTTTCAATTTCGAGGGTGTTGTTGAATTTGTTGGTGTTTTTCAATGTTGAAGTTGTTGTTGAATTTGTTGGTGTTTTTCAATGTTGAGGTTGTTGTTGAATTTGTTGGTGTTTTTCAATGTTGAGGTTGTTGTTGAATTTGTTGTTGTTTTTCAATGTTGAGTTTGTTGTTGTTTTTCAATGTTGAGGTTGTTGTTGAATTTGTTGGTGTTTTTCAATGTTGAAGTTGTTGTTGAATTTGTTGGTGTTTTTCAATGTTGAGGTTGTTGTTGAATTTGTTGGTGTTTTTCAATGTTGAGGTTGTTGTTGTTTTTCAATGTTGAGGTTATTGTTGAATTTGTTGGTGTTTTTCAATGTTGAGGTTGTTGTTGTTTTCAATCTTGAGGTTGTTGTTGAATTTGTTGGTGTTTTTCAATGTTGAGGTTGTTGTTGTTTTTCAATGTTGAGGTTGTTGTTGAATTTGTTGTTGTTTTTCAAGGTTGAGGTTGTTGTTGTTTTTCAATGTTGAGGTTGTTGTTGAATTTGTTGGTGTTTTTCAATGTTGAGGTTGTTGTTGAATTTGTTGGTGTTTTTCTATGTTGAGGTTGTTGTTGTTTTTCAATGTTGAGGTTGTTGTTGAATTTGTTGTTGTTTTTCAATGTTGAGGTTGTTGTTGAATTTGTTGGTGTTTTTCAATGTTGAGTTTGTTGTTGTTTTTCAATGTTGAGGTTGTTGTTGAATTTGTTGGTGTTTTTCAATTTTGAGGTTGTTGTTCTTTTTCAATGTTGAGTTTGTTGGTGAATTTGTTGTTGTTTTTCAATGTTGAGGTTGTTGTTGAATTTGTTGGTGTTTTTCAATGTTGAGGTTGTTGTTGTTTTTCAATGTTGAGGTTGTTGTTGAATTTGTTGGTGTTTTTCAATGTTGAGTTTGTTGTTGAATTTGTTGGTGTTTTTCAATGTTGAGGTTGTTGTTGAATTTGTTGGTGTTTTTCAATGTTGAGGTTGTTGCTGTTTTTCAATGTTGAGGTTGTTGTTGAATTTGTTGGTGTTTTTCAATGTTGAGATTGTTGTTGTTTTTCAATGTTGAGGTTGTTGTTGAATTTGTTGGTGTTTTTAAATGTTGAGGTTGTTGTTGAATTTGTTGGTGTTTTTCAATGTTGAGGTTGTTGTTGTTTTTCAATGTTGAGGATGTTGTTGAATTTGTTGGTGTTTTTCAATGTTGAGGTTGTTGTTGTTTTTCAATGTTGAGGTTGTTGATGAATTTGTTGGTGTTTTTCAATTTCGAGGGTGTTGTTGAATTTGTTGGTGTTTTTCAATGTTGAAGTTGTTGTTGAATTTGTTGGTGTTTTTCAATGTTGAGGTTGTTGTTGAATTTGTTGGTGTTTTTCAATGTTGAGGTTGTTGTTGAATTTGTTGTTGTTTTTCAATGTTGAGTTTGTTGTTGTTTTTCAATGTTGAGGTTGTTGTTGAATTTGTTGGTGTTTTTCAATGTTGAGGTTGTTGTTGTTTTTCAATGTTGAGGTTGTTGTTGAATTTGCTGGTGTTTTTCAATGTTGAGGTTGTTGGTGTATTTCAATGTTGAGGTTGTTGTTGAATTTGTTGGTGTTTTTCAATGTTGAGGTTGTTGTTGTTTTTCAATGTTGAGGTTGTTGTTGAATTTGTTGGTGTTTTTCAATGTTGAGGTTGTTGTTGTTTTTCAATGTTGAGGTTGTTGTTGAATTTGTTGGTGCTTTTCAATGTTGAGGTTGTTGTTGAATTTGTTGGTGTTTTTCAATGTTGAGGTTGTTGTTGTTTTTCAATGTTGAGGTTGTTGTTGAGTTTGTTGGTGTTTTTCAATGTAGAGGTTGTTGTTGAATTTGTTGGTGTTTTTCAATGTTGAGGTTGTTGTTGAATTTGTTGGTGTTTTTCAATGTTGAGGTTGTTGTTGAATTTGTTGGTGTTTTTCAATGTTGAGGTTGTTGTTGTTTTTCAATGTTGAGGTTGTTGTTGAATTTGTTGGTGTTTTTCAATGTTGAGGTTGTTGTTGTTTTTCAATGTTGAGGTTGTTGTTGAATTTGTTGGTGTTTTTCAATGTTGAGGCTGTTGTTGAATTTGTTGGTGTTTTTCAATGTTGAGGTTGTTGTTGTTTTTCAATGTTGATGTTGTTGAATTTGTTGGTGTTTTTCAATCTTGAGTTAGTTGTTGAATTTGTTGGTGTTTTTCAATGTTGAGGTTGTTGTTGAATTTGTTGGTGTTTTTCAATGTTGAGGTTGTTGTTGTTTTTCAATGTTGAGGTTGTGTTTGAGTTTGTTGGTGTTTTTCAATGTTGAGGTTGTTGTTGAATTTATTGGTGTTTTTCAATGTTGAGGTTGTTGTTGAATTTGTTGGTGTTTTTCAATGTTGAGGTTGTTGTTGTTTTTAAATGTTGAGGTTGTTGTTGAATTTGTTGGTGTTTTTTCAATTTTGAGGTTGTTAGTGTTTTTAAATGTTGAGGTTGTTTTTGAATTTGATGGTGTTTTTCAATGTCGAGGTTGTTGTTGAATTTGTTGCTGTTTTTCAATGTTGAAGTTGTTGTTGAATTTGTTGGTGTTTTTCAATTTCGAGGTTGTTGTTGAATTTGTTGGTGTTTTTCAATGTTGTAGTTTTTGTTGAATTTGTTGGTGTTTTTCAATGTTGAGGTTGTTGTTGTTTTTCAATGTTGAGGTTGTTGTTGAATTTGTTGGTGTTTTTCAACGTTGAGGTTGTTATTGTTTTTCAATGCTGAGGTTGTTGTTGAATTTGTTGGTGTTTTTCAAAGTTGAGGTTGTTGTTGAATTTGTTGGTGTTTT